>VZTG01006517.1:796297-953926 GCA_013397845.1 Melanocharis versteri
TTTTTCCCTCTTTTCTCTCCAAAAAACATGGCTGAAGCTGGGACGGGCTTTTTGGAACAGCTCAAGTCTTGCATCGTCTGGTCCTGGACTTATCTCTGGACGCTGTGGTTCTTCATCATGCTCTTCCTCGTCTACATCTTAAGGGTGCCGCTGAAGATCAATGACAATTTAACCACAGGTAGGCTGCGCCCAGCTGCCCCCTTGCCCTGCCCCGGGGGCGGCTCAGCCGCGGTGCCCGTGGGGAGCGCCCGGCGCCGCCCCCTCGGGTGTTCCAGTGCTGTCCCAAGCTGTTTGTACTGTTCCTGTCGTACCCAAGCGTTTTTATTAACCAGGGTTAAAACTTTAGTTGTGTTTCTGATAAAAATCAGATCGCAGCTGCTTTTTCTGAGTGGTAGTAAATAATACGAGTGCAAGTTTGCTGGAAGATTATCACTGCTGCAGTGGACTTTGCTTTGGGTGTTCAGGGTCGCTGAGGTAGTGTGCCACTGCTCTACTGAATCCGCAGTAACTTACGTACTGTTTGCCGGTCTGGACTGGGCAGTTATGTCTTTATCTCGAAATTGCTTATTTCTCCTACCCATCTGCTTTGATAATTTAATTTCTGCCTCTTCCACCCTCCCACCCTCATGCTGGAGAAGACAAGTTAGCTTTGGGGCAGTTGAGATGTAACCCATGTGGCATCCCTGCTGCTGGGAAGTCAAACGTTATCTGAGAGTTTTTCACCCATCCCGCTGGCCTGTTCTCATTTGATAAGCCTCTGGCAATTCCAGTATCAAAGAAGAATTAAAGAGAAAAGAAGATTCAGCATACAGCAGCTTTCACTTTAGGCATAAACACAATTATAAATTGTGTTTATAAATTATAAGCTTTAAATGCAATTTTGGTCGAATTTTCACAATATATCTTTGAACAATAACCTGTTTCTTTTGACATTGCTGCACACTGATTAGAACAGGATGTAATTCTTGTTGCGTGGTTCTTAATAATATATGTAATGCGTACGTCCCAGGTAAACATTGCAGGCCAGGCTTGTCAAGCAGAAATGTCAGAATGCTTTATATTATAATCTTCGCTATTGGAAAAAATCACAGGCGTCCCCCTGGGATCTAATCAGCCCCTTCTGATTTCTTCCTGAGTTTGAACAAACTAATTCTTGATGCACTTTCTCATTTGAAATGGTACTCCAGCTGAGTCATCTTGGGGCTTACTGAAATGTCCCAAAATGCAAGTAAAATGACAGTATGAAATCTTTGAGCAGTTTAAAAAGGCTGAAGAAAGTCCCAAAGTGCATGGTGAAAATGAGTTACCGGGGAAGAACGACAGGCACAGTATGGTCTTTATGCATCATCTGTTCCTAAATGGAATTTATTAAAAAATTCATACTGGTAATAACATGATCAGTTTTTTGTTTTGTTTAGTTTTTCAAAGTTTTCGTGAATTAATTAAAACAGATTTAATTTATTGTGGATCGTCTTCCCCCCCCAGCTGATTATAGTCAGATTCTACTGTCATTAGTTTAAGGTTGCTCATGAAGTACCACAGCAGCTGGTGATGTGATACCAATCACATTTATTTCAGTGATGTGAAAATAAACATGTAAATGTTGCTACTAAAACTTCTGTGTGACATAAAGAAATAGTTGGGTGATTAAAAACAATGACTGGGCATTTTCCCAGAACAAGCTGGATCTGTTGGTGAGTTGAGGTCAAACAAACTCATTTTCAATACCACCAGAGGCAGGCTTAGGCAGCCAGGCTTAGGAACTGGAAAAAACACAGTTCCACAGGTACGATTCGCACTTCATGAAATAGTGATTTAGGAAGGTGTTAGAGATTTAGATCAAACACCTTGAGCAGGGGTCACAGTGGGCTGCTGTGGTACGAAGGACTAGTGTGGCATGTATAAGAGGGCACCTGCCATAAGGACCTGGTGCTTGCTACTGCTGTATGATTTTTTCCATGCCTAGTGTCAGTATTTTTAAAAGGCAGTGGAAAATCTGGAGAAGATAGTGGAAAAACGATTCCAGGGCTAGAGAGAACCTTCAGAATAAGATTACAGTAAGGCAGTATTGTCATGGAGAGAAAAAAATGGCCTTTTAATCATGAAAATGATTATAAGAATTGACGACTAGAAGGAGAGGGCAAACTCGATTTTGTCATAATCGGGTATTAATTTTTAGCAAACTTGGACCAGCTGATAAAGGAACCTTTGGGATTTGCATGTCTGAAAGTCTTCAAATCCGATGGTGAAACAGGAGTCACTAGTGTTCATGCAGCCTGAAATTGCATTTTGGCAAGGACAGGGCAGCAGGCTGTGCGCCACTGGCAGTCAGAGTCATTGCAGATGATTTCACCAAATAGACCGGTGGTTGGTCACTTGTATCGGAAAGTCTTGCCAAGAAGGAGTATGGGGTCTGTTTTCCCTCTTTCAGTGTTGTACAGATGTGCACACCACAAGCATTAGTGCGTGTTGGTCGTCCCATGTGTTTCAGCGAGCTCCCAGGCTTGAAGGTCCTCAGTTTGGCCAAGCATAATTTCTGTGTCCTCAATGGAGTACATTACTGTGATATACCCAAAGGGAAATCTAGTCTGTCATATGAAAATATTAGTGTTAAATCTGATTGTGGTGTTCCATGTGTTTTGTTTTGGTTTTGTTTTTCATTTTTTTAAAGTTTGATGTCCAGATCGAATAATAAAATTATGAATAGGAGAGTTTGAATTATTGTACTATACCATTAGCCAGGAAGCAAGAGAGGACACTTAATATGCCAGGTTAGAATATTAAATACAGAATAAGCAGTTGAGGAAGCGGATGTTATCATCTTATTCAAAAATAATTAAACATGCCTATTTTATATAACGTGCTGTATTTTCTTCCCGTGTTGGCACTTGCACGACTTCTGGATGCCACACTAATCTGAACTAAGACACACCTCTTCTAAAAATGTGCTTGTTTTTCCTGACATAAGAATTTGGATTTCTAGTCAAATCATAAGAAGAAAAGAGACACTGAAGTTAAACAGTTTCTGATGATTTTATTTATCCTTTCAAAGTGCAACAGAAAGACAGATTTAATGACCAAAGCATTAAGTGCGACTGGCTTGTGACAAGGCAGACAGGAGGAAACCTCTGGTTTGCCAAGGGTAGAGAAATCAGATCAACTGATTTCCTAAAAGTGTGAAAAATAAATACACGGATATGAGCTCTGGGCTGAGTCTGGCTCCGTTGGTGTCCGTGGAATATTATTATTCAGCTGTGCCCTGTGGTGTTACCAGCTGAGCTGCTGGAGAGAGGAGAGCTAGAAGCCTGCAGAATGAGAGCAAGCAAGTAAAGTGGTTCTGCCAGGCCCCTGAGGTCAGCAGGCCCAGGGTAACCACGGTTGGAAAAGCAAGACTACATCACCTTGTGGTGGCTAGGACAGAGTTGTTATCTGAGGAACATGGTGTATTTCTTCATTATGAATTTTTAAAAATTATTATTATGTCATTCCTACTGAAATAAATAGCTAAAATTTTAATTAACGTGGGATTTGTGATCAGGTAGTAGACTTTTCTTAAAGCCCAGCACCTGTAACACTGCACATGGTGCCAGCTATTTGGAGAGGGGAGGAGGCTGGTGTGGAGCAGGGCTGGCAGCACTGGCCATCACCAGGTCCACACTCACCCCTGTGGTTTGTGTGTGTGTGGCCGGGGGGTGAAGTGGACATGTTCAAAGTCCTGTAAAATGAGGATAACAACACTTTCTCTTTGTCCAAGAGTCTCTCAGAAGACACAAAATTGGGACTATTTTTTAGTCAGCCTGGCCCACCTCAGATGTGTTCACCGGTGTGTGCATTGCACTGACTTCATGAAGCAAAGCACTTGGAAAAGTCCCATCTTATGAAACTACGTTGTGTTAAACCATGCAGGAAGGCCGAGGATGATTTCATTAGCAGAAATACTGTGGGAGATGGAGAGATGGAGCCTGCCTCTCAGGTTTGGGCTATGCTGTCTTAGGGTGGTGGCTGCTGTCAGTGAAGCTCATCTCATCTTTCTGGTCATCCCTTTCTGGGCTTCCTGACTCTGCAGATCTCTACTGTGCATTGGTGAGAAAAAAAGTAACATTTCATTCCCATGGTCTCAAACTCAAGTAGCAGCAGTAAACATTTGCCTGTTATTAAAATTTAACTAATTTCACTTTTTTCCTGCTGCTGATAATTTGGCCGTGTGGAGCTGCGTGTGCACAAGCTGCGGTAATAAATCACCCTTAGGACAGAAGGCTTTTTTGGGGAGTGGGTGCCTGGGGATTTGTCTTCCCTGGGCTGGGGGGGCACAGCTGCAGGTGCTGGGGCTGGGGCTGCCAGTGCCTGCTCGGCCCCTGAAGCCACCATGCATGTCGAGGTGTGTTTGCTGTGATAGCATCTTGACAGCCGGTCAGGAGGTATTGTTCCCCTTCATAAATTTAAGCTAGGGCAGTTAATCATGAGGGTTGGAAAACATTAACCTGACAAAGGCCAGGGAGTTTCAAATAGTTTGAAAACCAGTGAACAGATTCTTTCTTTTGAGAAGAACTGAAGGACAGTTAGTTTTAGTTTTGCAGACTTGCTGGTGGTTGTTTGGTCTGTCTTCAAAGCAATCTGCCGTCGTCATGATGGGTTTCCCTGTAAGCATCTGCTGTGTGAGCTACAGGAGTGTGTTGGTAGGCGAAGCAACAGAAAGCCTGGAGCAAAACTCTCATGTGACCAAAGGAGATGGAAGAATTCTTAACTCCGTGCAAGTGCCGTGTAGATTTGTTTGGAGTATTTTTAAGAACTTGACTGTTGAAAGTAAAATTTCAAATGCATGACCACTTCTGTCACAGTCAGCATCAATCCTGCATGTGAAATTCACAGAATCAGTTACAGATAGATAGTTTGCTCACTGACCCAAAATCACTTGCATTAATTTTTGCATTTCTTTGAATGTAAATTAAATATTTACTAAATACTGATCTTATTATCTACTTAATGGAATTAAAGCAAACAGCGTTTTCTTAACTGTTAACTGCTCTCTTCAGTTGTATCACCTACAGCACCACACAGCATTCGTAGTTGCTGCTGAGCCTCCAGGCAGGTTTTGGATGTTAGAGGTTTCTGTGGTCTGCCTTTTTGGGCTTTGCAAAAATTAGTTTTTACTGCTGTAGGCTAATATTCAGGAGATTATTATAAAACAGGTTTTAACTGTTTTAAGCATGTGTATTTTCATCATGGTACACTTGGAAACTCTCCCTTTAATTTTTTTATGGAAGAGATTATGATGTGCCTGAAAGTAGTATGTTACTTTTGACGAAAAGTAGATGAATCTTTGTAGATTAAACTGGGGATTCTTGGGGGAAAAGCCATATCAAAACTTGCTGGATCAATGCCCAATGGATGCAGTATACAATGATACTTGTTTTCTACGAATGTTGACATTTCTTCACCAGTTTGACTTTTTCGTTGAGCTTAATTTTTCAGTCAGCATCAGATGCTGGAAACTTAGTGAAGTTTGTAGGAAATGCAAGGTTTTCAGAAAATACTGTTTTAAGAAATTGACCTTCTTACTGCAAAAGCTCTAGAGGATTTGCAGTCAGTATTTCAGGGGAAATGTGTAAGCCAGAGCCTTCAAAATAATATTTGATAACATCTTGAGTGAGCTTACTGTAACACTGCCTGATATACAGCCATGGAGCTGTACTGCCACCTTCTAATTGAAGTCTAATGTCCTTTGTGTGCTGGTGAAAATCTACAGAAATGCTCCTAAAACTGTGTATGTGTACTGGGTTTTCCCCAAAGCATCCACTGAGTGCCTGGACAAATTTTGCCCAAAAGAATGTAAGTCCCCAATCATTCACAGGGGTCATAGGTCCTAATTGTCTGAGAGGCTGCGAAAATACCACCATTCTAAATTAAAGAAAGAACTTAAAATAGGGGTTTTTTTGTGGTTATTTTGCAAAGCAAATGCAAAAATCCAGATCATAAATTTGCATTTGTGAAAGACAAAAGAAGTGCTAACTGGTGTCAGTGCCTCAAGGACTGAAAAGAGAGAGAAAAGTACATAATTCTGTGCCAAGGCTGTACATTAAATGAAAAATAGAGGGTCATGATGCCTGCCTGAGAGCAACACCTGGCAGGAATTAGGAAGATGATGTTTGATAAAACAGGGATTTTGGAGGGAATGACCTGCCTGTGTTTTAAAATGGATTCTCTGAAAGGAGCTATGGAGAGCCTGGCAAAACCACACTGTTGGCCTAAGGAAGCTCGAGCTGTTTATCTAATCACAGAGGGGCTACTTGACAGTAGCTAAGGAGGCGTAAGAGCTTTAATCTAGTTGACAGACATACAGTGAGCTTCCTAAATATTTGGAGTTAAAATTCGCGTTACCTTGTCAAAATTGGGGCCCAAATCATCAGTGGTCTGAAGAAGCAGCCTGGCTCTGAGACACGTGTGCAGTGCCCTTGCTTTAATAGAGAAGTGGTTGCTTATGCTGTAGACTCTGTGGTGGGAAGAAAGCAGTGGGTACTAAAGTAGCCTTTAATATAGGGAAGACAGATCTTAAAAAAGGGGGTGGCTGCAAACTGACCCAGAGGAATGCACATGCTTATTATTTTTTATAAGAGATTTTTGAAGATGTGTTTTTGGACCCAGCTGATATGGCAAAGGATATTACGCCTCTTCATCTTTGGCTCTCGTAGTATTAAGACCCTCAGTGTAATGAGGGCTGCCAGGCTCTTCAGTGGGGAAACTGGGAGTGAAATCTAACGTCCCATAATGAACAGGAGAGCTGACTAGTTAAAACACTGTCATGCTGAGGTTTAAAAACCCGCACACCTGGCTGAAAACACCTGCTGATGGTGTGCAGGTATGTTGTGCACAGAGGCTCCGAAAGTCCCACATGTGCCAGGACTTTTGTGTGCATACCAGAGAGCAATCCCCATCGAGTTCAAGGTTTCTGTGTGTTGTTCAGTCAGCTGGCAAGCTCTGTGCTTAAGGGAGAGTTATTTGTCTTGTTGGCAAGTGGTAAAGCAAATAAAACCACTTAAGTGGTGACTTAGGTTGGAGGGCCAGGCAGTTTCTTCTGGATTGAAGGAATGAACATTGCTGTCAGAAGTTGATGAAGTCTTTTGTGTGGCTGTCACAAGAAGTCAGGATTCACCTTTTTTTAATCCAAGATTAGTAATTTAAGAAGGTATTTTATATTTAGCAAAATAAGCCTCTGCTCCAGATACCTGTCAGAATGTTGAATACAACTGAGAGTTCTGTTGAACTGTACGGGGAGAGCTAAGGCAAAGGGAAATGGGGCCTTGATCCTGCAAACTTTCAGTGGTTTGGTTTGTTACGCAAGCATAGGCCCAGGGCTTTACTGCACAGGTAATTAATATGCATGAATTCTCAAAGACTTGGGCCTAAATATTTTGCTGAGGTACTGCAGGGAGCCTGTAGCAATATGAGGGATAGAGTCCCCAGTCATTTCTGTCCGATGGTAGTTTTTCCTCCTGTGATTTGATGATCTCACCTTAGTCTTGCCTTTTTTTAGCAGAGCTGTTTCAGGAACATACTTAGGGCATCTGTCATAGAATTTAGGACAATGCCTATCCTGGTCCTGTGGACAGACTATGAGGTGCTTGTGGGGATGTTACTCCTCTGTTGACTGTTAAAGGGGTGTCTGAAGGCTCCTTCCACCTGTTTGTAAATTAGCTCTTTGTGGCACTAGAGGCATCTGTTGAAAGATTGTGTTATAAACTCCAGCTTGTCCTCATGTCTGTGAGGTATCATGTGGACGAGTGATGCTGTGTAAATACTAATGAGTTAAAGTTGCTTTGTGCAATCCCAGCATGGGCTAATTGGATTTTTTTGTGTGTGTGTCTTAGTTGGGCACTGCAGAAGGGCAACCAATTTTAACACCAAGAACACTAAGCTGAAGCAACGATAATGCATTTGAAGACAAGAGTTAATGTCATGCTTTCAGCAGACAGAACAAACAAGTTGTAACTGTTAAGCCTGAGGAAAGGGCCTAAATTCAAAGTCCAAATCAAACCTCGCCAGCTGCTGAGAGAAGACAAAGATTTATTATTGTGGAGTCTAAACTGGAGATTTGTCACTGTGGTAGACTCATTGCTTAAGCAATTAAGTGCACTTAAATATACCAATTAGAAGGATGAAAGCTATAGGGCAAAAATGAAATGCTGTCATCTTTAAGATTCCTATTCTGTGTAGTGTGCCAACTGCAACTATGAGAATTAATTTCCAGCTCACTTTCTACAAATAAACTTGGCTTATTAAATGTCAGGGCTGTTAGGTTGAAATGCAGGGTCTTGTGCAAGTCATTCAGAGATCAAATTTAAAGCATAAGAAATGTTGTTACCATCATCGTCGTCTTATTTTGTAAGGCTGCCATTTATTTCTCAAAAAAATATGCTTGTAACCTGAGAGTGTCATAGATGTTGAACTTCACATAACTAAATGTTTTCATGACATGTCCTATATGTTTATGCTGAGGGCTGAAAATTGTTTATGGCGTGGCTTGTCCTGAAGCAAGGTTATATGATCCACTAATGCACTTAATCTTCCATGTGAAATTTCTTTTGCTATTTTTAATACTGAAGTTAACTTGATAGCAGTGTGCCCATCTGGTATGTTTTACACAAATCTCAGCTTAGAGTCCCAGGCTAGTCATTTCCTCAGTTTTCAGAGAGAAGGTTAAACCAGACCCTGTCAGAGAAGGCTTGCAGCTGGCCTTCCATACCCTGTGCCGGGGGCAAGGGGACAGAGTCCCTGGGTGAGACTCAAGATACTTCCTGAGCAGAAGCCAACTTTGTGCAGCAGCAGGACGCTGCAGCTGAGCTGATGAGCCTTTCCTGTGAAGAGAAGGACCTGAGGAGGTCTTGTGCAGGGCTGCACTGATGCACAACTACTGATCTTAGAAGCCAGAGCTGTCTTCTCTGTAGTGCTTGACTCGATGGATTTATCTGCCTGCTCAGAGTAGGCTCCTCTGTTGTGCTGCATTGTTGTAGAAGTGCCTTCTGGTCCTTATGTCTGACTGTCCAGCTCATTGGGTCAGGACAAAGGAGGATTGACACAAGCACAAGAGAATCGCTTTAGCAGTTAATCTTGTCCTACGTATTTCCAGAAACTCTTGTCAAGAGTTTACGGTTTAAAAGTGCTGATGACAGCTGTGGTAGCAGTCACCCCAAAAGCCACATAGTCTTGTGGAGAGCACAAGTCCCAAAGAGCTCTGATTAGCTCCAGGATTTCTGAAGGTGTCTGAGCTGCAAGATTTCCTCAGACCTGGCCAGGGTTTGGCCTGTGTTACAGCTGAGAGTGTTTTGTCAGCAGCTCCGCAGAATTTCCACCCTTGATGTCCTCCTGTGAGGAGTATGTAGGGGCTGTGCTCTGTGGCACTCGAGCAGTATACAGGTCTCTCTGGGTCCCCAACTCCAAAACTCAGTCATATTTTACATTATCTTCCCATAAACTGCTGCACTGAAAGATTTTTTTTCCAGAACTTGATCATTCTCATGGATAGAAACTTTGCACTCACTCTGGCTTAGATGTATTTGTGGCTGGCTTGCACATGTTTGTGCTTTTGACAGCTCTCTCCTTTACCTGCAGAAGCAGCAGCACCACTGTGAAGACTGGTTCCCAATGCACTCATGTGGGGTTTTTCCTGCCTGTCCTTTCCTTTTAAGATTGAGTCAATTAGGTTGTCCTCGCGTGTTCTCCTAAAATGACTGGATGTCCTTGATTCTGCTGGTAGTACTTTATTCTTTCAGTTTTCTGGCCATTTCACTGTTGGGTTTGTACGTGCTACATCATATGCCAAGGTAAGGCTTCACTAACTGCCTTATATAGTGTAATTAATCCTTCTCACCTTCCACTGGAAATAGTTTTCCTTGCTGGTTCTTCGCCTTTTGCCCCATTAACTTTGATGTGGTGTCTCCGGCAGCTCATGCCAGGTGCCTTCTGCACCTCCTGGTTTTGGTAAAGAAAATACTCTGTAGGGTTCAGTTGGCAGCTCCATGTGCTCTCTGCACCATCCAGTGCTCCCAGGCTGGCTGCAGGTTTCTCCATCTCCTGTTTTAACTAGCTTTCTACAGCACTGTCAGTACTTTACCGAAATCCAGACACCTTAGAGCTACACATTTTTCTTGGTAAGAGAGCTGAATATTCTTAGTAAAGGGGCACATCTGATTGGTCTGGCATGATTTATTTATTTTGTGTTTTATCCTATTTTTTCGTGTACCTCCATTGCTTAATTTATTGTTATCTTAAAAATTCTCAGTAGCTTGAGTCTGCATATTAAAAACAGAAATATGAAGTACTCTGGCATTATTTGGGGGGTTTGAACAGTTTATTAAAGCTGTCTCAATATGAGACTTGCTTTTACAAATGTAATTTCCTTCAGCAAGTTGCTTTCTGTACATTCTTTTGATCTTACACTCAACCATGTCTTGAACATGTTAAGTCCTTTGAATTATATCTCTCTTTCTCCTGTCACAGTGTCTCTTTTCTTGCCCTTTAATTATTTCTTTTCCTCCACATTCAGAAGTTTTGTTCCTATTCAAAAATGAAGTAAGTATTCACTTTGGAAACTACCATATCCTGCTTTTAACCTTGCTGTGTCTTTATTTATTTTGTTGAAATAGTCTTGGTTTGTTGGATTTGTTGTGATATATTTTAACTGTTTTTATATAGATCTTAAAGTTACAACTTAGTCTGACTTTTTCAGATACGGTTTTATTTCTCTGCCATTTTTCCTCACCAAAGCAGAGGGAAACCTTTGAATATCCCAGGTCTTGCAGGTGTTACTTGTACAGGGCTGATACTGCTTTATTTGAAGGCCTTAGCCGATAGACTGGTGTCATGAGGTAGAAATGGAAATTAACTTTCCATTATTATTTTGAGAAAGTCTGTGTTGCAATTCTGGTCTCCTTGGAGCAGTTGGTAAAGCTCCTACTGAGTTAAGGAAATGACAATATTGCCCCAAGAGTTTTTTTACATTAGTCTTGATAGAAGAGGGTGTATAGCATGAATGACTCTCATACACCTCCCAGCAATCTGAAATAAGTTTGCACATTTGCTGCCTTCCTGGATTTGAAACATGACAGGTATGAAGACACTGGGAACTGATGGCAGTGCAGGTTAAATAAAGGTATTTAGCATAAAAAGAAGTTGACCTGTCTAAACCTAATCTGCGAACTTTCTCAGTTGCTTTTATGTTTAAAACTTTTTAATCAGTCATCTTTCCACACATTTTTATAACTCTTGAAGTTGCAATATAAATTTTCAGTTTTACAAGGTATCGTAGGCTTTCTGACAGTGTGACGAGTTTTACACAGCATAAGCCAAACCCAATAATTAATAAATCACTCAGCTGAAAACTCTGGGTGCTTCAAGTACTATTCTTCTCTCTTCTGTAAGTCAGGTAGATCTAAAAATCCCAATTTTTCTTCAGGCCACATTCGAACTGGTGATGACTGATTATGGAACAATAATATTATTGGGCGATTGTTTTTATTTTTGTTTCTGAGTAATATACACAGTAATATATAAAATATGTTATGTGATATATACAAAATATGTTGATATATATTACATTATATATAATATTTATGTTAGTAATGTATATGTAATAAAATACAGTGCTGTCCCCCTTGTGTTTGAGGCTACAGCTTTATCATTTGGGGTGCAGAGTCAGTGATGTGCAGGACTAATTGGCATTGTTTGCTACTTTCCTTAGGTGAGCTAGTAATACAGGCTTGAAATACCCTACAGTATCTTCCTTACAAGTCCGTTCTTCCCTAGGGGCAGTGGAGTTGCTGTTGCCAGCCGGCAGCAGCTTGTGGGTCTGGGTGCTGCCGTGCCTTCCCTGTGCTGCGGGGCTCTGGTGGCCCGTGTTGTCTTGGTGTAGCGAGAGCAGCTGCCCCTCGGCTGTTGTAAGGTGGCTCCGTGGCTGTGAACGCTGACCCACCTTGGTTCACTGGGAGCACAGCTCCCAGCCTGGGGATCACCCAAGATCTTCCACTCTGGCTTATGACCCCTTTGCATCTTGGCAGTGGACCCCTAGAGCTGGAGTTCGTGGTTTAGTCCAGGCTGAACACTGGAGACTTTCTTAGTCTAAAATAAACAACTAACAATCCAAAAACCAGCCACAGAGAGCCCACAGACAGCTGCTCTGGCCACGAGCTCCCTGGCATACACAGCCCTCTGTAGATTACCATCATTCTCTTTCCAGTGCACACGTGATCCTTCTGCACGGGCACAAAAATCAATAATAAACAGTAAATGAGTAACGAGAAGCCTGCCAACCAAAATCTCTCTTGTTTGCCTTCGTGTTTCTTTTCCTTTTCTAATCTAATGTGACAGAAAAACATTTAAGGGAAAAGGATGCTGGGAATGATGAAATTTTATTAAGCTTTTTCTCACAAATGCCTTTGTTTTAGGAGCAAGGGAGCTGGGTAGTATCCATGGTGGCTGACATTCCCTCGCAAAGCCTTGTGCTGCAGGCTGCAGCTGTGGGCTCCTGGGTTTAGTCCCACAGAAAAACTTTGAGTAAGCATGAAAAACCCATGGCATTGATGCAGTAGGTAGGGACATGTCTGGTGCAGGGTGGGCTCTGCAGTTCTCAGGATGTGTTTTATTTGTATAACAGAAGGCAGATTTTATCTGCCTTTGGTCTTCAAGGTGAAGATAAATTCATATTAGAAGTGTCTTTTCTGTTCCAGTTTGCGACAGTTCCAGTTTGTTTGGGAAATGTATTTTAAACACACAGACTGGAATTACATCTGCAAGGCAATGTTTTCAGAAGCACCCGGGGTATTTAATTACCTGTGCTTTAGTCAGCCATTAGTTTACTTATTAACGTGTACTTATGCATATACTCTTTATAATAAGCACAGTAATAAACCAAACAATGCTTTGCTAACTGAGAGAAAAGCATTTAGTATCTGATACACAATGTATAGGTGCATCTGTAATGGCGCAGTATTCTTTTACTCATATGCTAGTGTAATTCTGTACATCACAGCCATTGCCTTTGCAGGAAGTTATGCTGTCAGTTCGGAATAAAAGTTTAATATTAATGAGAGATGTGAGAATACCGTAAAATAACAATAAACCTAAATACGTGCCAGTTCAAACAAATCTGGTTACGGTGTTTGCTTTCTGTGAATGCTGTAGTTCAGCAAGAACAACTTTGGCTGGCTTGGGTCCTCAATGTTGTTCTTAAAATACAGGTCCCTCTGGTCTGAGGATCACCAGCATTGCGTGGCAGTAGAGGGGAAATGTGTGAGGTTTGAATACTGTTCTTAATTTATAGGGAACAAAATAAATGGCATATTTACTTACATAGTTAATGTTACTGTTTGGCGTGTTGCAGTTTTAAGTTTAATAGAATGGACTGATTGAATTTGAAATTGTACTTTTGATTCACAAGATGTTTATCATGCAGAAATTAACTAGAAGCCAGTCAGTGCACTGGCATTTGAGCAATTTCCATTTCCTAGTGGCTGCTGTTCAGATGGGAACAGTGAGATTAGACTTTTTGTTCTATGCCGTTGGTTGGTAGGAGTTGTTTTCCCCTTGTCTTTGGTGATTGCCTTCCAGTGCTTTGCTTGGTGCTTGAGCCGGCCCTGCGCCGTGTGCTGCCTCGGCTGCCGTGAGCAGATGTTGCGTTCGAGGCTCGGCGGTGTGGCAGAAGCAGAAAGGCCTTGTGCGGTTCTGGCGCTAGACGGCATCCTTTTAGAGACGCGGCAGCCGTGCCGGGCCGGGGAGCTGCGGCCTGTGGGAGATGGAGTCTGGCACAAACCCAGGTCTGCCTGCCTGTCGGAGACCTAGCGGAGGGTCACCAGTTCCCACAGGCAGGCACATGCACGCAGGGACACAGCCCCGTGCAGCAAACGAGTGTGGGGGAGCCCTCCATCTGCCAGTGGGGACCCTGAGCTGTCACTGTACTGCATCCCATCGCCCACAGAGGGGAAGTATTACGTTGAACACAGTCATATGATAGGTGAGAAATAAAGCTGTAGGGCCATCCCACAACCGATGTAGTTGTATGGCAAAGTTAAGTCCCACCCTTGAGCTTGGGTCGTCTGCTTGGGAGGGGGTTCTGTAGGCAGCTTTTTCAAGCTCAGATGAAAGATGAGGTTCATGACATGCAGGTCTCAGGCTACAGCAAACTGAAGGAACTATGGTGATTGCCATAAAGCCGGATGATTTTAAGTAGGACAAAAAATGGAAAATGCAGGACTGATTGTTGACTGAAGGTGTCTTATATTTGTTTTCCTGGAGTGACTACCACAAAATAAGCTAAACAGTGAGTTAGAACCAGATGTGGTGATAGGTGCTGCATTTGTGTACCCATGCTCCTGCAGACTGCGTGCTTTAAGACGTGAGGACAGCTTACATGGAGGTGCTGAGGAGTTGACTGGTACCAGCCTGCCTGCCCTTACTCCACCCACTGCCTCAACTGTTAAGGCCACAAAATGTTTTTACAGACATAAAGTAGTTTCTAAGGCTCTGGAAAATTTGTGCTAATTGTTGTGGTTTAGTGTGTGTCTGACTCTGGCTGACTTATCTGTACAAACAGCAAAATTATCTTCATTTCCTGAAGGTTTGTCTCCTCCCCAGCTGTTATTAGGAAGATCTCATGTCTAATCTGTCCAAGCATTTGTGCATGCATTCAGACATGGCTTTGTTGTTGGTTTTGTGTATGTAGCAACAAATTAAAGGTGTTGGTTGTTTTTTGCATATCCCTTGCCCCCAGTACAGCTGATCTATTCAGGCATCTGTAACCATGGACACTGATAGAAGTTTTAAAAAATGTCACTTTTGTTTCAATATAAATCTCATAAAAAAGAATATGTATATAGCTCATTTTAGCATTTGGTGTCTTTTATCACAGATTTTTCAGGAAAGAGGTCACTGCCTTCCTTTGATGCTTATGTCTGCCTTTCTGAAAAAAATCATATACCAGGTTGTTCTTTTATAAATCAAATCAATTGAGTTCTAGTTCTGCTCATCCGGTTTATTCTCAAGCTGCTTTATAGTCTTTCTCTGGACTGATATTGATATTTTGTGTGTACACAACAGCATCATTAAAAAATGTAGGTGTTTGAAGCTGACCAGACAGTTCAAACAGACTCTTCAACATCAGGGGCCTCTGGAATACAGCATGACTACTTCATTGAGATTTTGTCCATGAGCTTATTTGGGAAGTTTCAGCTAGGCTGGTGCTCAAGTGCCTGGTCTTTACATGGCTGTGTGTTAATGCTAGCTCCCACGTTTATGTCATCCATCCAGACAGACCAAAGATAAATTTTAAGTGATAAAAGATGAAAAACAGCATTGCAGGTAGGGTTTAGAGTAGGTTGCCACATGCTGAACAGGTCTCAGTGGTTTGTAATGCCAGCTCCCCTCCCGTTCTGTGCTTATTGGGTTGATTTTTTGTGTGCATGGCTTGTTGTAAACGAACCACAACTTAAGGTAAAGAGACTTCGAATAAGGCATACTCTGTAGAAGAAATTTAAGTACTTAAAACCTTTGTCTGTAAAGTGTTCTAGTGAGAGTAGTCTCAGCTGTGACATGCTTTTATGACAGATACTCATAAGTGGAACAAAAATATTTGCTAGTGTCTATCAAGGCAGCACCTTAACTTTAGAGAGATTTCAAATACGAAATGCAAGAAAACAAATTTGTGTGGTTCCCAGCAACTCACACTGAATGTCAAGAGCACAGGCATAGGTGTTCTATTCTGGTGAGTCATCTCTTATGTCTCTTTTCATAATACATCTTTCAGCCTTGTCCCCTCTTGCACTTAATGTGGTATAAATATTTGGGAGTGCAGTGACTTTTCAAGAATAGCCACCTTGGTAGACAAGCCCTTGGCCCTTCCTTAGCTTACTACGTCTTCTAGTGCTACACAACAATGGCTAGGTCAGAAGAATTAAAAGAAGTTTGAATGTGAAGTAGTTTGTTGTGGAAATACTTTTAATAGCTAAATTTGTCCAATTGTATTGTAACAACTGCAGCAGAGAACAAGTAAATGATCATGAAATACGAGCAGGCTTACTGTGTATTTTTTAATTAAAAATAATTCTTCTTATGAAAGGAAAAGGCAAGTGCCTAATTTATTGATGAATTTCTCAAGTATTTCTCCATATGTATTCGGTTTGCATGGCCAGGTTTTGGTAGCAGGAGGGCTACAGGGGTGGCTTCTGTGAGAAGCTGCCGGAAGTTTCCTGTATGTATGTCTGATAGAGCCAATGCCAGCTGACTCCAGGGTGGACCCACCACTAGCCAAGGCCAAGACAGTCAGAAATGGTGGTAACACTTCTGTGGTAACAGATTTAAGAAGAGAAAAAAAAGTTATTGCCCAGAAGTAATCGTGGCCAGAGAATGGTGGGGTGAGAATATGAGGAGCAGCCCTGCAGACACCAAGGTCAGTGGGTAAGGAGGGGGAGGAGCTGCCCCAGGTGCTGGAGCTGGGACTTCTCTGCATCCCCTGGTGCAGACCATGGTGAAGCAGCTATGCCCCTGCAGCCCTTGGAGAGCCACAGGGATACGAAGATCCACCTGCAGCCCATGGAGGAGACCCACACTGGAGCAGGTGGATGCCCGAGAGAGGTCTGTGAACCTGTGGGAAATCTGTGCTGGACCAGGCTCCTGGCAGGGACCTGCAGACCCATGGAGAGAGGAGCCCATGCTGCAGCAGGTTTCCTGCTAGGGCTTGTGACCTTGTGGGGGACCCACATTGAAGTAGGCTGTGCCTGAAGGATTGCACCCTGTGGAAAAGTGACCCATGGTGGAGCAGTTCGTGAAGAACTGTTGCCCTTGGGAGAGCTCCCACCTGGAGCAGGGGAAGGACTCCTCTCCCTGAGTGGTGGCAGAAACAACAGGTGATGAACTGACCATAACCCCCATTCCCTGTCTGCCTGCGCTGCTCTGGGGAGGAAGCAGAGCTGGGAAGGAGAGAGGGGTGGGGGAAAGGTGTTCTTAAGATTTATTTTGCACCCTATTATCCTGCTCTGATTTTGGTAGTAATAAATTCAGTTAATATCCTCAAACGGAGTCTTTTTGTCTGTGATGGTATTTGGTGAGTGATCTCTCCCAGTCCTTAACTCATGACCCCTTCGTTTTACTTTCTTTCTCCTGTGGAGGGGAATGATACAGCAGCTTTGGTGGGTGCCTGGCATCCAGCCAGGGTCAAATCACCACACTGTAAACCAAAGGTTTTTCTGCATTCTTGATATTTCTGAGCAGTGTAGTGAGTTTTGTGTGTGCAACCAGACTGTGCTCCAGAAACTACATAGAACATAGAAACCTCTGTGGTGAAGTCGCTCAGCATTTCTAGTGTTGCTTTGGGGGAGGTGCAGACAGATTTCTATTATTTTTTGGGTTGTGTATTTTTTTTCTTGAGAATAGATAATTCCAGATTCAGCAAACAATGGAAAATAACTTCAATGAGCAGGCGACAGTTGTGGTCTGCCCCTCCTTCATGTCTAGTTTACTTTCTCATGTGAGTTTGCTGCTTGGCTTGCCTTTTTACACTCTTAAGGATAGTCTTACTGTAATTCCAGTTTTGAGTTTTCATAGTTCTTGACTTCAGCAGCATCTTACGATACTGACTGCTGCAAGTAAATGATGTGTTTAGTGAATGCCTGTCTTGTACAGTTCTCAGTTTGTCCCTTATTTTATTGAATGGCTGCTTTTTTGCAATTCTGCGGCTTTATTCTACAGACACTTGCAGTATCCTTCTCTTTTAACTCTTATGTGGCATAAGCAATACTGACTTTTGTAATCTTAACATTAGTATTAACATGGCTACATCTCCCTCTGCAGTCATGTTTTTTGATAGGTGATAGTACTCCTAATGTATAAGTGAACTACAGTACATAAAACAGATTACTTATTTCATATTCCTTGCTGTTCCATATATCACATTTTGGTTGGTTAGGGAACCTAAAAAAGGGTTTTTTTTCTGGCTCTGGCTGCAGCTTTTTGTGGAGGGAGAGAATTCTGTTGAGCTGTGTAGAGCAGTGCTTAGATTTTGTGCTCAGTCTGTTGCTCTGTATGGGGAGAGAAGAAAATGCAGTCGTTGTGTTTTAAATTTAGTAACTTCTAGTAATTTTGATGATTACTAAGATGCCTTTTCCGATTATAAATAAACCACATTGTTTAAAATATTTTTGACTAGACTGAATTATGTCCCGAAATTGGAACAGGCTGAGGAGAGTTTGGGAAAGAAATTGCCATCAAGTTTTTGCATTCTTAACCGTAAATGGAAACAGAAGGGCATTGACTGACCAGAAGCTTTAATTCTATAGCTCCTCTAGCTAATGTAAAACATTATATACTAAAAATCCTGTCAGATTTAGTTTGTCATGCTTTGGAGGTTCTCTTGGAGGTCTGTAGGGAGTGGAAGGTGGCAAGCCCTTCCATCTGAAGCTCCTTTGGCAACCAGGGGAGCACTAAAAGCTGGGTATGAATAGGTATTGGTGTCCTCTGGGACAAGTGAAAGAGGTAACCCAACATCACTTTCACTGAGGAACGAAGGCCAAACTGGCAGGCACTTGAGAATGACCATGGGCTGTTGCAAAGACAATTTGAGGAATTTGGGAATTGGACTTTGATGATCCTTTGGCATCCCTTCCAACCCAAGATATTCTATGTTTCTATGATTTCAAGTAATTGAAAGCAAAGTCTGAGGAATTCAATGTCTTCCTTGCTCAAACTCCTAGGCAAAGGCTGCAAAGTTTGATGAGTAGCTAGGTGGTTATTTGAACTAAGAAGGAGAGATTTCCAGGCAAAATACCTAAATCTGGTCATTACTTCTTTATCTGTCAGAATGTATTTACTTCCATAGACTCAACTATCTGTACAGGTTACTTAAATCACTTGAGAATCTTGCTTCTTTTTATGTAGTTTTGTGAAGATTTATGAATTTAGGAGATAGCATGTGGCAGACAGGAAGGCCATTGAGCTGAAGTTACTGATGTAGCTGAACATGAGCAAACCAGTGGTTTGATGCTCTTGGATGTATGTTTGTCTTTCAAGAGACTGACTGCTTTCCTCTGTGTACCATGTGTCATCTCTCTTTGTGTGCATGTTACGTGAGTTGTAACACCTGTGAGATGGAAATGAAACTCCTTCCAGTGTCCCACCAATAAACATGATGTATTTGGGTGTCATTTCTGATGTCTCATTCTGGGTCCAGAACACCTCTCCTGTGAGGAAAGGCTGAAAAGGCTGGGGTTGTTCAACCTGGACAAGTCTCCAGGGGGAACTCGTGAAAAGGGCTTATAAGAAAGATGGGGACAGACTTTTTACCAGGGCCTGTAGTGACAGGAGAAGGGGCAGTGGTTTTAAATTGAAAGATGGTAAGTTTAGATTGAATATAAGGATGACATTTTTACTGTGAGTGTGGTGAGGTACTGGAACAGGCTGCCCAGAGAAGCTGTGGATTCCCCGTCCCTATAAGTGTTCAAGGCCATGTTGGATGGACTTTTGAGCAACATGGTCTTGTGGGAGGGGTCCCTGCCCATGGCAAGGTGGTGGACTCCTTGAAAATCTTCACAAACAAGGTACCAAAGTGTTTTACAGTTAGGGAAATTAAAAATAATTGTGGATATTTAAAGTTTAATGTTTCAAAGTCATATACAGGCATGTTTCACCCATAACAATATATTGACTGTGTGTTGTGGTTTGACTAATTTGTATGATGTAGACATTTGATGAATTTTTCTATTACTCGTTTTCTCTAAAGCCATAAAAGAAGTATGCAATACTTGCTACTTCTTTTATGGACTCAGAAGAGTCCATAATCTTGGAAGAGATTTCGAGCAGTAGGTGTGTTTGAAAAATCCTGCTTCACTATCTCAAATTAGTACATAGGGCTTTATTTTAGGTTAACAGGTTTTTACCAGATATTTGTCTTCTTTCTTCTTTCTGTGCTTGATCTCAAAGTTTTTAATCTTCAGCATTAAACAGTAGCAGAAACTTAAGGAATCACTGTAACTTTTTCGTTATTTGCAAATAAGTGAGGGTCTCAGGAGCTTTTTGGTGTGTTCGCAACCATGTGTGATATATCCCACTATAAAGTTATGAATTCCATCTGCTATATGAAAACCATTGATAGTTGTAACTGGTGGTCTGGTTCACAACATTTCTGTCTCAGCACAGATGTGCTACTTCGTGGACAGCCAGGGCCAGAGATTTTCTGGCACAGCAAGCCAGCAGTTGTTTTCTGCCAGCAAGACCCATGACTTTAGAACATCTTCTTGTGCAGTTAGATGGAAACCAGCCATGCTTATGAGCCAAGATGGATTTCTGCTCTATGAACTGTATGAACAGTAAGAGAAATAGGAGATCCCATACGAATTAGGTCTTTCATCCTAACAGACAAAAATGACAAGAGGCAAGAGGACTGTTGGGATTTGGGGTTTTGAGTGAACCCAAGGCTCTAGGATGGAATGAGGTCCAACTTGTTGGGTGTGTTGGATTTGTGTTGTTTTTCAAAGTAAGACATTTGTGACTAGAAACATTGTTTTGTTTAGCCAGTTCCTTTGCATAGATTGCCCCATGTAAGTACAAGTCAGTGGCACGTCCATACTCCTTCTCTGGAAGACATCTGCCTTAAATACGCAGGGCTGTGGGAGACTTGGTTTTTAGCTCTGGGTCGGAACCACTGCACTCTGGCAGGAATATGAGATGAGAGCTTGTTCATCAGTGATTACAAATAGGTTTTCTGAAGGGATCTAATTGCGAAAGTAACTGTGGAGGTAGAATTGTTTTTCTTATTTTATGTATTTTTAATACTGCCATGGAATGTAGGTATCCTTGGGAGCTCTGTGGCCATGGAGATGAATGTCCTTCTCTCAGCGGGTACTCAGACAGGCTCTGGTCTGTGAGTGTGTGAGGTCTACACAAAGGCATGGATCCTCTGTATTGCAAATACTGTCCTGTCTGCTGTATTTTCTAATGCTGTTCTTTCCACTCAGCAAACCACGGTGTTAGCAGGACAACAAAAGCTGTAGCTTTTGAGCGTCAGACTGTCCTGGTTCTGGCCAGGAACAGGATTCATTTTTTGCTGTAGTTGGGATGGGGCGTGGCCAGACCCAAATGTTCTTCAGCACCACCTCATGAGACTGCCAGAGGCAGGAGAAAGGGACTGTGTTGCTCTTTAGGAGAGAAGGGGTTACTTTCTGTTGAGAAAAGGTGCGGAGGTGTAAATCGTTTCTTTGTCTTATACCTTTTGTTTCTAATATTGTTGCTGTTACTGTTGTTTACTTATCTGATCGCTGTTTCCACTAAAATTATTTTATCTCAAACCACGATCTTTGCCTTTTGTTCTTCCAGTTGAAGGTGGGAGGAGTGAGAGGCAGTATGGTTTTAGCAGGAGTACTAAATTGGTGAATACCATTTCTAAGCCATGATGCGGACATGATCCATGATTCTGCCCATGCTGCCTATGTTAAGTGAATTTTAGAAAACAGTGTTCTTATAACTGTCTTTAACCTTTTAATAGAGTTGAGAGGAAACGCTTAATACAGGGCAGACCGTTTTATGTTTGGCTGCCACTTAGTTTTTAAATTCCATAGGGCATTATCGTGTTACATTTTAGTCTGAATGGTCTGACTTGCTCACAGTGATGTCAACAGCTGATCTCTCACTGGCTTCTATAGCTAAAAATCCATGGCAACATGAATTGAAAATACGTGTTTGTGTTTGGTCATGAATTCATGGTTTCTGCCTACATTGAATGTGTTTTGGAATAATTTTGTAGGAAAAATAGCAACATTTCACATACAGCCTATTCCTACTTGGTTTAGTAGAAAAAACCTAAAAATAAAAAGTCATGACAGTAGGCAAAGTCAAAGTAATAATTCAACTAAAGGAAAGAAGAAATGCAGCAATTAAATGAAACTTTATTTGCAGTTATTTGCAACTTATTTTTTCCCCAGCTGTGCACAGTAAGATACATTTAGTCAATACAGTATCTCATTTCCTACAAAATCCCTAAGTGCAGTGAGGAAATTCATCTGCTTTTATATTATATGGCAGGAGCCCTTTTGTACCAAATTGTAATGCAATAGCCAGGGAACCAAGGAGTGCATTCTGTTGATGACTGAAATTGCTTGCCCAGATTCATGGTGTAGATCCATGGCCTTGGCATTTATAAAAACTTAATTTGCAAAACCTTAAAATTTGAACCTGACACTTCAGACCTGACATATATTCTCCCTTCCCACTGACGCGAAATACATCTTTATTTATCAGTGCTATGTGGAAAAAGAAGGAGAACAAACTAGTTTGGTAGAAGTACCAGGCATTTAACATCACTTTCTGTGCATGTTTGATGTGCTTTTAAGAACAGGAAATGATGGTATAGGAGACCTTATCACTCCTCATCTGAGATAAAAAAACCTTCTTTATGATAACAGGCCAGTGGCCATGAATGAGAATTTGTTTCAGGAAGGCAATTTAGTTTTAGACCTGTGTTACCTCCAAATAAATATTAAACTTTACTTATTTGAAGACCTAGGTCTGTCATGCTCCTAACATGGACAACATAATTTAAGCATTCATTTCAGTAGTTGATCCACTGTTTCACACTGAAATAGGGTGTACCTTCCAGACAGATCTCCAGCTGTTGTCTAGTGCTAATGCAAAGAATCAGTCTTTATCTAAGCTTTTTGTTACTGCAGTTTTTTACTGTTGTTGAGATTTGAAATGAAGACCTATGGACACTTGCAATTAGAAACCCATTGGTCTTTATTCTGTTGGTGTTGTGAATAATATTTCCTGTGAAAGGGTTGAAGCATTATGGAAATGATTACTAAGAACATTTGTTTTAAAATATATTATGCTGCATTCTTAGCCGTGGATTTAAAAATAAATTGTCTACTGAGGAAAAAATGTTGGGCATGTTCCAATTTCACAACAAAAAGCGGGGGTGGGGTTAGATACTCTGTACTTGTGCTGAAAAGGAAAAGAGCAGAGATATTGGGTACATGCATTTCATGGAGACCAAAGTCCAGCTGCATGTCTTGCGTAAGGGAAAAGCTTAAAAGACTTTCTCAGTATTTCTGAAAGTCGATGCAACTCTCAATATAATCAGAAAAAGAGAGTCAACAGATGGCAAGAACTCCATCACCAGATCAATTCTCATTTTCATTTAACTTTTTTTTTAACGTTGCTCATTTGAGTCTTATTTATTTTGTGTACTCAGGTTGTGATACAGAGAATTGAGTTTGTCTAAGGGTAAAAGGCCATAATTTGGTATGTGCCATGTCAAGTGTGACACGGGAAGAAACTCAAAATTATGAGTGTTGCAGGAGATGCTTTAGTTCTTAATGCTTCTAGCCTTTGGACATCATCCTTCAGCCTCTGGTTTTAATCCCAGATGTTCATGGTTTGTGTGATTTAAACAGGCATGAACACAAGACCTCTCTGGTCTCTGCAGCATCCTCTTGAATATCAGCAATAAAAGACTTTGGTAACAAATGATGTGCATATGGGTCAGTGGTGCAAGTAAGCTGTTGGACTGGTTAATGTCTCAAAAATGATGAATCAATTTCCTTCTATATCATCATGCATCTAAATTCTGTTTTCAGGAGTGATGTGACTTTCAAGAAAAGCCAATGGTGTTTGAAAAAAGAAGTTCTTAACTTTTGAAAAATGTGCTTTGGTTTCTAAGCATTTCAATGACACAGCTGAACCAATATTCAAATAAACACATGTAGGTAAGGCATGAAATGTTTTCATGCGGGACAATTGACAATCATGAAAGGATGACTGAAAGAAAAACGTATGTACTCCGTGCAGAGCACATGGCATGGCTGGTTTTGATGGCATTGGATATTGCTCCTTTCCAGGCTGTAATTTCTGTCTGTCTGCCATACAGTTCTTTTCTCAATAAAAATCTAGTGGCAGTAGATAGAGTGAAACAAAGATATGTATAAAGGTCCTACTGAAATGAAAAGATCTTCAAGTGGTGCTTTTGATTTTCTGAATACCGAAACGAAACAGCGTGAAACAATGCAAGAAAGCACAAGGTGCCTCTGGGAAGTGAGTCAGGCTCGGCTGGTTTGCGGGTGCTGGTGGCTGCATCCTGGGACATGGACACCTGCTTCACACCTGTGACCTCTGCCTCGCCCGGCTCCTGGTCAGTTGAACTGGCCAGAGCAGAATCTTGCAGGGGAGGGGAAGAAGCTTTGATCAAAGGCTGACCTGCAGCGATTTGAGCTAAGAAAATGGTCGATTGAATGCACCTGGTCATGAAAGAGGGTCCAGTCTCTGGTCTGTCTTAGCCCAGGTTAATGCCCTACCAGGGGCTCTGAGGGGTCCTCCTCATGCCTCCTGGTTTGGAAGCCTGTGTGGGCTTCCTTGGCAAAGTGTTGTTGAAGTTCATGCACTTTCATGAAATATGTTGATGCAGTTGAAAATGCTGCCAGCAGAAAAATCCCTCCTTGCTCTTCTAGGGAGACAGTGGATAGGAGGCTACTGAGAGATATTTATTAGAATTAGTCTTATAAACCTGTCATAGTGTAATTTATGCTTTCCTCTCTGTGCAGGCTACAGCTTTCCTGCTGTAAAGATTGTGAGAAGACAGACAGTGGTCCTGGACTGAAAAAAAACCAGAGTGGCTGTGAAATCTTGTACTCATATAAATGCTGAGAAAGATGACTTGAAAAATGTGTAGGAATAAAAATAACAGTGACTAGCACACATAAGAAGAAAAGTCTAGTTCTTAAGAGGATATAAGCTTTGCTGCATGTTAGGGAAACTTGGAAAAAAAGGAAAGAACCCTGAACAAATATCTGAAAATGTTTGTTTATTTTTTTAAAAAGCAGTGAAGTTTGCAGTGTTGTCTGCATGACCGTCACAATGTTCCTTCCCACAGACAGATCTGTGACATTGTAGAGGTAAAGAAAGCACTTCAAATTCTTGTTCAGTGTTTCTGTTTCTTTTTTCTTCTTTTTCTTACTCCTTTATTTATTTTCTTTTTTTTAAACTTTGTTTTGGTCATATACAGCCATGAGGTTCAGACACTTTTTTTTTATCTGATGCTTGGGGGTTTCTGTCCTTTTCCTGGTTTATTAAGATCGAGTCTCCATTCTTCATTTGAGTTCATGTCACTGTGCTTGGCCATGTGGTTGACACATATGAAATCTGCCGTGCTGTAGTGCAGCCAAAGGAAGATTGCTCCTCACCATTTTGGCCGCTTCTCAGAGTTTGTTCATGGCTGAGGTCGAATGTGTTCCTCCATCTGCTGGAATCTCAGGGATGTTACAATGCAATATTGTTCCTGACACAGAGCAATGAATGTGATCTTTACTGTGGGAAAATTCCTCCGACAGCCGTGCTGGTTCAGGGGAGATTTGTTGTTGATGCTCTCCTCCGTCACAGGATGTGGCTCAGGCAGCTGTGTCTGCACACAGAGGGGTGGCTGGTGCTCCCTGCCATGTTACTCCGTTAACCTTCTGCCATCTCTTGACATTCTTCTGTCCTCACACCTCAGTCTGCCCTGACTCTGTATCTTCCCTGCAGTGCACTTTGATTGCCAGGTCTCTGGCTTTTCAGCAGAGCCTGGTCCCTGAAGCTCTCCACTGCAGTCCCATGAAGATTTTAGATAAAATGGTGTTGCAAATTCAAGTACATCCCCGTAGCAGGGAAAACCTTTGCTGACCTGGGAAATGAGCCCAGTCCACTGTGTGGATTGCTGCCACACAGCAATACAACAGTGTTTAATTTGGGTTCTTCAGTATTTGCTGGAAAGGGCTCTGTACTGCACTGCTGTAATGGCACTAGACAGTCTCTTGCATAGTACTTTCATTAGCCAGTTGTTTCTCAGACAAGACCTTTGCTGTCCATTGGGTCCTGTGAATACCCCCTGTGGGTTTTGATAAGAACAACATATGGATACTTGGTTTAGCTCCCTGTGAAAGCAGAATCAGGGATTTGAAAAAACTGGGATAGCCAAGTCCGTTCCGGGATGTTGAAGGTGTGCTCCCGGACATGCAAGGAGACTCATGATGTGAGCATTTTTTGGGATGGAGTGATGGTGACTGATGAGGATCTCTGGACCCCAGCTGGGTGGACGCTTGTCCCGCCATTCCTCAAGTGGTCACTATTTCCTTGTCTTAGAAGAAGACTCTGTCTGGACTAGAAGTGAGGAATAGGAACACAGAGAGGAAGAGACTTGTGTAAGGCTTCAGTCATGTCTGTATAAAAGGCAAGTGCGTGCCACAAGGGAGAGCTGACATTTACTACTGCAGAAACACATCTGAGTGCTGTGTAGAGAGCACAGATTTGAAATTTGACAACCCAGCTCCTTCTGGCAGGGTCTGAAGCTTTTAAATAGAAACTGTGCTGGAACTCTTGGGAAGCTGTTCCCTAGAGGAAGGGTCTGGAGGTGGGGGATGCACTGGGAGGCTCACTGCACTCTACTGTCAGCACTTCCTGGTCAGTTGTGCAAGTTGTAGAAAGAGGGTTTGAGAGTTGTGGGATGGAAGGGGAAAGAGAAAAGGTTTCTCTTTAAGAGTAGGAGGAAGTAGTGAGACTTCAAAAGGGCAGAAGCCTTCCTAAGGTCCTGCTGGCATCTTGAAGACAGTAAACTCTTATGCAACAAATAAACAAACAAACAAGCAAAAGGACAAAATAGAATGTGTGAAAGATGCCTATTGAGCTCTCCACCAGCAGTGGGAATTCAGAGGCTGCACCAGATCCACCTTTGTGGGACTGTGCTTCATTTCCCTGAACTACCTTTGTGCCTTGAGACAAGCAGCTGTTACTTAAGATGCAGCATTCAGGTTTCCATTTAAGCAGCACCTTCAAGTCAAGATAAATTTTTTTTCAAGGTTCATTCAGAAATTACTTCAACCATCAATGAAATGAAAAAGGATGGTTTATATTTCCCGTAAGAACTGTACTCTTCTTGAAAGAATAGCTTATACGGACAGTCTGTTGGTATCTAAAGACTATTTTATCCAAAGGCTGGATTCTGCCTGTTTGGAGAACAGTATGTTAGATTTAATGGTCTGGTATGTAGGAGTACAAAGGTGACCCAAGGCTGTATTTGCTCATGACCACAACATCTGCTGCAGTAAGAACATCCCAGGTAGTGGGAACCCTCTGATCCCACAGGTGAGTAAAGGTAGCAGAGATGGCTGTGGGTCAGTGGTGACTTGAGCAGTTTGCTGTGTGGGGGCAGCCTGTCTTGCTGTGTACTCTTCCCCATGTTCTGCTCAGCCAGGTCCATTCCATGACCTGATTGCCCACAGGCTGCTCAGGAGAGCTAGTGCCAGAAGGTGGGTTTGAGGAGCACGGGCTCCCATGGCCACGTTCAGGGAGCACATGGCAGCTGAAGGCTAGGGAGCAGTGCATGCCACTGAAGGGAACTGTAAAACAGCTCTGTAGAGCTTCTAAAGGCATGGTTTAGTGAAATTTTGATGGTGAGATATACAAAAATACATTTTGTTGCTGCAGAAGCAACAAAATGATGCCACAGTATTGTCAGAAGTGTGGATCTATCTGGTTGTGAAAGAAAATTTAAACAGGTAAGGTTTTAATATTCACCCTGGGCTAAAATGCTGCATCTTAAGAGGACTGAAAGTTTTGTTCATTGCCAACAGCATATTAATTCATCTGTCGGTTGGAAGAAAAAAACAAAAGCATGATTGAGATCATATTTTCTCTGAGGTCAGTGAATGCCTTAAATCAAGGAAATTCAGAAACTGTCAGTTGTTTCACAACAAAGGTAAATAACCAATTTATACAGTTGTCTGATTATTTTCAAGAAACAATAAAAAGTACTGTAATTAAAGAAAAAAACCAAACCATTAATTGGTTCTGAACTATTATCTCTCCCATTTGCTGTCCAATACCCCAAAGTACATTATGGAAAAGTCCTTGATTTGGAAAATCAAAGGTTATAATGATCTTCCTTTATCTTCAGAAACTTCAGAACTCTCTGACACAATCTGTTTCATTGGACTTGATGACATGGAAATATTTAGTCATACCATCACTGCATGTTTTTTTTTTTCCTTAGACTGCAGTTGAAAGGGTTATTTCTATACTATTAGGTCTGCAAAAGGGTCCTGTTACTATTGTAATTTCTAATTTTTTAAAAAATACTGAGGGGGAATGCAAAGACACTTCCTGTGGTTTACAACTAGTATTTATTAATGTATTAAAATCTATTTATTATGCACTCTTAAAACTAGTTCAGTCTAAGTATTATTTCGGTCTTAATTTGGCAAGAGTCGAGAATTGTTGGTTAAAATTTTCACTATAGAATGTTCCTCACAGAGGTATATATTTTTGCTTCAGTAGCTCTGCATTAGGAGAAGGCACAATGTTGTGCTTTTAGATAGAGGCTTCCAGCTCCTTTATTATATATAATATTTTATATTATATAATATATATTATATATATAATACATTATTGTTATTATATATAAACTTGCTGACTGTATTATATGTCCTTTTGCCTCAAATGCGGTGATGGACAGAATACTTTTCTGATGTGAGTAGTCTTGGATAAATTATAGAAGCCTGAAAAATGCTCAGCTCTTAAGGCTGAGTTTCAGTTTGAGGTTAATTCCAAAGATGTGCAGAAAACTTGATTTTGGGAAAATCAGATTTTAGGAAAAAGGAAGACCAAAAAAATCAAGTTATATATCCATCTGCTTTAAGTACCATTATTTAAACAAATTATGCACATTTTTGTATCCTTGTTTTCATCCAAAGGACCTCTGGTAGAGACAGAAGGGTATTTTGATGGAGAGATTGAAAGGAATGGTGTATTCTGGCCAGGAGAGGCTGCAGTCTTTGAGATGGACTTGGATACACAGATTGGATTCCCAGTGGGGCCCAGTGGTAGAGCAAGAGGCAACAGGCAGATGCTCAAACACCAGAAATTTTGTCCAACCATGACAAAGCATTTCTTTACTCTGAGGGAGGTCAGACCCCAGAGCAGGTTGCCCCGAGAGGCTGTGGAGTCTCCGTCCTTGGAAACATTCAGAAGCCAGGTGGACGTGGCCCTGCGTGAGCCACCCCAGCTGGCCCTGGTGGAGCAGGGACTGGACACCCGTGCAGTGTTTTGCTGCAGGAGGGCCATTTCAGAGAGGCTCAACACACGGGGCACGGAGCGAGGCAGATGAGAGGAGAGGTTTTTCTGTGGGCTTGAGGAGGGAATTGGCTGCGTGTTGGGAAAGGCTGGGTGCTCTCCAAGGAGAGGGGTGGACGCTGATGCCTCAGAGCTCTGGGTTAGGAAGCGTGGGGCAGGTGAGGGGCAGGGCTGGGTAGAGGGCTGGGATCTGAGATTGTCTGTGGCCAGGTAGGTAGAACAAGTAGCTACCTTGCTATGCTCATTTCATCCAGCTTGGATTTTGGCTTGAATAAAGTTCTGTGAATGTGACTGTATTCCTTTGTTTGAGCCATCCTCAGAGGGTTGTTTCACCACGGTTTTTTGCAAGGGGGCTGTCCACACTATCTGCCACCTAGCTCTGTAGGCTTTTGCTTGATCTGGTTTTGCTTTGTGTTTACTGCTGAAAACATAGTAGTCCTTGTATGTTATAAACTAGTGAAGCACTCTGTTTTAAATTTTAATAGCAATAGAAATGAAGAAAAATCGAAAAGATTTTAAGAAAAAAAAAAAGCTTTAACTGCAGCTTGCTATTTTCTAGCCAGAAATTACCCCTTTAGAAAGCTCCTGCCCTGGAGACATCTGGCTCTGTAGCAGTACACATAATTCTGGTGCACTTTGCAGCAGAGGTGAACTGTGACTGGCTATTGCAGTAAGACATTCCAGTTCCTTTCTGGCTTCCACAGTGAACATGCCGCATGTGTGTCTGCCCACTGCCTGCGCCAAGGACGGGCTGGGACACCACTGAAATGCTGCACCTTGGGAAAAGTGAAATCCTTAAATGTGCAGTGCAACTAGTCAAACAGCTTCCAGTGGACTTGGTTTCCCCACTGACTCTGCAATTGTGTTATATTTGCGGCTGCAGTATCAGCTCATTCACTGTTATGCACAGGAGTATCAATATAGGAAAATAGAGATAAAACTCACAATTGAATTTTTTCCCATTATTATGTTATGGATTCCTTTATATCTGCTAGGGAGTGTGCTTAACACAGCACTCACTCATCCAGCAGGGATGTGATTGCCTTGTTTTGTGGGTATTCCCTTGTAGGCTTAGAAGTCCCTCATTTTTCCTGTATTTATGATGAAATCATGGCTATTTGTAATGTCAGATTGAATGTTCATATTGTATTTACTCAGGCTGAGAAGTAATCTAAATTCAATCTTCCTCTCTCAACAATCAAACTTCCTGCTAATCATGAAGTTTTGACATTAGATCAGACATTATTAATGCAGATTTTAATGCAATGTTGGCAATATTTGCTACTCCTCTAAGTCTCTGACTCATTTTTATGCATGTAAATTGGATATTTGTGTTTATGTGGAGCACACATGTTCCCTCTGATGCCAGTTTGCATGTGGTTTATTATGAGTTGGCCTTAATCCTAATTTTTGATCCCTCAGAGTCACATAAAAATCATGACAGTTTGTTTATAATCCCTTTTTAAAATTTGTTATCCACCTCTGTTTGCTCTGACATTAGAAACTTTCATGTCTACCTCATGTGCAGGCCTGTGGCATAGATCCTTGGAAATGACCTGAAATTAAGATACAAACAACCAAAAAAACCCAACGACAACAACAACAAAATATTTCAAGTATTTCCCTCAGTGTAGAGAATAAGCACCTGGTTTTTCTTCTAATATTTTATTCTTTTAGAAAGCTATCCAAATAGCTGGTGATTTAAATTAATTTAACAAATAACCCTGAAGATTTGGTTGCTTCCTTTGTTTCTAAGTTCTCTTTGGATGATGTTGAAAGGTAGTGTGTTCTGCTGGAACATTTTTCTGATGCAGTAGTGGCCCCATTTGATCACACAGTTGCCTGCATTTGGGACAAAAAACTGCTCTCGGAATTTAACAAAGACATTACACGTGCTCTGATGAGCCATGGGGTTTGATGTTATTGCAAAAATAACATATTTCATTTGGGTTTGATGTGTCGTTTGCACACTGGGAGGTTGTCACACTCTGTTGGTAACTGTCTTAGATATTTGTGGGTAAACAGTTCGATGTTTAAAAGGAAACTAACCAAACTGAAAACCAAACCAACAAAATCGAAACAAAAAAGAGGTGAATCACCATCCTAATCTTTTGACAGTGTTATACAAAAGGTGAGCTGTACTCTGCCACTTACAAAATAATATTGCCTTTTTTACCAGTCTCACATTGAATGGTATAAGGGAACTAGCTGAAATTTGACTATTTGTTCTGTATCCTCTGCTGTGGGGAATGGGAATACCATTCTGTGCTGTTGCTTCCTGATTCCAGATGCCAGATATGTGAGTAGAGTGCAGGGGCTACTACCAGGGAAGAAATAGACGCTGTGTTTCTCAGGGCTCTCTGGCCTACAGAAGATCCTGCTTCCTGTGAGAAGGAGAAAGCCTCAGATTTGGGATCTTTTCAACTAACAAGGAGCAGACACCCAGCCCCCTAAAGGGATCTAGCTAGACACCTGCCCATGATCCACAATCTCACCTGTACTCTAGAATTAGGTGCTTAAGCTGGGCTAATGTATTTTCTTTTTTTCTTTCTTATATGCATATATGAATATTCTTGTATTTTTTACATACAGTTTTCTGTGTGTAATACTCTACCATTTCATAACTGCTGGAGCTTCATGTCCGTTAGTTGTGCCTCAGATGGCTGGGTGGCCTGGGAGAGGCAAAACACACAGAACTTCCTCTTTTAATGGCTGAGCATCTGCTGGGAGCTGCCCCTTGCTGCCCCTGGTGAATGGCTTGCAGTAATCAAGTACAGAGCTGTGGTGGAGCTAAGATCTTCACTAAAAGAGATGTTGAAAGGCATTACAGTAATGTAATAATTGATTATTACGGTTCATTGTATCTCTTTTTTGAAAAGCAATCTGTCTTTTGAACTTCATCCTTCAGGTAAGGACCAATGCAGACATAAAAATATTTTTTTGGTGGCAAAAAGTACTTGTTCTTCAGTCTGTCTTGTTATTTGTGTGTGTATGCATGTATATGTTTACTCAGAAAGCATGATTTTTCTAGGCATTAATTGCCTGAAAGTGGTGAAGAAAGAATTTTTACATGAAATGCAGTTGCGTAAATGCAATATGGACTGCACAGAAATATTTTAAAAATCAGTGTGAGAGCAAATAATAACAAAAAGAGAAAAACGTCCCTGCAGTCTGCAAATCAGTCTGGTATAAAATCCTTTATCTGTGTTGAACAGGACAAAGATCTTAACTTCTTTTCTGCCAGCAGTCTCCTTCCTTTCTGTGCCAATATAACAAGGGAGCGGTATGTTGCAAAGAGAGAATGTGGGTGGAAAACCTCAAACAAAAAGCGATAAGACCAGGCTATGAGGAAAACACAGAGGACTTCAGACAGGTCAGATGTTCAAAGATATTTTCCACTGTCTGGCTAGCCAGTCCCTTTGTCTCCACGTCTCAGCTGCCTGGTGTGGTCCTGTGTCAGCCTTCCTTACTCCCTGAGCTGCTCCCAGCTGTCCAGCCCAGCTCCCCTTGGGAACTTGCTGGCATTTGCGCGAATGAAGCACTTGAGACATTTCATTCTGGTGGAACATGCCTTTCTTGGTTCTCCTTGGCTCTCAGTGCTCTGTCGTCCAAGCTGGCAGACCCCACTGGACCTGGGCCCTGCTGCCAACTTTCCTGCTGGGAAGGACTTGTCAGGGCTGTCCTCCATCCTAGCTGGCCATGCTCCCTCCTCCTGTTGCCACGGCTCCAAAATTGCCATTCCTGGGACACTGGCTTCACTTAATGACGGAGGTATTGGAAAACACCTCTGCACTGGGGACTCAATGGTATGGCATCGGTGCAGGGTGTTCGTTGTGGTTGCTTGGGTGTTTGTTTGTACCTTAAATACATGCCCCTGTGAGATAAGGAGCTGAAGTTGATGCACCACACTGGATTACGTTGGTGTAATCATGATGTTGACTTTTTCACCAAAGATGTTAAAGATAATTAAGGGTCAGCAAAGTTGAGCAAAGTGTAAAGCCAAAGAGCTGTAGCTCTGTAATACGTGCTGCTGTTTGGTTTATTTTTTTTCTGGAGCATAAAAAAACACCTTGCAGTATTTTGTGGGTACCATGTTAATCAATAATTGGTGTAGCAGCTGTTGCCAGAACTGACAATACCTACAGAAGCTGGAGACTGTCACAGTGTGGGTGGCTGGGGGTCTCACTGCATTTTTAGGAGGGAGCTAACTAACATTACTACAGGCAAAATAAATTCCTTTTGGAGGTTGCTGAATGGTGTGGACTCATTGCAGAGTCACTCAGAGGTTTCCAACAGCACATAAAATAGATTAAATTTTTCAGTGCCTTAAAAAAAATCAGTTTTCAGGCATTAAAAAACTTACAGAACAGGGGACTTGGTAAGGAAAGGCAAGTTTAACTAATGTAATAAGAATTCTTACCCACCTCTGAGGCTTATTGAGATTATCCTGTACTTCCCCTCTAGAGACTTGAAGGTGTGGTACCTGTTCCCTTGCGCTGGGGAGGATACAGGTGAGAATTCCCTTGTCAAGGTGAGCTGCTCAGGGCAGTAGGACAAGAGAACCTCACAGGTGGGATGGACTCATTTCCTGCTTCCAGGGTTTCTCCTACGAAAAAGGAGGTTAAATGCGAAATGAAATGTTTTTCTAGTGACAAGAGAATAAAGATTTGTGCTTTAATGGATCAGCATAAGGCACATGTACAAGGCTGCCTCCGTTGGTAGCTCAGATTTCCTGCTTGCACTTTTTCTGCACTGAAATTACCCTAAAGAAGAAATTTACATCTGTATAAAAAATTTAACGTTTCATTTTCCAGCTTCATTATTAAAACTCAAACTATGCTTTAGGGCTTACACGTGTCCTTACAAAACAAAGTAAAATATGCGTATTATTTTTCTGCAGTGATAAAGTAAGGAATAAAGAATATCTGCTCCAAGAGTGGCAGTGGTTGAGAAGCACATCCCTTTCTCTGGAAAATGTGAATGTACAGGAGACAGCTTTGCATAGCATATATTGTTGCTGATTTCAGTATTTCATGCTGGTTTGTGGAGGAATGTATGGAAGTACATTGGAAATTAATCTAATACTTGAACAATGTCTTGTGCGCATTGTAAGCAAATCACAGCAATACGAATGCTGGCAGGAGATTTCCTTTGACGTTTTCTGTACACTAATTACCTTATCTGCACTGCTGCATAAGAGAGAAAAAACATTTGTTGACCCTTCTTTTTAGAATAAACCAACAGCACACTCAGCATAGGAAACAGAAATCCATAATTCTGCTAACAAACTGAAAGGTTATGGTCTTAAAAAAGCAGTAGGTAAGAAACAGATTTTAACACTTTCTCAAAGTCATTTGACAAAATGTTTTAGGTAAATTTGAAAGAATTTCAGGGAAAGTCCTTCAGTGGCCTGTAGCAGGTCACCTTTCCCACAAGGCAACAACCTGCCAAGCCTAAGACTAATGAAATAGATTATTACGAAATCCTTCCAGAGATACTGCATGGGTTGTTTAGGCTTTTCAACTACCTGTATGCGTCAGTGTAATAAGAACTTGGCAGAGGGCCTGGGCTCTGTGGCACCTTCAAGGATGTCACTGGAAAAGCCCTGAGGTTTTGTCTCTTCCTTGGACACAGTGCTGTGGGAAGGTCAGATCTGCTCATCAGAGCAGAACTTATTCTTCAGCCATTGCATGAGTGCGCTTGGGATTTTGTTCCAGAGACCTGTGTTTAAAGGTGCTTGGAGGCTTACAGATACATAATAGACACATTTCTTTTGTGAACTTGCCTGGGTTGCTGGAAAGTCCAGCCAGAACTTTGTTTGATGCACCGAAGCTTCTTATCAACCTATTTTGACTGAAGGCGGTGTTAACTGCTCCAAATATTCTGGGAACAGCAAAGCTACAGTCCTTGTCAGNGTTTTGACTGAAGGAGGTGTTAACTGCTCCAAATAGCCAAAATAACTAGTTCAGTTCTAGGAGCAGCAAAGCTACAGTCCTTGTCAGAGAATTTGTGCCATTGTCATGGTCAAAACCAAGTTGGACATGGCTTCTTGGTGCTGAGCATCCATGCACGTTCTTGCAAATAGTCATGGCAATTGAACAGCCAGGCTATTAATTCAGGTGCTTAAGTACAGATTTGAGGACATCTGGTTAATTTAAGGCATCTGTGGGTTGATTTGAGTCACTGTGATTTGTGAGCACTGATGTCCTGTCTGCTGATGGAGACTAAAAGCTGCCTGTTAGAAAGTGTGTTGTGAGATGTCTCACCACAGGATGTGGCCTCTCTCATGAATTTCTTCCAGAAATGAAATACAGGTAAATGTTGCCATGAGCTTGGTGGCCCTAAGTATTCTCGTAGTATGCACCGGACACAAAGAGACTGTTCAATGTGTGGAATGGAAAGCAGGGAAACAACTGAAGAGCGTTTTGTGCCAACAGATGTTACCAGGAGAGTAGCTTGGTGTGCCTTGTAGGTGCCCCCCCGCTGTGGGAAGGACAAGACCAGGCTGCATACAGCCTCTTGCGCTCTTTCCTGTCTCACAGCACAGGGCTGTTGAGGGTCCATGAGGATGTTTGTGGGCATACACGCTCTGTGAGCTTGGGACCGTGTTCCTCATCCCCAGGACCAGAGGAACTGGCCTGGCAGCGAGCTGCTTTGGTTCTGAACCTCATATGTTGCTTTCCAGTCTGTCCTTCAGGCTGCGGTGGTTCCAGCCAACACCTCCTTGCTTCCCTAATGATTTCAGCACGCTGAGCTCCTCAGGTGGCAGGTGCTGCCAGCTTTCAGTAGTACTTGTTTTTCCGACCTGCTGCTCGTGGTGGCATTGGGTGTTCTGCAAACAGCACAAACCCCCTTGGCGTGGAGAGCATCAGGAGTGTTTGGGAACGGTTAACCCACAAAAGCTGAGAAATGGGAGGAGTGGTTGCTCGCCCTTAAGTGCTTCACTTCATGGACCTACATCTATCTCCTTTCTGCTCACCCACCAGCAGTACTTTTCGGCGTGTGACCCCTTGGGAACTGCATGTACATGTTCAGTGAGACTTTGCAGAAACGTTCTTGGTTTTGCCCCCTCCGAACAGCCATTCTGTGGATGGCCCCCAGTGTCTGGTAGCTTCCAGCCATCAGCTTCCTGCCTGGCTGCTCTGACCAGCATGAGACAGGCAATTCCTTTTGTCTGTGAGAGGACTGAAGGAGTGAGCTTAGGGCTTTGTTTCTGTGTTTGAACATTTTTCAATCACTGAATGTGAGAAAAAAAATAAGCTCAGTGCACTAAAAAATGCACTTGCAGATGCACACTAGATCTAGTTGGTTTTGAAGAATAAAGAAAAATTAAGGACAATATTTCTTCGGTTGCTAGGATGCCTTTTTATCATTGAATTCAGTGTGCTTTGGAGGTTTTTTTTTTCAGATGTGTCACTCATTTATTGTGGTTAGAGCACGGTGTATTCTGACAACAAATTTAAGTAAATGAGACAGTTAACACTTTGAGACAGGCTAACACTTTGATGTGAAAATTAGGTCTGGAGTGTAGACCGGCCCAGGAGTTTAGTATTTCTTTGAAGGCAAAATAATAAAGAGAGTTAGCGGTAAAAATTTGGGGTTATTCTTTACTGAAAATGCTATAAATGGCATTTACTAGGATATTTGTCCCTGAAATTTATTCTGTTTGCACAGAGACAGTTTGCATCTTGTGCAGCTGAGAAAAGGAGCATGAATTCAAGGCAGATATTTTCCTGCTAGCATTACAGTCCCGGGTGGGAGCTTTAGCATCACAGAGGGAAATATATGTCTGGCTCTTTGTCCTCTGCTTCTTGTGACAAAGGAATTCCCATCTGAATCGCTCTGCTCTGTCCAAGCCCCCTCCGAGCCTCTGGGTTAGCAGCAGTCAGTCTTTGCAGTGTCCTGACGTCATCCCGTGTGTGCATAAGCTCCGCTATTGTCTTACGGCGAGCAGGGGCAGGGGATTGCAGTATCTGGTGGCTGATACCTCTCTCTGCCTGCCGGTAGCACAGAAAGGACGCCGGCCTGCCCTTATCGCTCGGATTTAAAACAGGAGCTCCTGCTTTCTGCTTCCTGGAGAAGGACCTTCACTGCGGTTGCAAGGAAAAGCTGTCTGCGGTGTTGAGCAGAGGAGAGGAGGAGAGAGGAGAATCTGGCAGCTTGGATAGCCTGGACTGCATTGTCTGGCTTCATGACCCCTGCTGTGTAGCAGTCTCATCCCTTCTCTCGTACGCTCCCTCTGTCTTCCACTCCTTTTTCTTCTTTCCTTTTTAAAATAGCAGCATCTGGGGCGAGCCATGTTTGGCACTGAATCGTCATGTAAGTAAATGCATCCCATTTACATCCTTTTTCTGTTGAGAACAGGGCTTGTTTTATCCTTGCTGTACCCGCCACGCTTGCATTCTCTTTGCCGTAGGTCGTTGGTTAAAGCTGTGGTCCTTGCCTGTTTATGAAGGGATGGAAGATGCTGGAGGGGAAGCATCTACCTCCTAACTGTGGGTGCATCCTGGATGCAAGCAGCAAGGCAGCGTAGGGCTGTCAGCGCTGCTGAATTCAGGCCACTGGAAGACTGGGGGGAAAAGGTAGTTTTGCTTGAATGTGTCAGTTGATAAGATCGCATCTGTCAGTGATCAGGAGTTGCAAACACTCTAATGAATGCCCTACTCAGATGGTACATTTGGGGACTGAGAATGCTGCAGTATTAGATGGGTGGGAGCTGGGGAAAAGTGATTTAACCAGCAGGAAAAGACTGCTATCTCATGCCTGTCTCATTTACTTCATTTTTTTTTCTGGGAAAAAGGAGGCTTCTGTGCAATCCCCCCCACCCTGTGACTGCAGAATCTGCAATTAAATTAGGTGGAATTCTAAATACGAGGTGGAAAATGCAAAATAAAAGGATCATTTATTTTTTTTCTTCCTCATCTTTGTGCTGGAAAATCTTAACTGAGGCAGTCTGCTGTATAATAGCAGTGCAGATGCATGTCATTGAAAGCAAGCCAGTTTTGCTTCAGTGGGAACAACAATTACCTACCTGGCAAATCTGGCCACGCAGGAAGGCTGGGGGTTTATGTATAAATAATGTTGCTGGTGACAGTGTGGCTGTGTGGAGACCAGTCTGATCCAGTGATTATCGGGTGACCAAAAAATAGAAAACAGTTGGTTCACGCTGTATATTGTGCACAAAACAATACTGTGTGTTGAAAACATGTCTCATTTGAATATGAAGCGATGGCTTTTGTAGAGCATTGTCACATCCAGCATGGGGTAATGTCTCCACGCTGCTAGGCTGGGACCTGTTCTGCAGCTCATCTCTTCGTAGGAGGTGGTAAGAGCATTGGGATACCTCATAGTTATGCCTTCCTGGCTGTCGGGCCCCTTGCTCCCAAAGGGTTAATTGGTCCTGTCGCCTGGCTCTGGCAGCTCCCCCCTCCTCTGCCACAACACCCAGTCAAGGTCAGGCAGCATAAAAACAAAATTTGCCTGTAGATTTCTTTTGTTTAGGGATGTGTTTTTCATGCACAGTTATAAACATGTCTGCAGCTCTGGGTCATTAGAGCATGAACAGAGATGCCAAATGTTGTAGCTGCATGTGTTTCACCCTGACAGATATGCGAGCCCCAGCCTCTGTGTCCATGGGCTTTGCTTCTGCAAAATGCACATGAACAGGCTCTGAGATAAAATATGTGCCCTACCTGCCCTCTTGCAGAAAGCCATAGTCAGATTCAGATTGTTCAGTCTTGTTCATTTTCGTGGTTCTTTCTTGGTTTATGAGGTGCGTTGGCTAAAGTCACGGGGGTTGTGCACCAGCAGCTGTGGCTGCTTTTGTTTCCATGGCTCCCACAATTTAGAAAAGGACGATGGGAGCTTCCATAACAGCCACTACCTGTTTCCCAGAAGGGTCTAGAAACATTTCTTGCTTTTAAAAATGAGATTAAACAGAACATGGCTCGTTGCCATCGATTTGAGCAGAGGCTATGGTCAGTCTCTGCCTGAACTCTCTGGCCAGATGAAGAGGAAGGCAGTGTGATGGCCAGCTCCCCTGTGCCTCTGCTCAGGCCTGAACCTCCCCCCCAAGAGTTCCTCTTCAGGCTGGACAGGCTGTCCCATTGCCTCCTGCTGCCAGGTGCTGGCAGGCAGGAGGAGAGCAGGGTCACTGGTGCTGCCCCGCTCACCTGCCTGTGCAGGTCAGTGCTTGCGTAACCAGCCCTGCCCACACCACTGCTGGAGGAACAGTGGCTTTGCTTTCAAAGAAAGAAGATAGTATCAAAATCACTTCAGTCAAAATGCTGAGAGGTTTTTGGTCTTCCCTCTCCTCCTGTCTTCTTCATATTTCCAGGCTGTCAAACGATACCAGTCCTATTAATTGTTAATGTTTCTGTCTGGCTAAAACATCAAATAAGACAAAATAAAATTAAAAAAAGATTCAGCATCATTTGGACATTGGAAATATGACAGAAGCCATTGCTGCTGCTGCTGCTGCTGTACAAACAGCATGAAATGAGCAGATTACAGTTTTTTTAATCCTGATGTTTACACTTAGTATTTAGGATTTTATTTCTCTCTTCTCTGATTAAAAAGCCAAGAAGAATGGTCAGAAGCAAATACTGGCTAAGAACCTTTAGTCTCACTCAGTATCAAAATATTTTAAATGTCAAAACAACTCTCATTTGGCAATCCTGTTTTTTTTCTTTTTGCTTTTAGCAGCAGATAGAAGGGCAGTAAAAGTCTGAGAGTCTTTGTAAGAACAGGCATCTGCTTATCACCTCCTGGATGCAGGGAAAGACAAACAGCCGGTGACAATAGCCCATAAAGGGGGATAAGGCAGCAGGCGATGCACAGACAGCTGCTGACACTCCCAGTGCACGATGAGCAAGGATAGAGTGTGCAAAGCAAAAACCCCAAGAAGTGTCCATGCAAGGGAACCGTGGGAGGGTGGAGTAAGTTGCCATAGGGCCATGGTCAGTATTTTCCATTGGTCACATATCCTTTTTATAATCCCCACAGGAAACATATGTGCCAGAGATACTTCATCTTCAGTGCTTTTGTGCTGATCCACTGTCAGACGCACTGCCAGGGTGGTGTGGGGGGCTGTGTGCATGGGGGCAGCTTTCCATCTCATGCCACCACTCCTGCTGTCCTGAAAGACTTGTCTGCTCACCATAATGGTTTCACATTCTGTAGGAGGTAATCTGGTTTGATAAAAATTGAGAATTAAGTCTTTTTGAAGGTGAAATGGTGTTGCAGTGCTGCACCAAAGCAGAGAGGTGGTGGACCTCTGAACAAGTGATGGGGTGGTCCCCACAAGTAGAACACCCTCATCTCAGGGAGAAGAGCCTAGCAGAAATAACCAGCAAGCATCACTTGTCTGACTAGGAGTGCTGGCAGTTGCAGACCGATAGGAGAGATAACAGAGGTACACATTAAATTGAACTGTGAGAGCAGCCACAGTCGCTGGGGCTTAGCAGTGCTGGGAGAGGTCAGGGGAATGCAGCTCCATCACATCTGGCTGTGTATTGGTAAGGAGTGGGACGAGATGCAGTTTAGAGCCTGTAAAGCGACTGAAGAGGCTCAGAGAGCCATTTCATGCATGTCTGAGAATATGCACCGTGTGTGCTTCAGCTGCCCAGAGAAACTCAGTAGGAAGATTCCCTTCGAGAGGAAGGGAATCACACACGTATTTCCATGGTGCTTGCCCCAGTGCTGTTACAAGGACCCAGATGTGTGCTGTGAAAGTCCCAGGTGATGTTCTCAGTACTGCTGCATTTCTTCATGCTGAGGTATTCTAACCTAGCAGCAGTACTAAACTGTGAGGGTTGCAGGGGCGGTTGTCTGGGAAATGCTCTCCCAGCCTGGGCTCTTTGGCAGATGCTCATCATGGTCCCTATCTGGTAGATCAGCAGCTGCACTCTGGAAAACAGAACTCTGAAACAAAGGAGAGCTGACCAAAGGGCCAGAGAAATACAAAACCAAAGGGCAAGTGGAGCTTTCCTCTGCTGCAAGGTTAATGCTAGAAGTCTGCTCTCTGTGGGAAGGCTGAGGACTGCTGTGGGGAATGGGAAACCTTGCCCGCTTAAATGTGCCAGGAAAAGTTTCTGTGCTTGTGCCAGGCTCACTGCACTGTCTTCTGCTCTGACTGTACAGGAAGTGCTTTTGTTCCTAGGCACTTTTTTTTCCACACTTTCTTCCAGCGAAAATGCAACAAATGAGAAAGGTTATACCAAGGTAAGTGATTTTATGGCATCGGGGAAGTAAGTAGTCTTATAAACCCCTGCAAAACAGCAGCAGCCAGCAGTAGAGAAATGGGAGATCTTAGCATCAAATATGGAGATGAAGGGGCAATCTGATTGGCATGGATGCTGCTGTCCTTGGTGATGTGCCTGCCTCCTCTGTTCCCAGCACTGGTATTCATCCCAGTTGTGAGAGAACTAACCAAAACATGACCACTTCTGCAGGTAGTTGGTTTTGAGCATGTTGGCTCTCCATGCTGGTTCGTGGGGTGGTTAGATGAGCAGCGGCACAAGGAAGGGTGGGACATGACTGTTGAAATTCTGGTGGGATAGAAGCCTTGGTGAGACTGAGCACCACTGAACCAGCAGATGACCAAAACGCTCCTTTTTTGAGCATAAATAGCCCACTGCCATCCTAAAAGGCCGAGAGCAGTAAGTACAGCCACAATTCCTCAGTGATGTTACACTGGTTTCTCAGGCAACACTATGTCAAAGAGAGGTTACAGAAAGTACCAGAAGCTGTAAGTTTAAACCAATATATATAGCTGCTGAGGTTCCTGTTGTTCCCCGTAGTCAGGGCTGTTGAAAATATTGCAGAACCGGGTCAAAGAGAGGCTTAGCTACGCCACTGTCAAATGCCAGAATAAACCTGGGTTATGAAAGGGGTTGAGATTACAGGAGCTGTAATAGCTTGACAAATTCGTCGGTGAAAGTTCAAGATACTTGGAGAGAAAATGTAGTGTCACATCCCACTTAGAGCAGATTTTGAGGATTTACTGAGTGCTAGTGCTGTTACTTTCTAAATGAATGTATTTTTTAAAAATACAAACCTGAGATAAGAGAGGGTTCAGCATGTTCTCTAAACTCCTTTGGCTGTAACACTTCGTTAGGTGCCTGAGATAGGTCTCCAAAGGCTTGACTCCATGCTTGGGAGAACGGGGGCTTGAAGCTCGGCTCTTCTACTCTGGCAGTACCAGTGGCAAGTTGAACTCACTGTGTTGAGCTGTTCGCAAGCAGGCTCCTGTCGTGAGAGTTTGAGTGCACCTTGCCCTTTCTTCCTCCAAAACCAAAAATGAACTGAGACATCTCACAGGCTGGATATGACTCATGAATTTGACAGTCTTTGGTGCTTTGTCTCTTGCAGCCCTGGACCACCTTTCCTATCTCATTGGTTTAGAAGTTGCAAGGGTCTGATGTAAAGTTACTGAATACAGTGATAGTCTCCCAGGTAGCTGTGTGTCCACACAGCTCTGGAATGGGGAAGAAATCTGAAGGTACATGAAGGGAATAGGTAGCCTTTTCTTCAGCTTGTCAAATTGTTTGGGCCTTGCCATTAGCTAAAAGCATGAGCCATAATTAGTGGAGGGGTCTGTGATTGATCGAAGATGACAAAAGGTCTTTCAGATTTAAGACAAAAGTCATAGAATAATTTAGATTTGAAGGGACCAGCACCTCCCTCAAAGCAGGACCAATCTCCTAGTTAGAGCCAGTGATAAGATAGGAGCTCAATCAATCTGCATGTTTGCTAAATGGTATGAGATCAAAACAAGCTTCAGCTTTGACCAGTCCAATTTACAGAACCAGAAATAGGGATAAATCTTTATGACGAAGGACGCCTGAAAGATTAGTAGAGTCCCTTTGGACTGTGTGACCCAGATAGGAATTGCAGTACATGCAGTGAGGACTCTGTCGTATTATTTGAGCTGGGGTAGAAGCAGTAGTGTTTCATGTAATTTGGGGGTAATCAATGGGTATGCCTAGCAAAAAAAATTTATTCACAGGAGAATCGAAGCCTTCTCTTTTCGTCTGAGCTAAAATACCCTGCTTGATCCCTGAAGCACCAGGAAAAGGTCTGTAAAGTGCTATGAGAAAAGCATGTGGAATACAGAAAGCATTCCTGGTTTTCTAGATTAATGGATTTCTTTTCCTTTTGGTAAAAATCACTTTGATGTGACATCACTGTTTAGACCCTTTCATATGAAGGTCACTGTGTATGATATGAAATTAAAGGATCTTAAAAATGACAATATGTTCGCTATTGAAAAGGATAAGATGTTATATTAAGCAAATAAGCTAGACAACTACAGGGAGAAACACTTGCTACCCAGAATCTGGCGGAGCTCAGTGAAAAATTGGCTGACTTCGGTGTGTTTGGTCAAGGTGAAACTTAACACTGAGAGATCAACTTAAGATGCTTAGAAACTGGGAGTGGAAGAGAACCCATATTCTGCCTATACCAAGAAATGTGCCATTGCTTCCCAGAATTAGATGGAAAGTATTTTAGAACTTCTTAGAGCTCTCTATAAATTTCATTTGTAAATGGTATCTTGAGGTGTTTTGATCAGGACAGGAGAAGGGAAATTCTTGTGAAACTGCATGGCAGTGATACAAAATTAAAGCATGATATTTTTGACTTCCTTTGAGAAATAGAGTGGCTGGGAAGGTCTTCCTCAGTGCATGCTTTGAGAGATGCTGAGCAGACCCTCAAAACGTGCTAGATCATGTTTCAGTCTAGAGCAGGAGCCTAAGGTGAAACAAAGTTGGTGAGCTTGTCAGAGAAAATATATAGCTATACTGAGGGCTTTCCACATTTTTATAGCCCTTAGGTAGGTTTTTTAAAGGCTTGACTGAGCCGGGAAGAAGGATGAGAGAGGGTAGGAATGAGCTCTGGGAGAAAGAGCCTTGTGCTTAAATGTTCTGTAGCCTAAAAAGCCATGAGGAGGTTTTGAAGATGCCAGTGGAAAGATTATCCACCAACCTCTCCTGTTTACCGTGCCACTCATTAGCCCAGTGATTTTGTAATTTGCAGTGATGATACGATTTCATATATGTCATCACTCTAGCAAATGCCATCTTTCATTTTACCACTAGGAACTAGTCTTGGAAAGCTGTCGTGTATCTGGATTTCCTGCTGCACTCTCTTGAGTGTGGAAGTACCCATATGATAGTACATGGAGAGGTTTTAAGAGGATATAGTCTTGATGTTGATGAGTTGTGGTTGTGCAAATGCAGCAAAAGGAGAATGTACTCAGTTACATATTTTAGAAGTTCCTGGATGGGAGTAGAAAAAGGAGACTAGATATTTTTTTTTACTTCATGTGTTAGCTGCAGTTTTTTACAGTGGAGTAAGGGATTGTATGATGAGGACACCACTAGAAAGCAAATTCTGAGGGGAAGGGCATCTATTACAACTCCGGGAAGGTTAGAAAATGCCAGTGGACTCCACGTGTAAGACCTCTGCTACAAGAAAAGGAAAAACTGCTTTAAGAAGATACCATCCCAGGCAGAACCTCAATTGCATGAATCACTGGCTCACAGATGCCTTGCAAGAGTCACACTGATTCTAAACTGACTTAGCACAATGAAAATAGTTCTGGTCACAAAAGAAAAGAAAAGCATCCTGATTAGGAATACTGAATGCTAAAAAGATATATTTAACATTTACTAAAAGAGCTGAATGTGGAAAATATTGGCACCACTAACCTTTTTTCCTGTCATCTGCGTTCATTACTGTCATTAGTAAGGTATCTAGGACTGTTGCAGTGGCAACAGTAAATTGTGCCTCTGTATTTTCATCGGGGTAGGTAATCATGAGTCATTCAAATCATCTGCTAATAAAATACTCTCAGACTGTTTAGGTTATCAAAGAGAATACAGTTGCTGAGAAATGTCAAATTAGCTGGTAAAGAAACACGGCAAATTTTGTGTGAAGATCCCACGTGCTTTGTCATCTACAAGGACATGAGCCCAAGCAGCCCAGCTGTTTTACAGGCAGTGGGTGGAGGCAAAGGTCTGCTAAGGGTTAAATGAGCTGGGAAAGCATTCCTCTGACTCTGGAACATGTATCAGCCTGGCTATTCTCTGCATCCTCTGCTGCTTGCGTGGTCTGCAGTGATAACTCCAGATAAGCTGTACAGAGCAGAGAGGGTGATAATCAGGCTTGCCTGTGTGATTGGATGGAGAAAAGCTCCAAATGATGGAAGTGAGCAGCCAGATAAAAAGCAGCAAGATCTGAACTGTAAGTGTCACAATCGAGTGGAAGTTCCTCCAGGAATCCACCCGAGTGTGAGAGGCCTGACGCATGAATATCGCAGAGGAGGATACGGTGTCCTTGGTCACAGGACAGAAGAGCAGTTCTACGGCAGTACAACGGGAGCAGATTCCTCTACAACTGCTGACCTGCTAGAGATGTCTTTCTGAGACTCTGGAATTTTCTGATAGCACAAGAACATAGCAGTGGGATGAAGGATTTCTCAAGTGTGTTAAATAAGACATATCACATCATCTTTAGTGTCATTTGCAGTTACCATATCATAGTGGGACTGGGGGGTGTTGCCTCAGCCTATAGGGATGCAACAGCTACAATAACAAAGAGATTAAATTGCCTGCTCAGGATAAAGTGCTAGTGGTCTGCCTCAGCAGGGAGGATTCAACAGAGAATGGGCATTCAAAGGTCCTTTACACAGGACCTTTTCTAAACTTACCTTTATTAGGTATGAATATTTTCACAGCTGGGGTTCTTGCTGTGTTAGGCTACACCTCCACACCATGGAGGTGGCACTGCTGTGGGCATTGCGCATCACAGTGGCCGTTTGGATGCAGGGAGACATTTTTTTGGTTGCTCTGGGGCATTGCATGTATGCTAATGACTTAGAGTCTCTGTGGGGCTTGGCTGCCTGTCAGAGAGGAATGAAGCTGTAGATTTAATGAAGCTGTAGATTTCAAACCAGCGCTCTGTACTGCAGCAGTTTGGTGAACTACGTGCCTGGCATTTAGTTAGGTTATGCCTTGTTTGTGCGTCTATAGTGACATTCAATTAATCCTTCCATAAAATACAGATAAATACTCACACAGAATTATACGAAAAGACAAAAAAAAAGGGCTCATGTTTGGACTTGCCATCCTTAATAGTATCCCCTTAAACAGAGAGGCTCCCCTGAGGGAACAAAGCGATATGACTCTCTAATGTGGAACGTCAGTGCAGCCACCGTCACTGTCGAATGAGGCGCTGCAGGCAGCAGCTGCTGTCTGCAGGCTGGCAGCAAATATGGGTGTCTGCATTTTCAGTTATTCTCCCCTAGGTCACTGCTTTGTATGTGCTCCTGACTTGGTTCGGTTTGCACAAGGCACAAAGAAGTGTCTTTATGCCATTGAACAATCTAACTATGGACAAATGAGTTAAAAAAAAAAATCTGCCAGTTTTTGTTTATGTATGTAATATGTATGTATATTTATTTATCTATTTATTTATTTATTTTACTTTGACAGCTGTTGTTAGTTAAAACTACAACTGCCTTGTTTTTAACAGACTAGCTTAGCAAAATTAAAGCATTTTTTTCCCCGGTGAAGGAAAAGCCTGAAGCTGTCTCACTGTATAGCACATCATTGCTGATGAAGAGCTGTGGTCTTCCTGCTTCTCGACAGGGAGTTCAGTACCATGGCAGGCAGTAAGTCTTGTTATTCTTGTGTATGGGTATGCCAAAAGTTTACATAAATACAAAAAATGGACTACCCTTTCATCTCCAGAAGCATTTCAGACATACTGACACAACAGGGGTGGAAGTGTATCAGAGGCGCCGTGGGGAAGCCTGCATTGCAGCTGACTTAGTGCTTGCTGCCTTATATACAGGTCAGGGAAGATCATACTGCCAAATTGGCTTTCAGAAACTGGAATTTCATCTCTGAAAACCATCTGCTGCATGTAGCAAACTGCTTTCTAGGGATTTTTGATTGGTTGGTTGGTTTGGGTTTTTTTTTAAATTGGCTAAAATCTGGCCATTAGTCCTGTCTTTATTTCTGAAGTTCAGTCTGAAAACACCTTTCAAAGGAAGCTATTTCAACAGTTAAATTCTAAAACTGAATCACAGTTGTCTGGCTGTCCTTTTGCTTTCTAGCATCCAAACTTGCAGAATTGGTCTGATTAAATAATTTTGAAGAAGAGAATGAGGACAGCCAGTCAAATAATAGCTAAAGTTATTAGTGGTTATAGCCAGAATGAAATCTAATCAAAATAAACTTTCAAACAGTAATCTAAGACTAATATTAGGCTGTAACAGATTGGTGAATGGGATAATCATGACAGGACAAGAACATGACAGGTGCCCTCTTTGTCCCTCTGTACCAGCACTAGTGAGGCCACTCCTTGTGTCCTGTGTCCAGTTCTGGTCCACTCCGAGAAAGGCATTGAGGTGTTGGAGCTTGTCCAGAGAGGGGCAGTGAAACTGGTGGAAAGTTGAGAGCAGAAGTCCTATGGGGAGCAGCTGAGACAGCTGGCGTTGTTTAGCCTGTAGAAAAAGAGGCTCAGAGGAGCCCTTATCACTCTGTACAACTCCCTGAAATGAGGTTGTAGCCAGTTGGGGGTCGGCTTCTTCTTCCCGGCAACCAGTGACCGGATAAGAGGAAATGGTCTCAAGCTGGGCCAGGGGAGGTTCAAATTGGATATCAGGAAGAATTTCTTCATGGAAAGCATTGGAATGGGCTGCCCATGATGATGGTGGAGTCGCCATGCCTGGAGGGGTTCAAGAAACGACTGGTCATGGCACTGAGTGCCGTGGTTTAGTTGACAGAGTAGAGATTGGTCAAAGGTTGGACTTGATGATCTTGGGGGTCTTTTCCAACCTAAATGATTCAGTGATTCTGTGGGGAAATATTTTAAATATTATAAAAATCGCCTTATTTTGCAACATTTCATTCGCTTTCATTCTTTGCAAGAAGAATAGAGAGCTGGCTATGAGCAAAAGTAGAGGTAACTTCCTTTGTTCTCCATAAAGTTGCTTTTTCCAGGGCCTTATAAATGAGTCTAAGGTAAAAGACAGCCTTCATGGACTCAAGTTTTATCTTTGCAAATTATTTCACACCAGCTAGTAGGATGCTAATGTGCAAAAATAATCAAGAACAGCAGTTGTTGTGCCGCAGTTGAGTTTTGCGTGTTGGTCATTTGCAGTTGGTCGCCTTTTCTTTGGGGACAGCATATCAAGGTGGGTTTGAGCCATGAGAGACTTGTACTAAATAGGTGTTGAAAACCTTTGTGCTGGGTTCTTAAGAGCTTAGGCTGATTCATGAGATCAGTCTTTTCTGTGATTGCTATTCTCAGAAATAGTACATTATCTCTTACAAGGTTGGTCTGGGTGTGTTTTTACTTAGGTTTAAATAAAAGTGTGGCTTTTTAAAAGAAGTTTAATTAAGATGGTATAAAAACCTTACAGATTCTCAATTAGAACTAGACTGAGTTAACAGGGTGTGGGTTTAAGGTTAATTGAAGTAAACTTTCTTAGCTAAAATAAGAATGCACATGAATTACCATACAAGAATATACATACTGCATCAAAACATGGGTGCAGGCAGGTCAATTTACTTGTAGTAATATTGGTGTGAAAATGTCAATGTATTTTATGGTTTTTGTTTCTAATGTCTTTCATAACACTCCTTGTAGTTTTCAGAAATTCAAGATGAAATACCACTTTGTTTCCTGTGCTCTCAGGTTTCTTGACAAGCAGGAATGACCTCTGATAAAGGGTTTGAAGTTCACATCTGCCAAAGATGAACTACAGTTTCTAAACATAACAAATGAATAGCTTTGTTTTCTTTCATCTTGCTGCTGTGCAGTCAGCCCTCTGGTGATACTTCTGCAAAGCTAATGATACATGTTTGGAGGATGCCAAGAAAACAGGTACTAGGAAGTGTTAATTGCCCAACCCATGGATAGGGCCATCCTTTTCTTAGATGCTTGCTGGTGGGAAGGCCTAGAGACATCTCTGTTGATCCATACTGGCAGAGCATCAGCAATTCTGAGAACACAATGAGAGAAGGGCCACCTTAAATTTTTGAGGATGTTATCCATAATAGTCAGCAGTTAAACCTTTGTCCAAGGTAGTATAAAAGTTACTCTTTATACGGAACAGCCTACTGTTTATATTCTCTTCAGGAGCTAAATACTAAACTTGAGCTGGTTTTAAAACTTACGAGATTCTGAAAAAAAACAGGAATTGAGCACAAAATATATTTTGCAAGTTGTTGCAGAATCAAGCACAGGTGGCTGATCTGGAGAGACTGAAATAAACTGAAGAGAGTGATTTGAAACCTGAAGGAAGAGGTCAGATCAGGAATTTTCTTAAACAACAAGAAAATTGAGGTGTGATGAGCTAGAAGAGAGAAGAAAGTCTGCAACATGGAAGATCCTGGAACAGTAAATTCTCGAATTGTGGGTGATTTGGCAAGTGTAAGAGCTAAAATCTCATATGCCAAATAGATATGTGTACTGTATATGTGTAGGAGAGGGGGGAGGATGGGAGAAATGCGGGGGGAGATGTAGGGGGGCAGATATGGACAGGTTTGATGGTGGATTTCTTAATCCTGCCCATCCTTCTTTAAAGAGTACTGCCATTCCCATGAAGAAACCAAGAGACGTCCTTAAAATGTGAAATGGAAATGGTTGAAAATGCTGGAAATGCTATTTAAGTGATTCTAGTAAATGAGGCCGTTTTAGAAACTACAAACAATACATCAGTCTTCCTTTAGTCCAGTATCTAGATGAGAAGGTGAGTGGCAGATGATTTGCCTTACTAAATGATACCACGCTGTTCTTGACTGCTGTAGGAACAAGAATTCATCATGTCCATAGAGCCCTGCCCCTGCTTGGGGTGGGAAGATGGGGCAGGGTCTGTTGGACTGGGGTGGTGCTAGAAGGTGCAGTGACTGAGATGGTCCAGGGTTGGAGGGCTTGACACAGCTCCTACTTTATTTTCAAATCTTTCAGAGTCTGGAGTGGAAGCAGGCTCTGTTTTCCTTCCCTGATGGTGGCTGATGGTTTCTTTTGTGATTTTCACTAGGTCTGTCAGTCCTGACTGTGGTCTGTTTTACTGAAAGTACCGATTAAGTGGCCGAGCATTTGCTCTTCTTCCCAGATGGCTCCCTCTTCAATACAGGAAGCAATCTGTGCCGTAGGAAAACGGGCAGGAGCCCAGGCTGTGATCTTGCTCCCATGTCGCTCAGCCTGCCGTTTGAAGCTGCCTTAGTAGTGGGATGTGCATTAACAGCATAGTGAGCAGGAAAGAGCAGAACTGGGGCCAGGTGGGAGCCACGGACAGGACCCACCGCCTGATGCTGTTTTGTGTGAGCCTGGCTTGCTCCTAATCCTGCTGGCTATTCAGCCTTGATGGTAGCAATAAGCCTGAGTACCAGCTGTGCCTTCCCATGGGCTGCCATGCTATTTTCAGCTGCTGTGAAAATGAGGTATTTCCATTTTTTCCTTTCTCTAATGAACAAACGAGATACATTTATGCTCTGTGTAGTGATGCCTCCCCTCTTTTTAGCTCCGTCTATGGTAAGATCCCTTTCAGTCCATTGCTTCCTTTAGGTCTAGCACCTTGTAGTTCAGGGAAAGTAACTGAAAGTCTCTGCATATTGACAAGATCTCCTGCAGCTTCCAGCTGCAACACCGGCACTTTTATTCAGAACTTGGATTTTTGAGAATAGGCTTATTCACCCATTCAGCATCACTAGTATGGCCCCACAGAGATTTTCCTACTGCATAGAAAAAATTTACACTGAAAAATTTCTTATTTTCAGAATGTGTATTATGAACTTGCTGAAGAGCTACCTCAATTTTCCTCCCTATTTCTCAGAACTCTAAAGATGACAGTGGAGAAAATGACCAAACATGCCATGTTTCATGTGCTGTATGATCACTTCCAGCAGTTGGTGTTTCAGGTTATTCGTGGGCATTTAGACTTTACAGTCCTCAGCTGTAGAAAACACAGTGTTCTCCTTTCTATTATGACCTATATAGCATGCCAGAGATGTTGCCTGAGCATAAAAGGGTGCACTAAATTAATTCAGTAAATCTAGAAAAATATATTTATCAGTTTATGTGGACAGATCTGGTTTAAAGAGTATAATTTGCTACAGAGAGGGCTTAGCTAGGTGTCTGGCATGAATGAGTCAAAGTGTCCGAAGTATAGGTAGCCAGAAGATAGTATGTATTTTCAATTAACAGATAGGCATTGAGTATTTTGGAAGTAGATATAAATCTCTTCTGAAGCTAAAAGGCTTAAATCTTTTTTGATACAATCCCTGAAATGGTAAGAAAGGTAAGTAAGACCAAAACAGGCCTATCCTCTCGGTAATGGGAAGCAAAAGAGACATGTAGAGAAAATAGTTACTGTTATCTATGACATGGCCGTCAGTTATTTGGCATGCAGCAGTCTATCATATTTTTGTCTCATACCTGTCACTTATTATTTGTTGCTCATGACTGACTCCCAGCGCTGCATGTGATTTGGCTGATCAGGCTCAATCTGATGCACAGTGTATCTTAGACAGCAGAGTTATTCATTTTGTCTACTACAAACACATCTGGCTGGTCTTCAGGCTCCATGCTATGGCCACTCTGGTTTGTGTGCTTAGAGTTCATTTTTCTAGGAAATTGGTGAGTTATTTTATTAAGCACCTCATTTTGAGAGGAGACTTCTCATCAAGTCCTGTTAGGTAGTTAAATTTTCTGCTAAGTGGGATTTTCTGATCCCTGAGTGGACTGGCGACAGCCATCTTTAATGGGTACGGAAGAGAATTTGGTTCTTCAGCTACAGCTTCACAGCTGGGAGCACTGTCACCCCAATACATCTCTGCACAGCACAGAGTTGCTTCCAATTCCAGTCACTAATTTCATCTGCTTCGAACAAGATTTGAAAGTTGCTTGGCAGCAAGTGCCTGTGGTGAGTGGAGGGTACCTGCCATGCCTGCAAAGCAGCACTTGCCTAAAGCAATGGCAGAATTTTATGTTGTAGTTATTTATACTCCTAGTTTTGTGTTCTCTGCTTGTTATTGTGGCAGTTACTGGAAAAAAGTGTGTATGTTGTAAACATTTTCACATGCATACAATGGGGGTTTTTTAGAGCTTGTATGTAATAAAGAAGCTTTTACATTACGTCCTCTTTCAGGGGAAAGGCTTGTTCTCAGTTGCGGGTTTGTGGGTTTCTATTGTCAGTTTTCGCTGTTGGTATATAAAGGGAGGAACTGAGTCAAGGCTATGAAACATAAATTTGGAACTGAAAACAGTGACTTTAAATGCCATAATTTCCCAAGCAAAGACATTTTAGTCCAATATTCCAATCAAATTTAGTTCTGATCAGCCAGTGGATGTTTTCATTGCTGAATCCTGCTTTGATTCTTAGTATAATTTCAGATTGCAGGAAAACAGTGATTTTGTCATTAATTTGATCCTGTTATTTGAAGTAAAACAGCAAATTACAAAAAGAATCAGTTTCAAAATTGGCTGATTGTTTTAAATTAATACTTTTTACCGATTCTTTTTCATTCCTTAGTATTTTAGCTGGGCATTAATGTAATATCAGTCTTGATTAAGGTACTATTTGTACACTTAGTTTATAGTTTTTCATCACACCTTAAATGTTATTCTCTCACCATTAGGCAAGATCCTGGATGTCAGAGAGCTGAATCAGGGAAAAAGATCTTCTGAATAAAGGTAGTCAGGTGCTTCCTGAAAAGCCACCGATCAGATAATCACCCAGATAATTGCCTTCTGTGGGCTGGGAGTGCTGAGATTAACCAATTACATTTATCCTTGAAATAATGTTGTGGGTGTCAATCACCCAGGCTGGGGTCATTTTATGCCACGTACATGAATGACCTAGGCTTGTTCTGTTCCTGCACCGTCCTTCTCCAGCAGCAGGATGCCCTGGGACTGGCCTACCTGGGTCTTGCAGTGTTATCATTTTGAGTCTTCTGCTGTTTGTCTTAATCACATCTTCCTTCAGACTTGAGCATTGTGTTTACAAGATGATTCCCTTGGGTGAGTGTCTTCAGTATGTGTGTGTCAGAAGGAACACCACATTTTTAGTCTTCACAAATGATTTCAGATGTGCTCCCAAATGTAAATACTTGATGTATTCGTACTTTTATATAGGTGCTTTTAAATAGTAATGCTAACTCATTTTTATTTGTGGGTGGCGACATGGATGAAGAATGCAAGATATGAAAGGGTCATTTGGGGCTCAGATCAGTTGCCTAAATGAGGCACCTAGAGACATTTCAGATGCCCTGGAACGCATTTCACCTGCCCACCAGCTGTTGGTCCCTGGGGTACTCTGTCTGTGCTTTGTGTCAATATGTCAGCTACCCTATGCATCTCAAACAGCTTTGGATGCACCTGCTTAGACAACCAAATCGAGCTCTTTTTGTCATCAAGAGTTCTCATTTTTGAATCCTAAAGAGATCCAGTCATGTTAAGTAATGTGGGAATCTCAGATTCCTGAGTTAACTGCAGGTTTCTGGGGGTCTTCTGTTTGTGTTTTGTTTTGGACAGCAGAGGGTGAAAGTCACAATGATGGTGACAAACTTGGACTCTGGCAAGGCGTGCTTGTCAACTGTTGCTGTGATTAACACCGGCTGCTCGGCAGCAGAGTCTCAGGGCTTGTGGAACATGCTGTACTCAAATTATCTGGCTTAGAAATGCCCTCCACTTGCCATTTGCAATCAGGGACAGACAGAAGACAAACATTTCTTCCCCTAAATATGGAGCTTGTTACAGCTTAGTTGCTTGGCAATCCACTTGACTGTAAAATAAGCAGACTATTAAGCAATGCTACTGGTTTCCTTCCTTCTATGGCTTTGCAGGATATTCTGTGATCTTTGTACCGTTACAGCCCTTGCAGCCATCTGTTCAACTGCAGTGGGGATAACGTACTGCTGCCACAGCTCTGTCTCTGAGGAGAGAAGCTCATTGCATTTTCTCCTGTTGTTTTTTTTTTTCTATATGACACTGCTTTTCTATTCCCACCACTTCCCTTTCTTCTTCTAAGCTTATTGTCAACATGTTGCTGCTGTCTATAATTACACTTGGTGCTGGGAGAAGGGGAGACACTGGGTGAAGCAGCTGCCTGTGCTCTCCCTGTAGATTTTCATGTATTGATGATTACCGTGTATTAATATATACATCTAGATACCTGCATCATTTATTTCCCTTGGACCAAAAAAAAAATTATTCTTTCTCAGCCCTGCATTGACTAAATAGTAATTTTAAGTCCTTCCTTGGTGGGAAAAAGCTGAACTAGCTGCTATCAGGAAAATACATCTGTTTCAATATCAGATTATATTTTTATAGCATGAATTTAAATTTATTTCTCTCCAAAGGTTCTTAGCCCTATATTTTGTTATGTATCCAGGGTGGTGGTGCAAAACAGGGTGTTCTTGTTAGAAATTCTTTTCTTGAAAATAAGACTAAACAGAATTTCAAGAAGGTGGCATAATGCGTGAGAAAGGGTAATATATTATTCTAAAGCGTAAGAAAATGTTAGAAACTATACAACTATGTGTTAAAAATCTACAATATATATAAAAAGCTAAAAATCTTTAGGCATCAGAGTGACTTATTCCCAGCATCTGCACTGTGAGAGAGATCCAGAAAAGACAGAAATACAGAGAACAGTAGTCAATCAAGCAAATTATTATTCTTGAACAACTATTTCATTAGTAAAGATTCTTGTGAAGCTAAGTACGTTAGCATCAAATGAAATGAACTGAGCAGATGTACAAAATAAAGAAATTGGCTCTGAAACGGATGGGTTTTGTCTGTCGGGCCTCTCTTTGCCTGGAGATAGGGCCTACATGATGCTTTCTTCTGTTTAATGGATATGACTGTTAACCATAGCCAACGTGCAAGGGAAAAGGTATCCAAGAAGTGTTCATTCTCCTGCGACCACTTAACGATCCCCCTGCATAGCTTACTGCTGTTATGGTGACAGCCTTCTGGAGGCAAAACAGCTTTACCTGGATGGGAGTTTTTTTGAGTTGTAAACTCTACCAGGGAAATGGCAGAGGCATTGAATTGCTAGGATGAAACCCTAGTCCTGTTAACATGAGTTGCAAAACTTCCCTGGCTTCAAGATGAGCAGGTGGGTTTCCCCTGTGGTTCCTGTCTGAAATCAAACACAGACTCAGTGATTCTCTCTATATAAGTTTTCCCTTCAAAAATTTGATTGCCCACTGTTTAGCAATGCATTTTGAGATCTACAATGGAAAGTATACTGAAGTGTTAAGCAAAATTTACTAGAAGAGATAATCTCCTCAGATCACTTGTTACAGTTGGAAAAAAACAAGTATGTTTCTAACCTGCAAGCCTTTCTGAAACAGAAGTACTGTCACTGGCTCCTGTTCCCTCTGAGTCATAGAGCCTTCCTTTTGGACATCAAGTTTTGGTATGTTTGGTATGTTTTTGGTATGTTTCATGTTGTGGCTGCAGAGCTTTTGTGATTGTGATAGCCTGAAGACAGAGATGAGACTGAGAAAGAGATTACAGTCACTTCACTAATTCTTTACCAGATGTCGTTTCATCCATTCAGATACTGGGATTTGTTTAGATTTTCCTGTATTTGTCCTTTTTATTTGGGCAAAATAACATACCAAATATTGAAATACGACAGCAAATTGTAAAGTGTTGTAAACATGCTTAGAGTGACCAAAATGAGTATTTAAGCAAAGACTGGGCAAAGACTGGGTTGGCAAGAGCTGTTGAGTTCTATTAATTTCTTTATATACTAGCTTTTAGTCCTGTCTCATGATAGGCAAGCACCAGTTCATGTACTGCAGATATAGGCAACATACTCTGCATGCTGTCTTTCCTTCAATATTTCGTGTTCTATGGTAATGTGACTAAAAAAAACCAAAACCAACAAATCAGCAACTGGGATGTTCTGGCCATTCCCTGGAGTCCCAGTTCTCTTCACAATATGCATATGTGACTGCATTAATAAAGCCCCCTTTATTCGATATCCAGAAGTTACTCTTCTATTAGTTTTATATTAGAAAGCACCATTATTAGGCTGCAATCTAGCAGCTGCACTTATAATCCCACTTTAGAAAGTGGCTTCAGACCAGACTAGAAATCTGAAAGTACAATATCAGGATGAGCATAAAGAAAAGGAGAACCAGAGTTTTGGGGTGCACTCCTGTCCCTTTAAGTCTGATTGTGTCAGTATGAAAATTGACATAATATTAGGCTACTTGTGCAGGATTAGAAAGAGTTTTAATTTCTGTTTGTTAGGTGCTCTGAGCATTGAGACAGAAGATGCAAGTGCAAAAGATGGTGTTTATTAACTTTTTATAAAATCCTCGTCAAAATTATGACTATCCTCGTTTTTTACAGGCTTTTGCAATGCTGTAAGATATAAATTGAAAGTAATATCTATATCAAAATAGATAATACAAGTCTAGTTTGTTGGAAGATTTTTTCATTTATTGTTGTATGAAAGGCCAGAATATAGCAAGTACATTACTGAAAACTTTCCTCCAGAAGAGATAACAGACAAACAGATTGGGGAAAAAAAATCCCATCAGTAAGATAGGTTATCTTTTCCATTTAGTATGATGAGTTCTCAACACAGTCTTTTTCTGTTTACTGGGAAGAAAAACGTGCCTGTTAAGGCCTTATTTTAGGCTGACAATATCCTTTTACCATGAAACAAGACAGTCAATTATCCCATTTTTTGTGGTTCAGAAAAAGAGATGTGAAAATACTGCTCAAGGCCATGAACCTAAAAAACCACTGAGTGACTGCACTCAATGACTTGTATGTATTACTGGGTACAGAGCTGTCCTGAAGCTTTTGCTATTGGAACAAACAGCTTTGGAGCAGTTCTTGAATTAAATCAAATAACCAAAATCTCACGAAACCCCTCAGTTTAAATAATAGTACAGGCAAATGCTTGGTGCTACGCACAAAGGTTTAGCTGCTGAGCTGCTGGTACTCTTATTTAGAGATGGAAACCTGAAACCCTGGGCTGGAAATCTGCTCCTTGGACTCCATCTTAAGCATAGATTATTTGGGAAACTGCCTGGAGAATCTGTGGCTTAGCATGACATGAGAGTGGAGGAGGAGGAAGGAAAGCTGAAGAAAGAAAAAAAAAATACAAGAAGCGAATTTAGGCTTTTCTAAGATATATTTTAACAAGTACTCTTTTGGCATTAGAAGGTGAGTTAGTTATAATAAAACCTTCTGTGTCAGTCTCTGAGTTGTGAGTCAGAAATGAAGTTACATAAGGTGCAGCACGTGTGATGGATGACATGAACTCTGGCTGTGCAGCTGTGTTTGCCCTGAGTGCTGGATACTGACCTGCAGCTACGTCTCTGGCCCAGGCAGCCCTCCCACGAAAGGTGCTGTGCTCAGGCAAGGTACTCTGCGGTCTGTGATAAAGGAGTAGAGTTAGACCTCAAGCCCTATGGCACTGAACTGGTTTTAACCTCTTTCTAAGTTCTTTCTCAAGGAAGGAGGAGTGCTGTGCCTTTCTGATTCCCTGGTACAGCAGCTGAGTCTGTTGGGCTGGTGTAGGAAATGGCAGTACCTGGAGGATTTTAACACAAAATCTGGGAAGAGCAGGCAAAAATAAGGTACGTGGATTTTCTAGCAGGTAGACAGAAGTGAGGACAAACAGAAGGCAAACTCCAATTTCAGCATCCATCAGGTTTAGGGGCCAGAGACCTGGGTTTAGTGGCCTGTTGCTCTGAGACAGTTGGATCCCTCTACACCACTTCTCCTGCTGCTCTGCTGCCTGGACGTCATCACTCTTGCTAAAGGACCTTGTCCAGGAAGGGCCTGCATTATCCCTCATCTGGACTTGGCTGGTAGTGTGTGGCAACTCCTTCAGTTACTGATTTCAGCTTCTTGGGGCTCCCTTTCAAAGCAAGGTTCAGTAGTACAGAGGCTGCTGCTGCATCCCCAGGTTATCCCCATGAATTAGCACCCCTCCGGGAATCCCACTGCCTTCACTCCACCACGCGATACAAAAATTGATTATGGACTTTTTTCTTGCAATAGAGCCTTGGCAGTGATGGTTCCCTTTCCTTTAACAGGGTTATTTTCCTTCAAGGTTAAAGGAATTTTTTATTCTTCCTTTAAATAGAATAAATATCTGCATTTCCTGATTATATCCCTTTGCCCTTCAATTCTGTTTGTTCATCAACCACTTCCTTGAAGTTTCTTCCCTGCCTTTTTAGCTGAACTACAGGGATGTCTGATTTCAGGGAAGGCTTTGCAAAATAATTCACTGAGAAATTGTTCTGTGGGAACTTTGACTAGAGTTTTGCCCATCTGCATTCATTATACATTTGGCCCATCATTGTTTACCATACAATTAGATTGTAGAAGGGGAAACTGCTGCTGAACTCTTCAGAAATGGGTGCTGTTATCTATTCCTGTCAGAAAAGACACAAACAGAAGTTTTGCACTCTGGCTCCTTCTCCTTTTGAGACCATCTCCAATGCATGTGGATGGGAGGGGGGAGGAGAGAGGAGAGGATAAATCTACTGTGCTATGTTTGAATGACATTGCAAATTGAAACTAAATTGAGCGAAATGACAGAATGAATAATTTACAAGTCAAAGAGAAAGGAACTGCAGTGGAGGTAAGGAAGTGGATGTGCATCACAGAAATGGGGGCAAGAAGAGGCTTTAGAACTACTGCAGCATGGAAGAAAGTAAAAATGGCCTTGTGAACTGGACGCTGGTGTGCTGGGGAAATTAACTTACAAACTGCAGGTTTGCCCTGAAGAGATGGAGGAACAAATAATTCAGTCCTTTCAACCCATGTGACCACTTCAGGTAATCTGATGTACGGACAGCGCTTTGGTTCCACTCATGCTGGCCTCAAGAAAAAGATCTTAATGGGCCCATCTGCCAGCAGAGGCTCTGCTTCCTCTGTCAGCTGTGTGCCGGGCTCCTGGTGATAAACAGTTCTAAAGAAAGGGACTATAACTGTGGTGAAAAATCTTGTCTGCTCAGAGCAAAACAGAAAAATCAGTAGTGGTCTACTCAGAAATGAAATGATACATTTCAAGAGTGTCAGTAGAGAATCCAGGCGTTTCATTTTATTTGTCAATTTTGCTTTCCTTTTTTCTGCTTATTCAATCTTATCAGTGAGGCTTTGGCAGAAATTGCTTGGCTCCATACGAAATAAGTGCAAAACTGCAGGATAAAAACTGTTTTCCCTTTGCAGCTGAGCTCAAGGCAAGCTGTGCTGCTTAGTACCAGTGTGCTCTGCATGCAGGGAGGTTCTCCAGCCCCTGAGAACATTCTTGTCCACTTCAGTGAAGAGGTCTTTTGTAACCACTCCTCAGGAGCTTGTTTTCAAACACCCAGGCAGCAGGCTGTAACTCAGGAGGATTTGCTTTAATTATTCATTTGAATATCTGTGCTACATATTTACTTGTAATTTTTGCCTCGGTGATGCTCATCTTGCCTAATTTGCCAGAATTTCCTAAATCTTGAGTATGGGAAAAATGTCAGTTGCCTTTTGGGGCACTTCACTTCTCCTGATATGTATCCATGTAGTCAGCATTTTCCCGCAGCCGAGTAGCACTGAGAGCACTGCAACTGGCAGGTGGGGCAAAGAGAGCTTTAGTTTTCTAAACAATGTCCTCTTGCCTTTTTTTTTTTGCTTTACCTCAGAGGAACAATCAAGCATAGGATTGAAAATGTTTCCTTGTTTTTGAAAACCAGTTAGAGCAACATAATTAAAATTGCAGTAAAAACAACTGCAAGTTGTCTGCCCAGCTCTGGTTTGAGACTAACTAATCTCTGAAGGATTTACCTATTTGGTGATATTAATTTAACTTGGGAAAACTGGCAATATTAAATTAAATTGTGAAAAGTCCTACAGGAAAAAAAACAACAGCTTTAGGGTAAAGATAATTATTCTGTGCTATTTAGTTAATTATCAGAAAAATTGAGTGTACTTCATAAGCAACAAACGTGGAGTAGTTTCCTCAGGAGTTTTACTTCTCAGAAAAAGGCAACCACCATTTTGGAGAAGTCTAAAAGCCTATAATACTTCCATTTCAAGAGGTGCATTTTTCCCACAAAGCAGTTAAAATCAGTTAAGTATTTTTTTTAGTGTTATGCTTCACTGAGAAAATTGTGAATGTTTTTGGGAAAGGGTTAATTTCTTTATTGAAGTATTCATGCAACAGTAAACAAATCTTGTCCCACTGCATGTCAGACAAATGCAGCTACAAGATGGTAACATCTCTTGATACCATTTCAAGTTCACAGACCTATGGTGTTTCCTGTCTTTGGCTTCTGCTACCAGTATCGACTCTGAGCTTGGCTTCGCTGGCAAGCTGTGTTTTGCTGTTTCCTTCAGGCAGCAAAGCCTTAACAAGCCCAGATGGTTTTCCTTGATTCCCCTAAATGATGATGTTTCCTGTTTTCAAATTTTGGGATCTTCTTGCTCAGTGTCAGCTCTTCACCGTGGGAAGGATTAATTGCATAATATGAAAAAGAGCTCTTCCAGGGACCCATTCTTTAATAGTGCCAGTGTTGCTGGAGCTCAGAGAAACCTCCTCTGGGGAGCTGTTCTGCTTTTTATAAAGTAACAAAGAATAGAGGGAGATTATAGCCAAATACAGGGAGACCCAAACCCAACACGGTTACATGTAGTCTTCACTTTTTCTGCTTAAAAATGAGCTTTTTAGTCTGCAAGGCTGTATTGGTTTTTTGTTCTAATCACCTTTACATACCCTCTCATGCTCTATTTTATCTCCCAACCTCTTTATATATAGTGAAAAGCAAGCAAGTCTGTTTCACAGACCACCATGGTGTAGACTACTGTGCTGTCCTGAAACAGACTGGACCTAGACCAGGTCTGCTGGAAAGTACTGGATATAATGCCTTCCTTTGGATACAGTCAGCTATTTCGGAGGGTGACACTACCAGAATCAGTCCTTGGAGAAGGCCAGAGCAGTTCACTTTGCTGGGGTTTAGGAAGGTGCTATGTGCAAGTGAAGAGTCCAGTAGGGGGGCCAGAAATCAGTGCAAAGATCTCTGCTGCTTTTGCGCACAAAAGGTTACTTAGGTCTCTTCCCAAAGCACAGTCAGGGATCCAAAGCACTGCACTGAAAGACTGCAGGCAAGCCAGCCATGAAGCTGGGAGCTGAAGCCAAGATCGATTGCAAGTTCCGTGTTGCTCCAGTATTATATATCCCTAAGCACATCTCTCTAATGGGCACTTCTAGCCAGAAAGTCAGCTGCCCTCTCGGTGGTATTTTGTGCTTTGAATAATGAGCAATAGGGGTTTTGTTGGTCATTTAAATGCTACAGTTCCAAGTGCTTAAACACACTTAGCAGGTTCTGAACCTCTCTGTTTCTGAGCCAAGTGGTATTTTGAAAAGCATTAAGTTAAGTAGCCTCCTACAATAATTTTGCATTCCCTCTTTGAGCTTTCTGTACCAGAGCCCACTTTGAATGTATTGCTGTATTGATTTTGGTATTCTGCCACTCTCAAAGTTTTGTTCTGGATTTTTCTGTTGAAGCAGTTGCTCATTCAGATGTCTGTTCAGAGGGGAATTGGCTCCATGTGCCACACACTTGGAGATCACTTTCCTCTCACTCTCCCTCAAAGGCCAGATAGAAAGTTAGTTCCTGACCACAGGTGTAGGGACAACTGGTAGTGGATGGGAGGTCCCCCAGCTGTTGAATCCTTTTGCATTGGCATTCCCCTACCCAGAAAAAACCTAGAAACTTTTGGTACTTCATTAAGAGAAAACATGGCAAGTTTTAGCTTTATAGACAGTTTTCCCAGGGTGATCTTAATAGGTCAAATTTATGGACAAGAGCAAAAATTCCAATGCAGTGATTGTCATAATTAACCACCAGCATCTGAGGATTAGCATAGCCATGGTCTCTAGTCCTAGATACGCTAAGGTGACCAGAAGAGGAACAAGCAGATACAAGAAAGCCACAGCATTTTAATGGGCTGTTTTTGCAGCATGGCCTTCTCTGGTCACCAGGTGCAGTGATGAAGTAGCACTCAGTCATGTTTGGAAATCAGTAGAAGCAATGACTACCACATGTGCTCAGGTCTTATCAGCCCTAGAGAATGGAAAGCTGAGCTTCTGAGGTTTGTCTCACCTCGGTGACATTGCCTGCCTGACCAGACTTTGAAAACCACTTCCTAATTGTAGGCGTTCAATTTGAGCCATCTTGGCCTGATTTTTGAGGAACCTGCTCAAGTCAGTGTCAAGGGGGGAACTTGCAAAGAGGATTTTCAGTCATTACCTGCCTGTTTTGAGACCCAGATCTGCATGACGCAATGTAATGGAAGGGCAGAGTTGCTGACCAGCTGTGCTTCTGGCATGCCCTCCCTTTAGCTCAGCATCTTCTCACAAGCCAGTGTGCAAAAAACTGTGCAAAACCCAAGACACAGACATAATCGCAAAGAGAAGTACTTTTGGGGTTTTTTTTAAGTTGCTTTCTGTATCATCATTTCTAGAATCCAGCTACAGTTTGATACGGTATGACATGCAGAGTATTTCCCTAGAGTTATTTATTAAAATGTGGGGGTGTGCTCTTCAGCTCCTTGAGGTCCACCTGGAGAATCAGACACGTAAACAAGCATTTACTTTCACACATTCCCAGTTGGATCTAGACGTGGGAGCTTCCAAATACAGCTTTGAATTTTCAAGTTAGAGATGATACAGTATACGAGTGGGGCGAGAACAGGGATGAGAGCGCAGGTTACACTAAGTCCTGTGCAGGTGTTACTTCTCATGCAAGTTTCACATCTACCAAGGGTGCTACATTTGGCTAATTTAGTCCTGCATTTTTCACTTGTCCCTCTATGCTGGTTGGCTTTAGAGGAAAAGAAACCTGACAGTAGCTGGCAGGTAACTCACAGTGCTGGGGTTAATGTATTTGTGTGGTGTTTCTGAACAGCCTGACGGCTGCTGCAGGTAGAGTACCAGTTCATCGAGTCCTGTCTGCGAGTCCTGCCCCACTCCTCCTGTGGTCCCTCCTACCTGCATGAGGAGAATCACCTCTGAAAAAAATCAGTGATTTTAAACAGAAGAAAGGAAAACGAAAGAAGACACTTTTCGACAGAATGTTCTTTCGGTTATTTTCAGCCAAGTCAGCCACGGTCATGTTTGGAATTAAAACCATCAAATGTTCAATAAGAAAAATAGTGGGTGTCTTGCCCTGCCTTTTCTCGTGGGATTTCATCAAAGGCTAAACCAAATAACATCATCATTGTTAATGCTAATGAGGTAGACTAAGTGGCATTTAATTTGTCTTCTCATGAAACAAAGCAAACTTTAGAACTATGGTAAAGTCTGGTTTCGTCTAGCAGACACACGGGACCTTTAGAGGAAATGGCACTGGAGAGAGACTCAATGCCTATGGGGGACAGGAGGACCACCCCAGCCACAAGACGATCATTTTTTAAAAGTCTAACTTCATGCTATATGTCCACAAGTCTGTGTGAGAGGGGTGCTCCCTCAGACTCCACTGCGTCATTTGCTTTGCATTTGGTTGGAAATTCTTTCTCTGGAGCTCATTCTACTGAAAATCTTTATTATGCAAAATTCCCCCCTGAAGTTTGTCTCCTCATCAGTCAGGTCCTGAATGCAGATTGCAGTTCTGTCTGCAGAGTTACTGCAGAGCCTTTTCCATTTTAATAAGTGTTAAGTATCCCAAGAGACTGGTAGACAATGGAAATTATACAGTACTTGTCAAACCTGCTGCTGTGCTTTCTTCGAAATACCCCAGAATGGAGGAAGAGAGGTAAAAGTTTTCTACTTGCCTTGTCATCTTTTTCTTTTGGTACAATTACTGTGTGAGTCACACAGTATTAAGAATATTTTGAAGCAAAAAGTTGATTATTAGATTCATAGCAATAATGAATCACACTTGATGGAAAAATCATTTTCCCCTCCTTTTTGTGCCGCATTACCCAGTCCATCAATTACTGGAAAAAATATAAATTCCTGCCTCATATAGAAATTTATCGTAAGTTGAAATTTCTTATGGGAGAAAACCGGCACAAACACCTTATTGATTTTATAAGTAGATGGGTTTTCAATGACAGGATAATGATATCAGCTATTGTAGATCTCTGGGGAATTTTCATGACGTTGCTGGCTCTAATTATGAAAATGTTTTCTAGTCACCTCTATTCCAAGAAGCACCTTGCAATTTCTTGTATGCAAAGAAATCAGCATCTTAGAGACTCTCAAAATAGATTTACTATATAGAGTCAGGCAGCCAAGGTTAGGACAAAAATGTCTGGAATAGAATATTTCTCCAGAATTAAAAAAGAAAAAAAAAGAAGAAGTTTTTTAAAAACACAGTTTAGTCAATATGCAAATTTCAGCCCAATTTTCTGATTTTTTTTTTCATTGCTGAGATAATTTTGTTTGATGCACAAATCATGGTGCTCCTCATCTTCGTATGACTAAGAATGCAACACACAAGCAAGGATGGAAAGTGTGGCACTGCTCATATCTGTTGGTTTAGTGCTCATATCAAATCTTGCCTGGAACAAAAGGAGGCTGCAGGGCAGCTGCGGGTGCTTTGTTCATGTGTCTCTTTTGTCTTAGCATGGGAATAGCTCCTCTGAGAGAGGTTCCTGGATAATGGGAACCCATGGGATATTTTCTCTTTTGTGGAATGCTGGTGAAAACTCTTTGCACGATTTGTCTCTCTAGAGTAGATTAGCCTTTGTTATCTGTGGCATTGGAATTAATCACTCTGGCAAACTTTCAGTTTAGGGTATTCTTTACACAGCTAATGAACCAACATCAAAAAGATTTAAGGGTGCAGTTACCTCCCTGAGTGTTGCATGATAGAAGAGGGCAAAACATACCCGTTCCATTGAGAGAGCTGTACTGATCCGGTACTTGGAACAAAAGCCTTTAATTTTCTTAAATGACTCTAGATAATTAGGTTTAGTAATTGGCTTTTGTTTTAATACAGCTTTGAAAGGCTAAACTACTAAATCTGTGTAATGCCTCAAAATAATCAGCAGTTAAGGTAACAGGTATGTTTAACAAAACAGCAAAGAGTGCCTGTCCAAACTGGATAAAGATCTGTCAGTTCAGTTAGTTGATGTTAAGAGTAATTTTGAAATAGGGATTTCTTTGGACACTTTGGGGTGCAGAGTGGAAAATAAGGTATTTTGTTGCAGTGTTTAGGTACATTTTTGCAATGAAATACATTACTGTTGATTTTCGGTAGAGCCCAATTGCTGTGCACCTTGAATTGAGAACCCAAAAGACTTTAAAACATCTACCTGATAAACTGCGCAACAGCCATCCTCTTGCCCCACTCCTGCTTTCTCTTACAAGTGTGTATCTAAGAGAAGGTAGAAGATGTCTATGCATGGTGATACTCTTCAGTCACCTGAGAGACCTCTGGGGAATCCTCGTTTGGCTGTTGCATCCCATCAGGATTTCCTTTGCTTTTGTGCTGCGGAATTCGGTGATACACATGCTGGTATGTGTGTGATTAGAAAAGGAAACCACAACCTAACTGTGAAGGTGCTCTCTCCAGAATCTGGACTGGTTCTGCCTACAAAGGCATCCATCACAAATCTGAGAGCACTTCCTCATGCAGTGCAATGCTGAAGTAAAAATTAAGACAAGGATTCATACGATTCTTGAAACTAAAATCTGCAGGGGAAATGTGTATAATGAAAATGTTTCAAATCAATTTGCAAGCAGCCTGACTTTAGAAGAATTGAAGTTGAAAGTGTTGCAAGAGAATTTGACTGACAACCAAGCAACAACATAACTTTATACATCCACATCTCTAAAAATCCAAGTATTAATATCTCTACTCAACACGTCATTGCTCATCCTTGATGCCTCATTCTTATTTGACCCAGTCTTTCCTTTCCACTCATACATTATTAATATCACTAGTCTACTTTTAGCATTAGGACACTGTGATGGTCATAAAGAAATGCACAGTAGTTCAATCCCTGATAGTGAAGGGCTGCAAGGGCCCAGGAAGTGGTTTCTCCATTGTTTTCTTTAAATGGAAATGCTGTGGGAGTTTGTTGGTTTGGGGTTTTGGGGGGGAAGGGACAGGTGGGTTTTTTTTAGAAGGGTTTTTGCTGCCAACTATTAGCAAATCTTGGTGTTCATGCAGCATGCTCTGCAATTAACAGGAGCTATGTAATTAACTCATGTCACCACTGCATTGTGAAAGCAAGAGCAAATGTCCCTGTCCCTTGGCAGGGGTAGCTATGTGACAGAAAGTTTGCATTATATTAGTGACTTGCATTCGGGAAAGTTGATCTTCTTTTCTTCATATTTTTACTCTCCCCAAATCCACAAGCTAGGGAGTTCTTGATCTCAGACAAATGGAATAGCAAAGTACTGTGCTTGAGTCTAGTTACACTAAGTTGGCTTTAGTATTTAAACTCCCAAGACAGAATGTGTTCCTTGGGCTGGGTATAGTTACGGTGCATCTTCTGCCTGTATGTCTAACCTCTCTGTTCCTGAGGCATAGTGTAGCTGTTGACCATAGCAGGACATTCTGGGAAAATATAGTTGGGAATGGGAACCTTTAGTGGCATCTTTTGTTAAGGGTTTAATAGTCTGTGAGAGAAGGCTTTCGGGCATATTTGATAGCAAGGAATAACTTGTGGACGCCATCTCGTCCTGAATGACCAAAGCTGTTATTGTTGGCAGTCTTACTTCTCCGTGAAAAGGTACTTCTGACATGCAAAGCATCTTCTGCTGAAGTAAAAATAGCCTTTGTTTACATTCATGTTGCCTGTGTCATTTCTTGTGTCTATTTTACTTCAGCCATTCTTGTCTCTATCATCTTCTTTATATGCATGATAATTTTTATTGCCATTCCATTTTGTAATTTTCTTTTAACTCATCTCTGTATTTTACTAGTCTACCTCTAACCTGGCTTTCTTTTCTTTTTCCTTTCCCAAGTCTTAAGTGCTTTTTTGTCTCACAGATCTGGTTTCCTTTATGCACTTGTATGCCCTTCTGCCCTCAGCTCTGTGTTGGTTCTTATCTCTTACCAGTTACATTTCCCTGTATATTATTCACAGTGGGGATGAGCAAACTTGGTGTAACAGGCTGAATGGTTAATGCACTCTGAAGGATGCATTATATGCCTTTAAGTCCCAAAAGCTCCACAGCCAGCACAGACTAATTCCTGCTAGGAGTGAGACAAGAGTTTTGATCTATCCAACAACTTTTGGGCATCGTAGCTTGAATACAGACTGGATGTTGAAAAGCAAGCCTGAGCAGATCATTGTCACTTTGGCCTTTAGATATTTAACATGTTAGCATGTTGGGAAGAATGATTAAATTGAATTTGTTTGCACTCCTCAGGCAGCATTTTTTTGGGAAAAGATGGACTGAATTTAGTAAGATTTGTTTCAGTTTTCTGTGCTGGATATAATTTGCTCAGCGGGCAATTGGGTCGCAAAGTAGAGAGAATGTTACACTTACCATTTTCTAAACTCTTTATTTTTCAGTTATAAGTAAATGAACTTGAAAGTTTTTGACACGTAACTGGTCCTGTGTTTACTACCATCTGCACTTTCTTCTCTTTGGGCTGTGCTTTGTGGCCGAAAGCCTCTCCCATCAAACCCAGTTTTTCTCCAGAAGACTGCCCCTACTCACTTTCCCTTTTTATTGTGTTATTCTATTGGAAGGGCAAACCTGCATTTAAGATATGGAAACGTGGAAGAGAGAGCGTGGTGGTCTTCAGTTCAGAAAGTTTTATTTCACTAATTTGAAATACCTGTATGGACAGAACTTTGTGCACAACTATGCAGTTAATCAGAGTTGAAGTAACAGGAGGCTTCTGGTACATCACCATCTTCTCTCACCTGGGCTCTGATCCAGCGGTAACTGAGAGCCATTAGCGGTAGCTCCTGGCCATTAGCGCAGGCTCCAGGCATCTGAGTGTGGTTCTCATTCAGCCTCATGCCTTTAGGACAGGATTGGGTGGTTGAACAAAGTGAGTGGGCATCTGGATTTCCTTGTGCACAGACAGGACACCAGCTGTTTCTGCCTGGAATGGCCACATGTTTGCTTACGGGTGAGAAATTTTTTCAAGTTTTGAAAACAGATCTGGACAAAAGGCCTTCTGTAGAAGGAAGCTGCACAGCATCTGCAACAAGTACATGGAAAATCTCTCTGCAGCATTCTCAAACTTTTGAATGCTTACTTCTTTGGTAACTTCTTTAAGAAGTCTGAAGAAGTTAAAAAAATCTTGGTAGCTTCCTAGGGAAAATCCTGGTAATTGGTAAAAGTTGTTTTGTTTTTCTGAGACAATACTCTGTGCTAGCTTTAAATCTGATGGGGTTTTTATTTGTAATTGGGGTTTGTATTTATATTTAGCTGGAGATTATCATAGTATATAATGTAATTCAGCCTGACCCTCATGTGTTTTCCCAAAAGTATTATATAGTTAACATTCTTACGAGGGGGGGAGGTTGGGAGTTCAGAAAGTTTATGTACAAAAAGTTCAATTAAAGTCAAGAATATGCAGCGTTTCATACTCAGAGAGGGAAAGTTTATACATTTAGTAAAAGAAGTTTATTGAACTTATTTTTGCCCTCTTTGCTTACACTTTGGTAGAAGAGTTCTTCATTGCAGCAACAACTTTGAATTGGGGAGCTTCGTTAATCCAAGCAGAGGCCCCTTTAAAATAAGGCAGTCACTGCCTTATCATCTGTACCATGTTGGAACAGCAGCCTGAATGGATGGTTGCAGTGAAAAGAAGTTGAATTGCTGTGTCAAAGGTCTCCAGCAATAGGTTTCTTAGCTTGTTGCCTGTCTAAGGGATTTGGGGCTCTTGGCACTGGTGTTAAAAGAGTTTGCATCAGTCTGCATACCAAGGAAATATTATGGAGGGCAGAGGCAGAAAGTGCAGCAAAATTTCTTAGTGACTCAAATATTATAGCCATTATGACTTAAAGACTGGTAATGCACTAGAAAGGCTCTGTGACAATAATCTTTTATATGTTTCTTGGCAATATGTTCTCACAAAATTAACTACTGTACCCAGTTATATTTTTATTTATTAAGTCAATTTATATATTATTTATTTATGCATAATATATTTTTTATTTAACAAGGCTATTGAGATATATATCATTTTACCTGCATTTTGAGATGACAAAGAAGTGCCATAAATGATGCAGTCCTATCTTGATCTGTTTGTGTATATGATTTATGTTACATCACTGTTAATTTTTTATTTGCACCTTCCTGTACACTTATATCACCTCACATTCAGAAGTAGGTAATGGGGCTGTCATTTTAGTAGATCTGCATATGGGAATAGTTGGTAGTTCGCAGTGCTCCCTCCCCTAGTGACCTTCTAATGTAATTAACTGATGCGGCAGTTAATACGATACTTTTAGCAGTTTAACCCCAGTATTTCCATTCTCCTGTGGTTCCTCACATGCTTGAAATCTGAATGCCTCGAGACCCTGAAGAAATTTATAAAGCAACAGTGTTTTTTATCATCTTGAGTGATACATTTTACATGTTTCAAGGATTTTGTTACTTGAAAAATACCTAGATTTTCCTCGTGTTTATTCCCAGATTCAGAATGAATCATAAGTATTGGAAATGAATAACATATATAACAGGAATGAAATGGCATCTGCTTTCAAAAACATTTCAATCACCTCTTTTGATTAGTCTCAACTGAGAATGTTAGATACGACTTTTGCAACTTGTCTGCCGTGAATTGAATAGGATGTAAATTCATCTCTGTGAGCATGCAGTTAACAATGAAATAACAGTCCTTCCCTAGATAGTATACAGAAGGATGGAATCATTTACCGGTGTAACTTAGGCACTTCTGAAAATGTGAACATGCCTTATTCTGGATGTCTCAAGTATTATTAAAATGAAAGCAGTAAAGAGAAGGGAGGAAAGAGGGGATGGATATTTGTAAGGCCAGGAGTCTCTCATAAGTAGACATGTTTGGCTTTTTTAGACAGAATTTATAGGTCATGCTGGTTTTCTTTAAAAAAACACAAAACAAGCTGTACTAACACACCTAAAATAGATCATTCACTGTCAAAAGCCTGTGCAAATAATTGAGATTTGACAGTAATTTCAAACAAGTTGCCACTGTAGCAACATCAGGCAAGTTTCTTTGTCTAGATACTCATTACTTGCCCTTTTTAAGTCCTACCAAGTTACAGACAAGAGATGATATTCCTAACTGAATAGCTGCACCATTTTCCCTTTGTGAACAGAAATAATTAGGCATACACTGGAATTCAGAAGAAATTACATACAGTATTACCTTTTGCTGGTGATTCTACCTGGCTTCTTTATTCTGCAGTCATCTGCTATTGTCTTCAGCTCACATTTCTCAGAAATCTCTCTGCTCCTCAATCCTGCTACATCATCAAATGGAAATACAGAAGAAAAATAGTGCTATCCAAATTTAGGCAGGTGGACAGGTAGCATTATCTAGTGGCTCTAGTTTACTGCAACACACTTGGCAACCCTGGTTCCATTGGAGGATGGAGACATTGGATGTGATAGTGATTTCTTCAGTGTCAGAATGCTGACTGTAAAGAAATGCTCCCTTTTCGATAATGATACATATCACAATGCAAAAACTTGATTGATTTTTAATCTTGAGATTAATTATTATGAGAGCTAGGCCTTGATGTAGTTTCCTCTGAAACAATAACTGAATTCTCATTGACTTCAGAATAAAAACAGTCGGACCACACATGCTAAGTTTTACTGTTTTGGAGAGATGCTTCTTATTAGGAAGCATTTCTTTTTGTTAGTAATATTTATGGAGACAAAGGGCCTGAGAGAGTAGCTAGTGATTGGCTAAAGGTGATAGTTTTCATAATGAAGTAGAAGATTCTTATATTCAGTGAGTGGGAAAAAGAATGGCCAAAGGATTAGAGAGATAGAATCAAGATTAACAGCTCTGGTCGTTGAGTGCACCTGTATCAAATCTACTGAGTTATTTCAGTTATCTTGGAGTCTGGCCCATAAAATCTAAAAGCATCCAGCATCATATCTGTTCACCTTGCCAGTTCTTGTGACTAAGCTGTAAAAGTGAAGAATTGCAGCAGCCTATAGTACAGAGGATAAAGGAGCACCAATATATGTGCAAGCAAAGAAGAAAGCAGTAACACTGGTGGAAATTATAGATAAATAAAATCCAATCTCCATTCACACCTGAGAGTTTCTCTATAAACCAGTATACATGGCTTGTAAAGGAGTGGTGACAGAGTAAAGTTAGCAGCATTTCCTATGAGCCTTATTCGATCTATACCACTGATGAGCTCCACAGAGCTAATTTGTTGATAGAGCTCTTCCAAGGGGGGATGCATTTCCCAAAGCAATTTTTATGGATGGAAGTCAATAATAATATTTAAAGCAAATAGACTATATCCTTATTTGATGGATACGCTCATGTGAAATCCTCACAGTAGACTTAGATGTCTCACAACTTTGGAAATCAAATTACCTCCAGGATAATGGGAAATTATAATAGAAAAAATTCCAGCATTCCATAAGCTGTGAAGCTGTCATGGGAGAGTGGAAGAGAAAGCTCCTCTCTAAAGTCTTTTGCTGCCTGGCTTTTCATGTTACTGTTGGCACTGCAGTAGCACTGTGTTACTTTCGTGGAACATGGGCACCCATATCCCATCATAGCATATTCTCTCTCAGGAATATCCTGACCTAAGCAAAGGAAGTAGTTTCACTGGTAGCCTGAAATTTCCCCCGTGACATAGTTTGAATATGTCTCTGGCTTATATTTGCATTCCAAATTAGGAATGTTTCTTCTAAAAGACTCGGGGTAGTTGGTGAAGCCAAAGCTATTTCAGTCTCTCCATTCCTCTTCCTACTTAGTAGGTGTTGTGGCTGAAGAAAGCAGGGACTACTATTTCAAAATCTGCTTTTATTAGACATAAAGTCTGTTTTTATTAGACATAAAAACAAAGAGAAGGAAGGAAGGATTGAGACAGTGTAGCTGTGTTGCACAGAGCAGTGTTGAGGATGTGATGCTGATTTACACTAGCTGAGGATCTGGCATCCAACTCATTTGGGAAAGAAAATGTACAACGGCATTAAAAACCACCAGACTTGTTCTTTACTATATCAGCTTGGTGCTTAATGCCACTCCAGTGGACTAGAAGAGGACAGGTCCATTTTAACACTTTACAGCTTCTTCAAGAAAAAAAACAACACAGAAAATAAGCAGCCAAAACCCAAACAAAACAGATGAACTGCAGGGCTTTAATCTCTTTTAGTGATGCATGTCTGGAAAACAGGGGTTTTTTACGGGTCATGGAAAGTGAATCATACGTTTGATGATTTGTATTCTGCTATTGTTGTCTCCTCTTCATTTTTTGGCTTCATATTACTTAATTTCTGATAGGTGTTATTTCTAAAGAGAATAGGATGAACTGAGGGCCTCACACCTACCTATCCAGGTCTTTTATCAATGTGTTTTAATGAACAGTACTCTGCTAGAAGCCTTTTAAATTTATCTGCTAACTATTGTCAGTTCCCTCCCCAGTCTTGGATACATGTCTATATACAAATATATATGTGTGTATATACACAAATGTATATATGTATGAGAAATTCTTTGGCACCGGTTAAGGATGAGACCATAGGGTTGTTTACAGAAGGTATTCTAACCCTTTATGTAGTTCAATAGGGAACATTTTAATTTGTGGAAGATGGAAGTGATGGAAAGTTGTATTTTCTTGAAACACCTAGAATTTAGTAGAACTCCAGTTCTCTCTAGTAGCTTCTGTAGAGTCATCAAAAATCTAGAATATTTTGTTCTTTTAAGGCCAGCCATAGGGATTTTCTCTGGGGGATGAGCATAACTACCTGGTGATTATCTCAGCAGCTTTCAAGATGGGATATGACTAGAAAAGCCCTTTGGATTTTCAGAAGCCCATACAGATGGAATTGCTCATCTGACTTCGCTTCTGGCCTAGATTTTATATAATCTGGCCAACTATCATGATTTTCACCCCTTACTAACAGAAAGCTAGGTAGGTCTTTTTCTGAGCATTTATTCACTGTTGTCATACTGAGTGGTTCGCCAACTTTTGAGCAGTAGAATGAGTTAGGAAAATGCCATTATCTTCTACTCTGTAAGTGAGGAACCAAGGTAGTGAGAAATAAAAAGCTTAAAAAAACTTCACCAAGATCTACAGGATGTTGAGACAATTTTGAATGCAGGACATTGAGACAGACTTCCAAGATTTCTAACTGCAATGGAGTAGCAAAGGCATATAACACAGTGTCTTCCATATATCATGGGGAATCCTAAACTCTATATCAGTGGAGCACTTACTGAGATAGGAAAGTCCCAGACTTGTGTGCAATTGTTTTCCAATGCCTCGTGATTGATTTTGTTGTGAAAACAAAATTCTGCATGTGGCAATCTAATGCTCTACTTTATCGCATGTTAGGCAGATGGAGCAGGACATTATTTTACCTGTCTTTTTTATCAAAGCTAAGGTAATAACTTACCTGCAGTTGGGAGGAGGAAGGGACACGTGGAGAACATGTCCTGCTCTTGTACTCATGGTTTCCTCTCTTTTCTTTTTCAGTGAGTATGTTTTTGAACACATTAACCCCCAAGTTCTATGTTGCCCTGACAGGCACATCCTCATTAATCTCGGGACTTATTTTGGTAAGTACTACATCTATTAATATCACTTTACAAATTGATTTTGATATCCAGAATTGTATTTCGGGCTTCATGCAAATTAATAGGTATCTTTTTTTCTCCTGTAAACTTATAGTTCTGCAGCACATAAAATTTGTCTTTATTCGTATGTCTCTTTCTGTGGGAATGAAAAAGAAAAAAAAGATGTTTCAGTGCTGTATCTTTGAAGAAAAAAGTCTTGAAGAACAATGTGACTCACTAACAACCCTACAGTAATTCATGACTAGTGTTTGCACATTAAGTGCTTTCCATGGCAAGTACTACAGAAATGAAAAAGGCCAGTAAAAGGAAGAGGAGGAGAGGTACCAACTATCTCAGCTTGCCATGGTCCTTTCAGAAAGTTACAGCAGGACATACTAGAGAAACACCAGTTCTAGTGCCAAGATTCCAAGGGATAATTATTTCAGATCTTCACTTCAAGAATCTTTCCCAGTACATATCTGCCTATTTGCTTAAATGTCTGTATTTTTAAACCATTTTAAAAACCTTCCTTCCATATGTAATTCCTGAGGGCTTCTTTATGCAAATTGATGCAGTGGAGTGAATCATAATACTATCACAATGCAGGAGTCCAAAGCAGAGCATTTGCTCTGAATTTTATTAAATATCTTCATAGAAACAAATGGAGATAAAAAATACAAGAATTAACAGGGTTTACATATGTATTATGATATGTGGTCTGTTCTTGTTTCCTCACTCCTGAGAATTTGCTTACTGCTTACACAAATGAATAGTAGAGCATAACATAACACAGAACAGAATGATCATCTGGTCCAGCTGCCTGATGACTTCAGGGCTGACCAAAAATTAAAGAGAACATGTTATTGAGGGCATTCTGCAAATGCCTCTTAAGCACTGACAGGTTTGGGGCATTCACCACCTCTCAGGGACTTCTGTTCCAGTGTTTGACCACTTTCTCAGCAAAGATATTCTTCCTGATGTCCAGTCACAGCTCCCCTATCCCCTGTCACAGCTTTGAACCATTCCCATGTGACCTGTCTCTGGAGACCCAGAAGAAGAGATCAGCCCCTCCCTCTCCACTTCCCCTGCTCAGGGAATGGTTGCCTTTGTTTTAGTCTTGTTCGTTCAAGTTGTACACTTTTAAAATCTGCTGGATACAAGCTGTAGACCCTCCCTCACCACACCAAGCTAGGCGTGTAACTGGAGGACCAATGAGACCAAGTGTAAGCTATTGTAGTGATAAGTGGAAAGAGGAGAAAGAAACATGGCTAGAGGCTGGTTCACATCACCTCAGATCTACTAATCTCAGAGAAACCTGAAAACACCTAGGATCCTAACCAAACACTATCAGTTTGGTTTGGGAAGTCTGCACCTCTCACTTTCACATTGCCTGTAGCTGATGTAGGTAAACAAATGGCATCCTTGACTACTTAATGCCTGTGAGACTCTCATCACTTAGATGATTTCAGGTATAAAGCAGCAGGTGCACTGCTGCTGTGCCTTGCTCTGAGTTTCCTCATAGCAGAAGGCAATTACCTAATGTCTGCACCTTGGGCATTCATCAGTCTTGTATAGATTGAGCCCCAGAGCACATGATGGAGCTCCAGAGAGATCGACAGAACTTTCAGAATATGAGCAGGAGCCAGACCTGTAAGACTTGAATTCACTTCAGCACAACTCACTCAAATGCACAGGAGGAAAATAATGTTACATTCGGCACTGTCACTCAGAAAGAAGAAAATGCTGGGCCCCACCTCCAAGATAAGAAGGATTGAGAAAGTAACATGGGTTTCACAGACACAGTTCTGTATTTGTTGCTAGAGGGCGAAGACAGCAGGAGGGGGTGGCAAGACAAAGATAGTTTATTTTGTGCCCTATTGAATTACACTACAGAATCAAACACGAATAAAAACTTTGAAGAGTGACTAATTTATGTGGAACTAAATTCATCACTGCAAATGTAAGTACATTTTATACTGTAGTCATGAAGGCAATTTCTGAGGAATGAACTCAGCAGGTGACTTACGAGCAAGAAATTTCTAAGTGCTGTACTTTGATGGGAAGTGCAAGAAGGAAGTGGCAAGAAGTACTCAAGACTGTGATGTGAAGAAGGGGGAAAAGGACACCAATAGAAACCTTTTATGAAGAAATCAGGTTGAGCCTTAATCGAAAGAAATCCCTTAGTGTTGCATGAGAAAGTCCATTATGAACAAGTTGAAGAAACGGTGAGGTGATGGAGGTGTAGACATAGAAATAAGACTGAAAACCTTTTTTTTTTTTTTTTTAAATCTTCACTACTGCTATCAGTTGCTGTTTGCTGTTCATATGGCACCCTCCTAAATGTGAAAAAGATATATAGGCCAGACAGGTACCAGCCAGAAATCCTAAATTGTAGGGACCAGTGTCTGTGCTGAGAGGAACATGTTTTCTGTACATTTGATAATGGAAAAAGAGCTAAGCAGACATGGTCATGGAAAGAAGAAACTTCAAGTTGAACAGATCACACGTCAGAAAAGACAGCTGATTAAGTTCTAGTGAGGTAGTGCTAGCCTGCCATTAGCTCAATTGTGCTTCACATTAATTATTTCTTAAACTTGCTGTTTACCAGTGGCCCTGTAACACGATGAGTCGCCTGCATTGCCACACACTTACATCAAACTACACAGCATGATCAGTTCTAAAGGATTCTTAGTCCTGTTAATGATACAAAATGAAATTCTTGCATGAAATAAACATTCTCTTGTCAACTCTACATCACTGATTTAGACTAGAATGTAGTATTATTGCTTGGAATTTTCCACCATATGGGCTGGCAGATTTCTTTCCATTATCAGTTGGCTGCAGATCCTAATCAGAAGGAGAAATCACAGCACCGCAGGTTATGAAATGATGGAAAATTCCATCATTTCGTAAGTGTGGTAACTGATAGGAAAGTGATTGCTTTTCCTAACTCATGTTTGGGTCATGAAACAATGACTGCAATTGCTTTGGGCAATTGAATACTGCATTACTCCTTTGCAAAACACTACACTCCTGTCTTACTTTGTCTCTTACTTAGTTTTAATTCTTTAGGTAAAATTCTGGCCTTGCTGTAGGCAATGTGACTTAATTGAAGCAAGGATTTCAGACCTTTTTTCTTATAGGTCAGAACCTCAAGCATTTTCCTTAACTATTACTTGACTACAGCACATAGTTTAAAATTAACAATTTAGCATATATTCACTTCTCCCTGCACTGTTGTAGGCATCAAAAATAAGAACAATATTTAGTCCACAGTTGCATTAGAAACACAATTGGAAATAATATTGGAAACTTGGTTCCACCACAGTTACTTTTAATCCAGTAAAATACACTGTGCTGTCTCACAGAATACAATGAGCTGCTTTGTATTTGATGTCTGAGAGGCTGAGGTTTTCCACAGGTAGGGTAATAAAACTGTCATGAAACACACCTGACGTCCAGTAAATGGTGTGAACTGCAGCTATGTAAATGCCACTGAGATTTCTAAATAAAGCCACATATTTAACATACAGTTATCACTAAAGTTGGTAGGCAAGCATGTGAGGCACTTGCACTGCAAATTGATAGTCTCAGTTCTAACAAAGCACAGGTAGAAGTGAACCTCAGACTTAAATCTCCACCAAGAATGCCTCATTTTTCTACTTCCGAGCTTGGGACAGTAGTAAGTGTCTTCTGCTACACAATGAAAAACATTCTGCAATGAAAAAATACCAGGTCTTTCAGATGCAAGATTTAGAAAGCCAGCCTGCAGAGACACAGCATGAGTTTTGAGTCTACACACTGCCTAGCATTGAGCAGCTAGGCTGTTTGCTACTACCCAAGTATGTGTATAGTCTGTCAGAGTCACAGCCAATGGTACCAGTACAGGAAGTGTGAGAGGACCTGAGTAACACAGAAGGGCTTATTTTCTGTAGATACTAATTGATCTTCTGCTTGTTTCACTACCTTTGTGTATGCTGCAGAGGGGCAGAAAGCTGACTGGGTTCTGGGTGCTGCCACAGACTCTGTGAGTCTGACAGGGCTGAAAAGCAATACATGGCAACCATTCAAAGTTTCTGTTCTGCTCAGAGAAGGGTCACAGCTCAGGAAGGGCAGAATCATTGTAGGGAGTTCCTAAGAAACTGGAAACCCTTGCCGAGGAGCAGATGAGAGAGGAAGACTCTGTTGGAAGGCAGGCTATAACCCAGTCCACAGACAAGAAAATGGTATCATAATTAGCTGGGGTCTACACTGAGAGAAGTAATACACTTAATCTAGGCAGTAAATTATTTTCTTTCGCGTTTTTGTATTTCCAGAGGTGGATGAAGTAAATAGCTATTTATTTTGAATACACTAGCACTGCATTTATCTTCTCCTGCCGACTCTTTGAGATAAGACAAATGGGGATTCAGTAACCAGGAGCAGAGTCTAAGAGGATGCTGAATGGGTGTATTTAATTCAGAAGGAATGGGGGTGCTTATCCTTCAAGGCTGTCATTAAGAACACTGAGCATGGTCAGAGGCATGCTGTTTCCTAGATCCAAAATGGGCAGGACTGGAGGATCTGCTGGAGCTACTGGCTACCCCTATCAGCTAAATAAAACAGACCAGGGGCTTTCTTTGTTGGAAGGCAAGTAGCATTGTATAGTCATACTCTTATGTATAAACACTCTTGCCTCCCAGAACATGGATGAGCTTTTCCATACTGTCTACTGGAAAGAGCCCCTGGGCTAATACACCCTAGAACATGTGCAGTCATTGCCTGGGAGAGTTGACACAGGGCAGGTGGTGTGCTAGCAAACAAACAGCATGGATGACTTGAGCCAAACCTGTGCTGTGGTCCCTTTTATTTATAAAATAGGCTTAACCATGGAATCAAGTCTTGCTATCAGTATGTTGTTCCTCTAGAGAGTAAGTTTCCTTTAAATCCATTAGATTGGTTGTTACCACCACTGCTATTAGAAGAGTACTCCAAATCTACACCTCTGAGACCTGAAAGTCTCATTACAAGGCTGAAAGAGAAATCTGAGCTGTGGAAGTTGCTGGCAGATGAAATTGTTTACTGCTTCTGTTGAAGACTCCATACACATACACTAGGAGGGAATGACAGCGTGTTTGCTCTAAGAGAGGATGCCTGTCTCAGATAGGATAAACAGAAAAGCACAGTTCAAACCATTCACAGACATCACTCCTTGGTTCAGGGAGAACCACCACCAAAACTATCCCTTGTGAATTGATGCATATATAATGGAGTGTCTGTTCTGAAAAACCAGGCAGGAAGATCAGATCTGATAGCCAAGTGATGCAGAATAGATTTGTTGCTACAGAGATAAATAAAATTATCTAAAATAAGATTGTTTGTATGTGAAAGCAGAGATAAGAAAGAGGACAACTCTAACATTTGCATTGCACAGGGGGAAGAGAAGTGTATTAAGAAGACAACATTTCCAAAATCAAATATTCTTACATTAAGCAATACCTATACCACATTAAAAAATAAAAATTCTAATTTGCATTTCTAAACATACAAAGCTGGAAATGTTCAGAACAGGGTTTTAACTTGGCCTTTGTGAATATTAGGGTCCCAAAAATCCCTTGAGGGTTTGGAGATGTTTGACCCTGTTTCAGTTTGAAAGCACAGGCACCAACTAGAAAGAGCCCCAAGAAGTTTGCCACTGCTGTGAAGGGGAGATCTCTGAAGATGACCTCCCCTCCCACTATATGTATATGACAGAAATGAGGTGGCTTTTTCTTTCAGAAGTGGTGCAGAAATTACCTTTCTGAATAATTTCCTCTCTAATTCAGATCTCTGTCAATGCGTAATTAATCCTTATAGTAATTTTATTCTGTCAGATGATCTCTTATCTGTTGAACTGAGTTCACATGGCTTTCAAATGGATGCTACAGTTAGAAGTCAAATTTGATTTATAGAAATCAGGTTTCAAACTAGATGACACTGTCTGAGAAAGGTGCAAAAATTCTCTAAAGAGAATTTATTGTTTTGACTTAAGTACCAAATTACAGATTACCTCTTCATACATGCTGAACAAATCACTCCAAGCAAAGGCTTATGATGATGATGATGATTTATGGCTTTAATTTCTAAGAGACTGTATGCATTGAGATCTTGCTGATGTTCCCTGGCATCGGATTCACTCAGCATAGCAAATACTTTTCAAAGCTGCCTTAAACACTTTATGAGCTTTAATGCCATTTTTAAAATAATGGCTGTGTTTGTAAGTCTAAGGAGGCAGACCTACAGCTGTGTCAAATGTTTTAGCAAGTTTCTGTCACTCAGCTGAACTGTAGCACATTTATATATACATGAACATTCTTTGTGATTGTCCCCTCAGTGTCATTGAAATTCAGTGTGACGGCCTTCCAGCTGCTATACATTTGTGCAGGACAAGTGGGCTCAAGTGTGCTTTTGTGCTGCTCACTCCCTCTCTGAGTTTTACTGACCTCATCTAAAAGCTGATCATGATTGAAATAATGAGCAGGAATTTATTAGCACATTTTGCAAAACCTTTTTTCCCCTCTCTTAGAGAAAGTACGACGCTTGCTAGATACAGTCTGAGTTTTGCACGGCCAGTCTGGCAGCTGTACTTGAGTCCCTGACTTAGTTACAGTGAAAGTCTTACTGAGTGTCCCTTGCCTCAGTGCAAGACTATAATCTTTCAGTCCCAACACCCACTCCCTCTGAGACTTTGGACAGGTAGAACTGTGGGTTTTTGCCTTGATTTGTTTCAAAGACAGAACAGAAACAGATGTTCACAGCAGATCTAGGGTGTATCTTACGGCACAGCCTTTCTCTTACGGTCAGCCACATGCTTATGATGCTCTCTTAAATCATAAGATACAAACTTCAACCCCTTTAAAAGGTGGGGTGTGCCTAAGAGCATGAGAACAGCTAAAACCAAAGCTGACACACTTGTGTCAGCTCCCTGTCCCCCATCTCCAGCATTCAGAGGGAGTGATGCATGCCAGGAGAAGCCTGTCAGCAGTGTGGAACAAGTGTTCAGTGACACTGCATCAACATTCTGTCCTTGGCACTTGGCATTCCCACCTGGGTGCTGCTGCAGGCACATGCCAATAGAACAAGAACAGTGACAGATGTGCCTCAGAGTCTGTGTAAGGAGGAACTGACCAGGTTGTGTGGGTTTTTGGTGACTTGGGTGGGAAAGAGTTCACAAAGATCTGAATATGTTAATGCTCTGGCTTCTCTGACCATCTGTTTATCTTCCCAAATGCTATGTGTTCACATAGTCCTTCTGTCTTCTCCCCATCAGACTGCTCCATTCTTTCTTGTTGATGTCTCCCAGAAACACCACTAGATTGTTTTGGGGAGTGATCTCCAGAGCTGCCACACAATCTTGTGTGAACTCATCTCAAGTAGCCACCAGCTGCGTTCCTTTTCACTCCTGTGCAGCTAGGGTCCCTCCATATGAGTCCTCTATATGCTTTAACAACACATTTGAATTTAGGGGAAGCCCCAGTGCAGAATGCACTGAGAGCATCTTTTGGAGAGGAACATTTTCCTTCTATGCCAGAAAAAAATTTTTCCCATCCTTTAAAGGGGGTGGGGTAAAAAGTACGTCTTGTCTACAGACAGTCCAATCTCATGGAGACAGAAGTCATTTCAACTATATAAAGAAGTCAAGAAAAGTTAAAAATCAAAAAATATTGAAGGAGGGTATGAAGCCTGGCCTGCACCTTTCTGGAGCAGGTAGACCCCGAAGAGGCCTTCCAGAGCCTGCTGTCTCCTTGCTGACCCACCAGAACCTGCCCAACAGCACACTGATTGTGTCAAAGATGCGAGCACAATCCTTTCCCTTATTGCTGATTGTGCCTAGAAGGAAGAGATTTTATCAAAGCTTTCAGTACTGGTGTAATACATGGAGATACCGAGGAAAATGGAAAGGGCAGAGACTGTTCATTCACAATTTTTAGTGCAATCAGTATTACAAAGTCCTGCCAAATTTCTCAAAACTCCTTAGATTTGCTTTTGTGTCCTGTGGTATGTAGATGATGGGTGACGATTGGGTGACGATTCAAGTGCAACTTAATCTATTCATTATAAGCATGTGTTTCTTTACAGTTTTTACAGTCTAAACCTTTTCCATATTTATATGAAATAGTTTTCATTTCCAGGTTTATGTGGTTTCCTGAAATGTGTATTCTTACTAATATATTTTTTGGTGAAAATACCACAGATATATATTTATGTGTATAATTTCAATTACAAGGTGTTCTCTTAGGCTATGAAATGATTTTCCAAGTAGAGCTCTGTAAAGGATAAATTCTTTTCTGATTTCCTAGCTCAACCAAATGCCTGAAAGTAGTCAGCCCGAGTCAGCCAAACAAAATAAAACACAGTTCAGCTAGGGGGGAAAAAATCCTAAAAGGAACAGGATTCAGTTTCCTGGAGTTTGTTTGGCATTTTTAACATTTTTTAAAAAAATTAAACCCAGTGAATGTCTTTGGAAGCGTTTACTGGGGGAACAAGCAAACCTGCTTTTCCTTACATTCCCTGGGCTGCGGAGGGAGCTGAGGGAAGGCGAGGCGGATTCACTCCTGACTGCAGCATCCTACCGGAGTGGCTGATGTCGGGCAGAACGGGGGCGGGGGGTGGAGGGGGTGTTCTACAAGTCAGTTTAAAGAAAGAGGCCCAACAGCTGAAATAATTGGACGTAACGTTATTTGGGTTTTAAAAAAAATAACAATAATTGCTTTGACAAGATCTGAGATTTTCCAGCTCAGCTTGGGTCGTATTTAACTCGGCCGTGTGCTCGGGCAGGGAGGACGCGGGCAGGTGCGCGGGGAGGGGGCCGCGGGGCGGCCGGAGCTGCCTCGGGAGATGCCTCGCTTTTCGGGCTGCGGCGCAGCNGGGGCGAGGAGCGGGCCGGAGCCGCGGCGGGCGGGCCTGACGGCGTGTGTGCCTTGCAGATCTTCGAGTGGTGGTACTTCCGCAAGTACGGCACCTCCTTCATCGAGCAGGTCTCGGTGAGCCACCTGCGCCCCCTGCTGGGCGGGGTGGACAACAGCGCGCCCAGCGCCGCCAGCGCCGCCGGCGGGGACGCGGACTCGAACCGCCAGAGCGTCTCAGGTGAGCGGCTGCCGTCAGGGGAAAGGCAGGGCTGCTGCCTGCGTCCCTCGTCGCGTCCTGCCCGATTCGTGCCGTGCGTTTGTTTTCTCCTTGTTCTGAAAACCCTGCGAAATTGCCCGTGCCTGAGGGAGTCGGCCCTGTCCAGCCTCGAGAAGAGACAGCTGAGAGGGCGCCTCATCAATGTCTGTCTGAAGAGAGGGTGTCACAGGGATGGAGCTCGGTGATGCCGAGCAATAGGACAAAAGGCAGCGGGCAGAAACTGATGTGCAGAAAGTTCCACCTGAATACGAGGAGGAGCTTCTTTACTGTGCAGGTGACCACTGGAACAGGGTGCCCAGAGAGGCTGTAGATTCTCCCTCCCTGGAGATATTCTAGAACCATCTGGATGCAATCCTGTGCCATGAGTTCTGAGATGACCCTGCTTGAGCAGGGAGGGTGGACAAGGTGACCCACTGTGGTCCCTTCCAACTCAACCAATTATCTGATTCTGTGATTCTAAAGGCAGGTACTATTTTTACTGAAATCTTTTTAAGTAATAACAAAGTTGTTAAAAAAAAAATCAAAGAAGTCAGAAATACCCATCTGGTTTTGCATCCTTTGTTTTTTAGGTAATGTAAGTAGTATGTAAACAACATTTGTATATCACTTTAGTAAGTGGAAGCATGGTGACTTTTAGCAGCTTAAGGGCTTGTTATGTTCCTGGCTCTGCTGTGGATTTGATTTGTGACTTGGGGCAAGTCCTAACATAGTCAGGCTTTTTTAAAAGGCATCCAGTTTAGGAGGCATGATTTCAGGCGTTTGTGGCCTTATTTTTACAAGCTTCCAGGCATTCAGAGCCCTTACAAGTTTCAGTGCAAAGAGTGAAGGTGTCTGACCCTAAGTCATTCAAGCCTGAGGCACTTTGACTCAGGTGCCTGGTTGCCTGGGCAATGGTTCCTCTGAGAGATAGGCCAGCCTGCCTAAAATGAATCAGCCCTCCGAGCACTGAAATTTGTGGACTGAAGGAGCCCCAGGGGAACTTGTCTCCCTACTTGAGTGGCTTAGCTGCCTGGGGAGAATGAATTGAAAAATTGGCCCATGCGTGATGAAAATGCTGATATGCTATTGCTTCTGGCTTAAGTAGGAGATACTCACTGTTAGAGTTGGGGCAGGAGCATCTGGGTTTGTGTTCCTCTTCTGTAAAATGAAGCTTATCTGTCTCTGCTCTAGCTTGGCTTACAGGCCATAATCTTAATATTGGAAATTAATTAGGGATGTGCCCCTAGAATCAATTAAAATTTTATTAAATTTATTTCCTTTGCAGGAAATATTTGAGCATTTATTTTATAATATATCAGAATTTAGAAGTGAAGAAAAGTGAATGAAAAGAAAAAATTCACTTGTGGAGAAAACATTGTTCAGCAGCTGAGCTGCCTATGTCTGTACCTGGCAAATTTTATTCCTGCTCTTCAGTGTGCATGAAAACAAGCAAACAAAAATTAGCTTTGAACTCACATGTTAAATAAAACAGGTGGCCTCACAACTTTACTGTGTAATTAGGGAAGCCTCCATATAGCGCAGCAAATTCAGCTGTTGTCATTTTCATCTGAAGAGAGGCTGTGAATAGCAGCACTGCATGGTCCAGGATATTAGATTTGGCTGAACTGGCAGAAAGCATGGGATGGCTTGGGGAACACCTGTGTGCACTCATCAGTGTGCTCAGTCACACTTCAGCAGCTCTGAAATAACTCCTGTCATTTTAAAGCAGAAGGCACAGTATTTTGACTAATGAGGTTCACACAGGCATCTTGGCTTTTCTGATATGAAGAAATAGTTGAGGAGTGTGTTTGCCTTCAGTGCATTGACACTGAGCTGGGACTCTCAGTGTCTCTGGGCAGCGTGTCTGTATGGATAGCCTGTTATTCGTGCCTTCAGGAAGGTATCAGTGCTCAAAAAGTGATCATTGAAAAAGTCTCTGAAAGGTTAAAATAAGGGCATAGTTATATTATTGGTTTGTAACGTAACAGAAAAGGCAACCTTCTTGGTTTACCATGCATTAACACTGGGGTATTTATTTTGCTATCCAACAAGGTGGAGATGGCTTTTTCTCTTGGCTCACCATGTGTTCCTATGTAGGTGTTTGAATCTGGTAGAATGTGGCAGTAGATACCTTTGTCTTTAGAAAGGTAAGAAGAATGATGTACTGAGACCATGGTGTTAGCAGATACCAAGACAAAAGGAACAAGAGAACACCGTGTTTAACTAGCCAGACAGATGTCAAAACATCCCCAGGACATGAAGGTGGTAATAAAAAGCCTTCTTTACCTCCCCTTTTTGTTCCCCAGTTCAACCTTTCCCTGCTACAGTGCCAAAATACTTCCTACTTTGGATAAAGCATAACCACTTGAATTCAAATAAGATGAACAAAAAATGTCACTGCAATTACATAGTTATTACCTAATCTCATTGGCTGCAAACAGAGTAAGTCAAGACATTGAATTACACCTCTGGAACTGAGAAGTCTCGTGGTGATTTAATATTTACAATGGTTTGAAAGTCATATTATGTAAAAACTGTCGGATTGAAGCTTGTCAAACCTTATCCCCTGGCTGCACAACAGAGCAGCTGAATGCCAATCAAGCACTTCTGCTGAGTAAACCAGTGGAACTTTCTAATATTAGCTGCCTGCTGAAATGGGTAGTTGAAAGACACACTCTTCCCTAAAGTCTGCCTGTTCCTGTGCCTGTTCCATGCACTTGCTGGGTAGGCAGCAAACTGAGGGCCCACCTCCTCTTCCACTTGGCCAGTTTTTGTGTTACTGAGGGTGTCCTTATGTTACTGCGAATAATTTATGTGAAATGCTTTCTGTCCATGCCGCTGTAGCCCCATACTCAGATGTGGGAGCTATGTCCATGAGAAAAGAGGAGGACTTGACTTACTTCTTTTTTTAACAGAACAGGCATAAAGGGAGCAGTATATTGTTACCATAAAGATATCCTTCAGACTCAGTATTCTTCCAGAAAACTGTTGTTTTGATCTCTTTAAGAAATGATGTCACAAAATTTCATAGGGAGAAATGTGCTGGTTAACTTTTTTTAGAGGAAAGCGGCTGGTGAAATGCTGGAGGGGCAGTGCTGCTGATGAGTTTTTGCAGAGCACCACGTGAGGGGTCTTCCAGTAGCAGATCTGTGATGGAATTACATGCTGCCTCTCAGTGAGTCTTTATGCAAATAGTGGGGTTTATTCTGGTCTCACCTTCACTGGAGTGAATTTTCTTTGTTAAAATTAAGAGAATAAATCTGGTGTTAGGTTAAAAGAAAAGCCAGGATCAAGACCTCACTGTTTCAAAGATTATACAATTTGATTTTTTTTTAAATTTCTGCTTTAAATTACATTGTTGTTGATTTCCCTATCTCTTACTTCTTGTAGTGTGAAAAATTCACAATTTTTCCCCTTGAGGGAAATTTATAAAATGTTTTTAATATTCTGAAACCTTTGCAATGCAATCAGCTTTTCTCTGCCAATCAATTTCAGCATCTGCTTATAACTTAAGTAAGATCAGCAGATGTTTCCATGGATTTTTTGCTTCACAAACTAAGGAGGAATTAAATTTGGCAACTGTAGCTGAGATTCTCAGCAATTTACAGCATTGACTGGACAGTGATGTTTTTCTGGAGAAATAACAAGTCCATAGGGACCGAGTTAATTGCTGTTTTTCAGTGCAATAACCCAGTGTGATCCCTCTTCAGTTCTGCATTATGGTAAATGTGAGTCCTGAAATTAATCAGTATTATCTTTCCATGTGGCATTTGGGGCTTTGTTAGTGGTTATTTGTCTGGAATGATTGCATTTGTTGACACTAATTTTTAATTAAATTATTATTTAAGAAAGGAAGAACAGTCTGATTACCTTCATCCCAGTGCTCTTGATGGCTTTTTCCATTTGCACCTATAAAAATAAGTCATTTCATAAGGCTCATTGTATGGTTGCTGATGTTTTTTATAAACCTCAAGTACCATTGTAATTTGAGAGATATTCATTATGTGTGTCTGCTTCTTACAGAATGCAAAGTCTGGCGAAATCCTTTAAATCTGTTCAGAGGAGCTGAATATAATCGGTAGGTGCTACAAAATTACAGTTTTCAGGCACAGTAGTGGCTTAAGCAGTTTAACTGTACTTTTTCATTAATCTAACTTAAGAGTTGAAAAAACAAAATCAACTATGGATACATGCACTCATGTCAGGTTTTTCTGTAATTCATAAAATGTTTCTGAATTAAAAGGAATTTAAATTCCTTTTTATTTAAATCATGCTGATGCACTTTGTTATTTCTCCAATATTTGTTATTGCTCCAATTTTTGACAACCTTATAAAAACAGATGGAGAAACCTGAGTGTGTTGTACCTGGTGTTAATGCAGAAATTATCTTCAAATCCATTGTAGCAAACAACCTAATGAATTCCATATAGGTTTCATGGAATTCTAATATTTGAATATATGTGTTGCTAAGTTCCAGTGTGTACTTTTCAACATCCTCATTAGCTTAGGTTCAGCCACCATTGCTCCATCACAGTACAGTGAAATGCCGTGTATATTGACTAGAAGATTGGCCAGGTGAACTTGTTTGGCTATGCCCATCTCAGAGGTCTAGGATTCTTTTCTGGATTTGTTTTGCCAAGTGTGACCTCATTAACCAAAGTGTCTCCTTGTTGGCATGTTTGCAGGTATACATGGGTAACAGGAAGAGAACCTTTGACTTACTACGATATGAATCTTTCAGCACAGGACCATCAGACATTCTTTACATGTGACACAGATCATTTACGGCCTGCAGATGCTAGTAAGAGACCTTGTGAACAAATGCTTTTGCTAATAGGTTAATGGCTGATTTAAGCCAATGCAGGAAAAATGCAGTGAGACATCTGTTCTTTCGCATAGATAAGAAAAGGCAAAAGTTTGATCATGCCAAGAAAGCCATTGTTGTTGAATTTGTAGAATTTTAGATCTGAACAAGTGTCTATATATGTAAATTATCTATTTATGTTGCTGTATTCTGCTATGTTGCTAGAGCATTCAAGGTACCATTTAAAAGTGTAAAGGCTTGTTCTTTTCCTCCTCTTTCTTGCTGTGGCTTCAAACATTTATAGCTTAATTTGCCTCCAGCTGCAGTGTAGTAGGTTGAGTTACATTCTCCAGGTTCCATTTAGTCTACACTGACAGAAGAGAGAGAGCTGATGTAAAATTTGAGACCTATGTTTCATTCCCTGATGTGGTTAGAAGCTCTGTGAAAAATGGGAACAGCACATTTACAACTGAATTTGTATAAGCAGCTTTAGTTGTGTTAAGCCTGTTCTGTGAAGTCCAGATGCAGACTTTGATTCTACTGAAAATGTACAACAATGATTTCAATCATTAGAATTTGCCGCTGAGGAGAGAAATCTTTGTCTCTTAGGAAGGGAGAGATACTAACAGCTGAGTGCTCCATTCTGAAAGCATAGTTATAAAGGAGATCATATTGTGCTTTTTTGACACATGACAAACATGAATCCTATTTCCTGAACTCAGTGGTGTAATTATGAGGTGGTAATATTAGCCTGGAAGTTGTTTCCATTTAACATTCATGTAAAGCAACAGCACAATAAGGAGCTAGAAGACTCCCAACTATCCCTTTATTGTTTTGTTCTCTGTGGAATCTACTACACCAAGAGGAAGTAGCTGCTTGTCACCTATATACTTGGCAGCACAGACAGCCTGATCTCTCAGCCAGACTTTCTCCTGGAAGAAAGTTTAATTAAATGAAAGAAGAAAAAACACTGAGTATTTGGGACAAAAGCTCCTGTTTGTTATGTATCTTTTTGAATGATCACTGAGCTGTATGAAATGCTCTGTAGTGAGTCAGGCTGAGATTAATAAATTCTGTTGTAACAGTGCAGTAGATTCTCCTTGTTAATCCTGTAATAACTGATGTTCTCTCTTCTTCTCTCTTCTCCTTTGTTTATTTAATAGTCATGCAAAAAGCCTGGAGAGAGAGAAACCCTCAAGCCCGAATTTCTGCAGCACATGAAGCTTTGGAATTAAATGAGTGAGTGACAACAACATTAACATTAATTTCCTGTCTTTTAAAAATCCATTTGATGATATTTTAAGGCAGGGGGTTTGCTGTAGTAATTTTTAACCATGATTACAGGCCTGTCAAAGGACGGCCTACAACAGAAGGAAAACAGCACAGCTGCTTGTTGTGCTAGCTGCCCAGAAGATCCTGAGGGTAGTGATGACAGTGGGAGTCTTCTCATTGATGTCAGCAGGCTTTGGAACAGCATGGAAAAATGTTAATTAAGTTACCTCCTGATGAGCATATGAAATATGCATTTACAGGATGGAAAGTTCCCTTTTGGATTTCTCAGTTGTCAAGAACAGAAGCAAGAAAGAAGAGACTCATAAACACATTCTGAAATACTCATTTCATAGTACGAGAGAATATGATGTAATTTGCTGTGACTTTTGGTCCTTGAGTCTGTTACTTACTTTTTCAATGAGAAGTGTAGTATTTTGAGATCCCACGATAAACTCAGTGCTGTGATGATTTACTGGTATGGCAAACTGTATAAATATTGCTAACATGCATGAAGGGCATCCCTTAGATTGCTGGACTGAGATTGCTGCATTCTAGAATTCCATAAACCGGTGCTTTACAGATTGTTCTTCATGTGTTTCATCAGAAGAGAAAGAATTGTTTCTTCTTGTGTAGTGATTTAACTGAGAGACCATGCAGCACAAAAGGGAGAAGTGAACTGTAAGCCTGTCCTACTCGCATTTCACAGAATTACAGAATGGTTGAGGTTAGCAGGGATTTCTGGAGGTCAGTAGCCAACCCCTCCCTTCAAACAGGGCTATCTACAATGCATTGCACAGGACCATGTCCAGCAGGCTTTTGACTATCCCCAAGGAGAGAGACTTGACAACTTCCTTGGACAGCTTGTGCCAGTGCTCAGTCACCTTTACAGTAAAAAAAGTGTTTCTGAGGTTCAGGGGGAACCTCCTGTGTCTCATTTTGTGCCCACTGCTTCTGGTCCTGTCACTGGAACCACTAAAAAGAGCCTGGCACTGTCCTCTTTGCCCCCTTACTTCAGGTATTTACGAACTTTGACAAACTCCCCGCAAAGCCTTCTCTTCTCCAGACTGAACAGTTCCCAGCTTTCTGAGCCTTTTCTCATATGTGAGATGCCCCAGACCCTAATCACCTTCATGGCCCTTCATTGGACTCTCTACAGTATGTCCATGTCCCTCTTGTGCTGGGGAGCCCAGAGCTGGACACAGCACACCCACGTGTGGCCTCATTGGGGCTGACTATAGGGGAAGGATCACCTCCCTCAACCTGCTGGAAGCACTTCTAGTGCAGCTCTGCTGCAAGGGCACATTGCTGTTTTGGTTTTTGCTTGGTCTGGGTTGGGTTTTCTTTGTTGTTGTTGTTTTATCTTTACAACTACATTTATAATCCAGTCTTTTTATATGGCAAGTGTTACAGTTCTGTTGATTCTTTTCATACCATTACAGTAAGGGATACAGTTTATATTAAAACAATAGTGCATAAAACTAGTCTTGATTTCCAGAAGGAGTTTTAGAGATATAGGCTTAGTGAGACAGTGCTTTACTTTCTGGGGTAGTTGTCAGTAGGTGTACTCAAGGGCTGAGTGATATAGTACCTAAAAATGAGAGTCGTGGTGTTGTTGACAGAGTATTTATTCATCAGAATGGTTCATCAGAAAGGTACATGGACAAAATTTCTTTGCCTCTGTATTTAGTACATCCTTGCCAGTCTGCATGTCTTCATACCGTTTTTATTTCATGTACCTTTCTCATGGTTTTTCCTCTAATATTTTTGCAGGTGTGCTACTGCTTATATTCTCTTAGCTGAAGAGGAAGCAACAACGATTGTAGAAGCAGAGAAGCTGTTCAAGCAGGCTCTGAAAGCTGGAGAGGGCTGTTACAGGCGCAGTCAGCAGCTACAGCACCATGGTGCCCAATATGAAGCCCAACACAGTAAGTTTCTTAGGAGGGAGAGAAGTTCCAAGGAGTTCTTTGGATTTGGGGTTTTGGTTTTATTGGTTTTCCCCCTAAGAACTATGCACTCAGTGTTTGACATTGGCAGGAATATGGCCCTAGAGCCCATGGTATTCTGTTTTAGTGTTTTTGCTTGATTCTGTTGCTGAGCTATCAATGCTCAGATTACAGATGCGCCTTTATTTTGTCATGGCAGAAAATATTGTAGCACGTACTTAACAGAAGAGAAAAGGTATCAGAGCCAAAAAGATCTGATATGCAGAAAAAGCTGGACACCATTTAAGGAAGTTGTCTTTAGCCATATTGCAAACCTGGCTTATGTTGTGAAAAGGCAGTAAAGAATGGTGGAAACAGGAGTGAAATGATGCTTTGCCTGCTTTTTTCCATCACCTCTGGGGGTAAATGCTTATACTGCATTGTTCTGTGTAAAAGCTAATGAGACCCATTAGCCAGTGGGACATTTGAAGTTAGTTGCTTTTATTAAGAAAGGTCATAGAAACATAAAAATTAACAACTGGAATAATAAGGTGGTTTAATTGAAAGTCTAGATTTTTACTACTTTTTAAAAAATTTTGAATAAGCAGGTTTATCTGCTGTGATATTTATTAGATGCTCCATAAATCCAAGAAAATGAATTCACTGACAGTAGATGACCAAAAAGATAATAAAGCAAACAGTCAAGGTTATTTCTAGACTACAGTGGCGACCTTAGGCAAATTAATTACATAAATACAAGCACTAGCATACTTTTGGGCATCTTCAGGTTTCTCAGGACCTGAATTCACAGCCTCTGGCTATCTTACATAATTTGAAGATTACTGATAAAAATTGTGCGTAGTCAAATTGTCTGTGATCCCTGGTTTCAAAAGTGTATGCAAGTCCATACCTGAAAACCTGAGGTTTCTTAAAGCTTGGGGGTAGTATTTTAAACATTTCTTGGTTGTAAAACTGTATTTAGGATGATTTGTTCATTTTTGTTGAAAGTAAAAATACAGAGCCCCTGAAACCTTGAAGCAAAAAAAGCTCTAACAGGCTTATGGTTGTCTATGAAACCTTAATTTGTGCACTCAATCCATCCTGAGTGCAAAATTTCTATGAAAAGTACACTGTAAATAGTTAGTAAGCACTGTCACGATGTTTTTGTCCAAGGTAACCTGGGAAAGTTTGTGCAGGCAGATACAAGAATGGTATTTCTGTAACCTGTATGTGCTAGATGGCTACTGTCATCATCAGATTTGACACCCTGAACCTTCAGTACTGCAGCCGAGGAAGTAACCTGCTGAATCACAGAACAAAGTGCATTGTCACAGCGCAGGGAGGCGGAAAAGTGACTGCCAGCTTTGACCGTGTCTTCAGGAGGGGTTTCAGGAGGGGCTAGATCATCCCACTCTCTGTACCACCCAGTCTCCCCTTGAAAATGTCAGTGTGCACCCGCAGAAATTAGGGAGTCTCCAGCCTCAGATGTTGCCTTGGACACAGGGGGTTCACGTAGAATTCTTTTGATTATATGCTGGACTTCTGCATGGTTTACAGAGGGGGAGAGGAGGGACTGTGGACAGATGTGTGGCAGTTCCATGGTTCTGAGAAGTCTTGCATTCCATTTCTGGTCTTCAGAGTTGATTCTGGGATGAAAAGTGGGCATTTCGTCTTTTAAAGGTGGAATACTCTGTAATCTCTTGAACAACAACATATTGTTCTATGTTTCTGTTTATTCATGTGTTCCACCTCCTTCGTATAATATTTTGTTAGACCATAAATTTTAAGAGTAAATAATGATTTTGAGTACCTGACTTGCCCTCCTTTAAAAGGTGATAGTTTATAGAAAGCTAGGGCAATCTTATTTTTAAGGTTGCTCATGTTAGGCATCCTAAGTCATTAGTAACCTCAGAGAATTTTGGCCTGAAAGATGATCTTGATTTCATAGTAAGTAAATGCCTTTTGACTATTCCTGCTCAAAATCCTGAAAAGAAGCTTAACCTGAAATGTATACCTCATACTACACTGCATAAACATGTTGAAACAGATGTAACTAATAAACTGTGTATTAAATATATAGGAATCAATAAAGAGATAAGGAATTAGGTAATACAGAATACAGCTAAAGAAATTCTTCTCTCCTTATTTATTTTTTTTTCCTCTAAAGTAAGTCCTTTCGACCTGCTGCTCAATCTATTTGAAAGTTTTAATCACAGCTTTAAAACGATTTGTAGGTACTTGGAATGTTTTCAGCACACATGTTATTCTTGTTATGAAAGGCTTGAAAATGTTAGGAATAGGCTAAAATCTTTACAGACCACATGCTATACACAAAGATAATTTGTAGCAGGTGTCTTACATTTTCATGATTCAGTAATTTTATAGATGATTATCTGTCTGTTCATTTCCTGTTGGTCCAGAATCATTTTAGGAGTTCGCATTCGAAGCGGATGAGAGATGAAAGAAGTAAGAATTCTCCAAGAGAATAATTATAACCATTGTTTAGTTTCTGTCATCTTCGCTGTTAGGGAATCTTCCAGCACACAGGACTGTCATATCTGAAATGTGAGAATTTGCCATCCATAATTAGTGGTGTGAGGAATTTGAAGATGATAATTGGGTAATGAGTAAAGGCTGTATACGGAAAGTTCAGGGTATACTTTTCTTCTAATTATTAAGAAGAAGATTATTAGAGGATGAGGATTTGCTTTAATGCTTCTTGTTGACAAGCATGTACATCATAACTGTACCTTCAGATCTGCTTATATGTCACCAGTGCAAGGCCAACCCAAGAGTACTTCTTTATACCACTGTATATCTGGATTAATTCCAGTGACTAAATCATTGAATCATTAAATGATTAAATTAAAGTACTGTTATGCCACATCTAAATCTTCAGAATTTGGTAACTTTTTATTAAAACTCTTGTGAAAACATTGATGGTAGCAAGTAAGAAAAAAATGAAAAGAAAACTGTGTTTCCTTTTGTGGTGAAATGCTAAATGAACCTTTGTTTTATCTTTTTTATCTTAGTTCTGTTTCTTTTTCCTCTTATGCAGGAAGGGACACCAATGTGTTAGTATATATTAAAAGAAGGCTGGCGATGTGTGCAAGGAAGCTGGGAAGAACCAGGGAAGCAGTGAAAATGATGAGAGATGTGAGTTTGGATTTCTTTCACATGTAATAGTTACATAATAGTAGTATAAAAATGATACGTTTTCTTGCAAGTTAGCAGCCATTCCTGCTTCATTCAGCACTGCTGATAGTTCTTTCATACTTAAGTGATCGTTTATTTATAAGGTTATGAAAGCAACATCAAATAACAGATGGACAGTTACCCATGCAGACTGAATTTCGTTTCCTGGTACATGTGTATGAAGTGCAGTCTTTAATTATTTGATCATGAAGTTAGTAATATTTTTTTTCTGAATCGTGGTGAATGCTGATAACTTCATAAGCAGGTGTTAAGTATTCTGTCTTCTCCTTCAAAGCTGCAGTTTGGCTTTGTGCGTTGTTCGTGTCACACTGTTCAGATCTGAGGACAATGTTATTTATTCATGCAAAACCTACCATTGAAAAGTCAAACCCCAAGTAATGAATCTGTAATGAACTGAACCCCCTCTGAGATGGGGGCTGACTGTATTCTGGCTTTGTAGGCAGGGGAGCTACCAATGGTAGTTACAAGTCAGCAAGCTACAAAGCTACAGACTTGAAACACTGAACCATAGCTATTTTGGAGATGGCAGAAGGGGCAGCTGTTCACATTAGGCAATGTACATGGTTCAGATACATAAAATGCTCAAGTTGAGACATAGCTGTGAAAGCCCACCATTTCTTTCAGTGATATTCCCAGGATGCAGATTAGGAACACAGTTCTTTGAGGAGGTGATTTGTATCACCTGAGGTAGCAAGTCTGTGACAGAAGAAGGAATGGAGCCCTACAGCTCTGGGCAGGTGATGGTAAAACTACCTCCCAGTTTCCTGTGTTTTTACACTGCATATTCCAGCTCCCACAAAAAACAGGAAGAGATGAATCCAGCAAGATCCATAGTTCTGCAAATTAAGATGCAGATGTTAAATTTTAAATGCACAAAATGAAATCCTAGACCGGAATGAAGCACCTGTAAAGTGTGCTTTAGGCATCTCAGATGAATGGTCCAGAAACCTGGTTGTGAAAAGGGAAATTCTTGTTGTGTGTCAGTGGGAATTTTAATGTAAAAGAGAAAGAGACTTTCTCTGGAGCTGAGGCACTTGCATCTATGGCAGTAGGGCAAGTGTGTTTGCCAGCTTGGAATCCAGTACTTGACATCTTCTCCTGGAACTGGAGCACTCATGAATATTTTTTGAAAACATTGAGCAGAGTTCACCGTAATAATGCAGGTTCTCATCCTAAATATCTACCAGATGGCGAGTGGTGAGTAACTTGGTTTCCTGACTCTTGCTGGGGCTCTTCAGGCACACAACTCTCAATCTCCAGAATCACTAGAATCCCAGACAGAAGTGTTGAAAAAGAGCTTGTCAAAAAACAACAATTGTACAGCTAGGGGTGTGCGTAAGAGGGATGAGGAAGAAAGACCTGGTTTAGCAGTCTTGTAGTCAGCTGGGAGAATGTTGATTTCAAAAACATTGTTTTCAGTCCAGCCAGCTCCACTGATTCCTCATGAATATTGTTACACAAGCACTGTGGGACAAATACTGAAATGTTTTTGGGACAAACCTTGGAATTCTAAGTTCTGGCATTAATACACAAGAAAGATAAAATTTTGAATCTCTCATTCAAATATCACACATCATAATTATGGCAACTTCTGGAGCTTACTATGGGCTGCTGAATGTGTTTTGTGATTTGTAGATAGGGCTATGGGGAACAGATTCTCTGTGAAGCCTTCTGCTGATGTCAATATGTATGGATAGTTGTGTAAGCAGAGCACTTGGTTCAGGGACTTGGGTGGTCTATCTAGTCCTAGATTTCTTATGCAAAGTGAGAAACAGAGCTTTGATTAGTGAACGACTTATTTTATCGCTAGAGATAAAATTCTCTGAAATCTATAAGCAAAATAGAAAATTGTTGAAATTAAGTACAACGTGGATCTCGAGAGGCAGCAATAGCAGGGAGACCCAAACTCATCGGTTGTTAGACACTTGAAGGACAGAAAACGCTCTTCAACAGGAATGTTTTGTTAAAACAAAAGGACTGGATGCAAGACAAAGGAGGTATAAAGATGGAATTTCATCTTTGAGAGTTTTAACTCAGATCAATGTATTCTGTGTTTTTCCACATTCAGACACTGAGCCAAATCCTCAGAACTGAATTTAGATGCCTCTAGAGCTCTTCATTTTAAGCAAGCAGAGCTGAGAATTAGCAAGTCTCTAGATGAAATATAAAAGCAGCAGTAACTCTAGGTCACAGCCCCAGTACACTGGGAGCAAGATTAGGGTCAAGTCAGCTTTGCAAATGCTTTTCTTAGACTGGCTTGGAGCTACTTCTTTCTGATAAATGCATATCCTCCATTTCTTCATAGAAGATATAAATAGTACACTTATGGAGAGGTTTGAAGAACATGAATCTGTCATTGAAGGTTTCTTTGTGATTGATGAGGAAGGAGATGAATTTATTCATCCTAAAAAGAATACACAGAATATGTTGGCTAGGGACTGCTGAATCTAACATTAGGGAACAGAGGGCGGAGGCCCTGTTTGTGTTTGAAAGATTGAAAACAGGTTTCTCAAGACATGGAACATGATGGAAATGAAGTGTTAAGAGGTTCATGACTCCATCTGGGAAATATGATTGGGATGTAGTGAGTCTTTGCCACTTCGAAAAAATAAAATATTTGAGAGTGTTTAATTCATTGCATATATGAAGCCATCTTGAGGACATTACTGATGGATTAGATTGTCTTGCTTGGATTTTGTGTAAGAAAAGACTGAGATCCTACTTAAAGCACCTTAATGGAAGGGAAATGAGTTGTTGGTGACTTAAGGAAGAGTTTGATTTTATGGTTATATACACAGCTGATAGGAAAATCATATTTCTTAATATTATATTGAAGGTATTTAAAACCAGGTTTTTTTTAAAAAAACTGATTAAAAAACTTTAAAATCAAGGGTGCTTTAATTTTAAAAAATTGGGTAGGAATTTCTGTTGCTTCTGTGATTGATTTTGAGACAGTATTTTTTTGCTGGCTTTGCTGCTTGGATATAATTTGTTCAGTTGAGTTGAATTAAGGAGAATTACAGACCTGTAGTTTCCATGGAAACCAGTAATGGAATCATACATAGGTGTTGCTTTTGCTTGTATTTCTGATGATAATTATTTACTATATTTTGCTATAGAAACCAGCAGCTGTCACTATTTGTATATATTGAGTTAACTTGTGATCTCATTTTGATTAGTGTATTGTTGGAATAACTCCAGTGTAGTCGACAGAATTATTCCAGTTTTATTATTGTTTATACAGAGTGTGATATGGTCTGTGAGGGAACTAGATTGCTGTTACTGTCCCTGAGGAGAAAGTCTACAGTGCTCGTTGTTTTATTTGTTGTGCTGATTGCGTTAGGAGGATTTAAAGTAGTTTGTTCTAAATGATATTGGAGAATTTGGTATGTGCAGAGGCAAAAGGCCATAATGGTGGCTGTGAATAATCTTTAGTATTCCTTCATGTTGAATCTTCCTTGTGGACAGTGTCGCAAGCCAGGAGTGGTGATGAGCAAGGGTAGCCTTTTGTGCCACCTGCTTTCCATCTGCTCTTTTCAGATTCCCTCACCATTACAATGGAAGAAAACAGGAATGTGCTAGGTTTGCATTTGCGTTTTTCATTGATTGCAAACAGAGAGGATGTGGAGGGTATGCAAGGCACTTCACTCTCTGCTTTGTGGGCAACTGAACCAGTGACTGCACCACTGAATTCAGGAGCAGGCCAACACAGTCATTTTTCTTAACTGGGTCACTGGAGTATCCAGGTGAAAATGTATCATGCAAGAAAAGGAATTGTCAAATTAATTGGAGCTTCTTGGGATTGTTCTGGAGAACATTTGGTTTGTGGAACAAGCTTTAATTGAAGGGTGATGTATGTTTATGGAAGACAAGGGTGGCAGGCAGAAGGTGTGCTAGTGGACAAAACAAGTGGAAGCTCTTGATTACTTCCTCCTTCAGAGAGAAAATGAAAGAAACTCATTCTGGAGTGTATTTATCTCCTGCCCCATGGGCCTGCACTCCCTTGAAGATTGCTTTGTGTTCTTAATAAGTATCTATTTCTGAGACACAGTGGAATTGCAACTTGCTCTGTGCTCAGCAACTTTGTTCAGAAATGGGTGAGGTTTAGGGAGAGAAGAGAAGGGTCTCCAGGTCTTCCTTAGGTCTGGAGAAGGATAGAAAGAAAAGCACTTTTTAAGGGTCAGAAAAGTATATTTTATTTCTATTATCAGTTGTATCTGTCAAGAAATTACTCTTCAGATCATGATAAAGGACCTAGAAGTCTGCTTCTACGTATTTAGCTCTGAGAACCTTGCTGAGGATATTATAGTTGAATGTGTTTATGTGTTCATCTTGGTGCTCACCTACAGTCTCTAAATGTATATTTTGTGCCACAGAGGACACCTAAGCAGCTTGTATTGTCAAGAGTGCTGCATGCTTATCAGTTGGCTGCACGAAAAGTTCTCTAAGCAGTTTGGGCTGCCCTAAACATCTGAAATGGTTTAAGAAGTTATGTCACTTGAAGGGTTTGAAAGAGTACTCAACCACACTAAATCAATTTTAGTGATATGGGTAGGTTGGGTTTGTGTCTTCTTATGATCAGTGGTATTAGTGATTTTTGCTGGTATGATAGTTTTGCAAATCTAGCATACTTTCTTGGCAACTTCTTTTGCTGAGCTTTTAATAAGGATTTCTGTTCAATATTCTGTTGAATGCTGTATTCTTGTGTGCATTGCTGATTACTTCTTGAGTCAGATGAATGTGTAGCCAGGACAGTGTTCTGCACCTCAAATTAGCAAGTTGTGTGAAACAAAGAGAGCACTTACTGCTAATAAGGATGTTATGATCCCTAGCAACTTAACAACACAATTTCTGCAGCTACTTGCATCGACAGCTACTGTCTGTCTCTCCCAAATGCTTCTGTGCTTGAGGCGAGGATTAGTGAGTCAGATTCTTTGGCTTGTGTTACGCAGGTCAGGTTAGGCAGGCTGCTCTGCCTTGAGTGGGATTCTAGCTTTAATAACATCTGTAGCAGTTGTTTAAAGCACCATTTATTAAAATTTGAAGGGAAAGTGCTTAGTTAAATGAGACCAAGTATTTTCTCATAGATTTTAGGAGTGCTACTCTTGTGAATGGTGACATTGGCCAGTCTCCACCACAGAGTGATATCTTCAGTTAATTATTGTTCTGATACACAAGCACTGCAATAATGGCAAGCGATGAATGCTGATTTTGACATTTTCATGCGTCTGTGTATTCAAATACAGTTTGTTTGGTCACAGATTCACATGGTGTGGTAAGTGGGTAGGGCGAGTTGGAATATCCCTCATTTCAGTGGACTCTTAAACAAAATGGAGGCTTCTGTGATTCCCCTAATGATGTTTATCCCTTCCTTTATCTTTACATGACTGAGACCCCTCACTTTTAGTCATGATTGTGATTCTGCCCAGAACCCTCAAAAGCTAGAAATTTGGTGGCTACTACCTAAACTGACAATAATGTTTCTCATATAAATTACAGGTTTCCAGCACTGTCATTCTATTAAGATACAATATAGTGACGTATTCTTGGTAGGAGCCCTGGTAGCTTGGACTCCTTTTTGTCCACCATCTTGCATCACTCAATTTTCAGAGACTTTGTATAGTACTTTAATTGTGGTCTTCCACCTCTCTGGAATCTCCTAGCTCATTTTTGAGCTCCTAGATCATTTCCTCACTTCAATTTCACTTAAAAATTCACTTCTAAAAATACATCAGTTTCTGAAAAACGTACTTCAGGATGTGCTTTCAAGGATTAATTCTGCTGCTGTCTTCTACTTTTGCCACCTCTTAGTAGCCACTTTTACTTTCAGGGAGAATTAGATGTATTAAATATGAATTTTCATGAACAGGTTATTTCTAGAAGAAGGTGTCCCTGCCCTCAGCAGGGGGGTTGGACCTAGATGATGTTTAAGGTCCTTTCTAACCCAAACCATTCTGTGAATCTGTGATGCAAATAAAGGATTTTCTTTGAGCAGGACTGTGAGTAATGACTTTATTGTCATGCTTTATGAAGTTACTACTATTTGATGTAACAAACATTATTATAATTTAGCACTGTCACTAGTTTTATATAATGTGATTGTTTAGTAGTAAGTATAAAATCTGGAACAACTTGTGCTCTTCTGGGTTCATGCCACATCTGCCTTTAAAATTCCCTTTATTCCTGAAATACCTGCATTTTTACAGCATAGTCCAAATAACAGCATTTTCATAATTATATTCCTTAAAGAACTTAAGTCATACTAGGAAGACTTTAATCCTCCAATTAAGAGAGAACATAAAGGCTGCATGTTCTAACAGATTTCCTTAGAGTTTGCATATTTAGTAAGATATTTTTCACTTCATTTACTCGTTGTTAATCCTACATTGAAGAGAAGTCACATTATCTTTGAATATTAAGCAGCATTAGGTCTAAATTCAAATTTAAAATTGAATGTTGGCAAATTATAAACCCATGCCATCCCACAGTTAGTGTAAACTGGGTCTGGGTCTCTTTTCTGACACTCTGAAGTTGTCAGATTTCCCGAATTCCACATGTGAGGAGAATATGAGGATCCTAGTGCTAATCATTTCCAAGCTTCAAAACAACAGGATCTGACGGATTTGGTTTCTTAGCTCCTGTCCTCTCTGAGCTGTAAGAGAGTAACTATGGAGCTGCTTCCAAACAAAACAGTGATTATTTACCAAAAGGAATGCAGCATTTAAAGAAATTATTGAATTGACAGAATCCTACTTTCGCTATAATTACGCAGAATTTTAATTCAGGTAGGTTCAGCATATTTTAGTTAATTTTCCAGCTCCAAGAGCTATGACAGTGCTTAAAGCACATGAATCATACTCACGATGAGGCAGTGGTGGAATGAGTTGCACTTTTAGGACCAGGAGTTAGACTAATTTTTAAGCACCTGACATTGTTAACAGAGCCCTTTGGTGTGCTAACTTTAGTCTGCTGACAGTGTTTCTGCCCCTCTGTCCTTGCCACGTGAGCTGGCCAGGGGAACAACTTAAGAATTAGTGTATCTTATTAGACATCAGAAGGTCAGCGTGGAGTGACACTGCAAATGCCTCAAGCCCAGGGTGAGCTGCAGTCAGAGCTTAGACATCTGAAAGGTCATCTGCAGACAATGAAGCCCACAGAAATGGAGGCCTCTGTCTTTCTACTCTGAAATGGCTTGGAGCTTTACCTTTCCTACCTTGTTCAGTTACAGATTACGGGTCATATACTAGAAGGCAGTTTATGCAAAGCACTTATGAAAATGCCTGTGCTGTCCATACTGTGTGCTTGGTCCTTCAGTTTTGGTGGACAGTTGCACCTGAAAGATGGCAGCCACAGTGATTCCTCTTTTAGGAGACAGAGTTTTCTCCGCCGTTTCAGATACCCACTGCATAAACAGATGCACTAGGAATTAAGGTTGTAACAGTTTCACTGTTTGCATTGAATTTCCCTTGTTTGTTTGTTGTTTCTTTATTTTAACATAAATTCATGCATTCAGTTGAACACATTGATCTGCAAATGTTATTGTTTGTTTGTGGAGAATTAGGAGTACAAGCAGCTATGAATGATTGCATGCCCTGCCCATAAAAATTGTGACCATGCATATAACCATGATGCAAATGGAGAATAAATGTGTCAACACCAGGTTATATATATCATTCATTTGTCCACCTTTGTATTCCCTTGAGTCCTGGGGTCTAGTAGTAGGCAGAAGCTGTGGGTTATACTGGGTTTCTACACTTAAATAATGTTTCTTGGCTAATTGATTCATGATGTTAATGTCACAGTAAGAATAATGGATGCAGACATTAAAGCTACATTCCTTGAAAATGTTTAAAAAATTAGATGTAAATGAAAATGAGGATAACTGAAATATTCTCAGGGGAGGGAATCTTCTTTAGTAAATGTCCTTTGGGAGATAAAACTTGTTCCTCATCCAACAAATCAGATGTGGATTTCCTTGTACCATAAGGCATTTTTTGTGATCATAATTTTTTCATATCTATCACAAAATCATTGAACCTGCATCCTGCAGTATGAATTGAAGTAAGTCTGGGAATCGGGTGCTTCTGGGACTAGTGTTCAGATATCTGATTGTGTCAGACATACTTCCAGAATTTTTCTGCAAACTTATATTCTCAAAATATTATTTATTTAAAGATTAAAACTGAATTATCTGCAGAAGCTACCTTTTCTGTGTATTTGCAGTATACCTGATGGATCTTTCAAAGAAAAGTAGCACCACTTTCGACACCTGCATCTATTTCCCCCCAAACGCACAGAGGAATTGGAATATAACGTACTAACCCAACTCCAGGTCTGACTATGATCGCTAGGAAGTATTTTGACCAATACAAGTTCGAAGTAAAATCCTTGTGAACATAGATTTGGCATGATATGTTCAACAGCCATTCAAATATCTTCATGTTGTAAGGCGGGAATACATTTATAGCCATGTGGTGTCTGTTTTCACGTGGTGTGATACTGGGTTTAGCTCAATGGAACACTTCTCTTTAATGCCAGCCAAGAAACCAACTAACTGGAATTGTATGATGGCATTTTTAGTCCTGAGTAGTGTATATGTAAAATGCTGTAGTGGCTCTGTGGCTCAGGAAATCTTGAGTGCTGAATTTGATGGTTGTCTCTTCAGGTCTGAAGGTGTGGAGAAAGATGGTAGCAGAGCCTTTGTCTTGTCTTCAAGTGCAGTGCTTGCCACTCAAACAAAAGTATTTCTCAGGTTACAGTAAAGAAGTAAAAATAATTAAAATTTATGAGCCAAATGATTTGGCAAATACTGGTCTGTAACTTTGCAGAAAATAAATCTTTGGGTGCAAAGGGGTGTCCGTGCCTCTTAAACTGGAGGCCAGATTAGAGCTCAGTGATGTACGGATCTGGGGAACTCAAGGGTGTTTTTTTTGTCTTGTGTTCGGGAATAACGTGCCCATCTTTACATCTCTGTGTGGAGTATGGGCCAGGTCCCCCTCCATCTGCTGGGAGGGGAGCAAGCTCAGTCTGCTCCCCATTACTCCTCAGCGTGACCCAGTATGTGGCCTGCCCTGACCGGTCACCAGACCTGTGGGGCAGTTTTTTTCTCCCCCAGTGTTTGCTTTCTCTATGAGACCTGAAAGATGACCTGTCATAATATTCTTCCATCCAAGTGGCTTTGCTTTCTGGCAAGTTTCTCAGTAAACAAATTTTTACTGTGACTGGAAATTACTTGCAGTGAAAACTAGATACTCTACATCCAGATATGACAGAGAAATGAGTTCATGTCTTCTTTTTCTCTCTTTTAATAGCAAACACGCTGTCATTTATGCACCATCAGTGTTCAAATAGCTGAGTGGTCACTTAGAGGTGTTTGATTTTTGAGGCTACAGTGTTAACTGAGTTCAATATTACTGGGTTGAACTTCTTAAAGCTCAACCTTTCCCAGATGAAACCTTTATTAACGCTTGTCAGTTTGGAGGCCTGGCAGTCCAGACAGTGACCTTTATTCCTCCGCTGTCTGAGACGGGGTTTATCACTCTGACAGAACCTAATTAAAATAGCAAAAAAAATAATCAGTGAGTGATGTCAGTGAGAGGCGGAGAACCAGAGTAAGAGCTTTTACTGGCCAGAGTACATCTATAACTAGCTGCAACTCTTCCGTTTTCTTCACTGATGGAGGGAATGTTATTTTGCCAGCCATTATTCATTCTCAATGAGCAGGGATAATCTTTCTTAATCCCTTAGAGGGGTTTCTTTGCAAGATGTTCATTCTGAACTTTAAATCACATTTATGTAGAGCCAGATTCTGTCATGCTCTTTCCTGCCAAATAGTAGCTTCCTCTCTTAAAAATCCAATGGTGAGTAAGGACAAAAATGAAGAGTAGACTCAATGGATCTTTAACTAATGAATACAACTATGTGAATTTTCACCTGCACTTACTTTTCTTCATGAGCAATGACTTAAACTTTTTATTTTATTCTCAAACTCTTCCACTAACCTAGATGAGCATCAAGATCTGTGGTCCTTTTTTTTTTTTAATGGAGGAGAAAAGCCTGCGAACTGTGCAGTTTTGTTTGTGTTCTTTTTCACAGGTTCAGCTCCTACCAATGAAACTGGGAGTTTATGGCCATCCCTATGCCATTAACATGAAAAGTTCATGACGTCTTTCAGCTGCTCTCTCAGTGATCTTAATTCTCACCAGAAATTTTTATAATCAGTTAAACAAAACACTGCCATCCTCGCCTTTCATCTTCTAATAATCCTCAAACTGCAGCAAAGTTAAAACTATTCTAGATAGACAAATTTAGAGTCCTAAGGCCAGAATAGTTCTTCCATTATCTTATGCCAGACCATTTCACAAGAAAGAAATTCTCTGTGCTTTGTTTCTCTGTTTACCTGTTAAGGTCTCGTTCTCAACAGAGTGAAGAAGCTGCAGTGCATTACCTGTTTCTCATTTTCTAAAGTTCTTGGTGAATATTAATCTCTCTTGTTTCAATCCTTTTTACTTTTGTTTATCTTATCTTTTTGTGAGATTAAGATTTGCTGGTTCTCATCAGTTTTGCTGTTTGCATCTTGAGAAGTAGGTTTATTAAGTGTCAGAGTTTTCAAGTCTGGCTTATTATTTTCAAATAGAGCAAGGCTGACCTTGAGTCATATTCTTTACTTGGCATGTTACAGTATTTCTGTTCTCATAAACCCTATCAGAAAAATTGTAAATTTTAATGTTTCCCTGCAAGTTCCTGAAAAACAGCAGTAATATCAGCTACCCCAGTTCTTCACTGTCAGGGACCTTTTTGTGCTGAATCTACATCATGTAGGCAGTTAAACAACCGTAAAGGGGACACAAGGAAGCAAGGATCTTTTAACACTTCAGTTCTTTAGAGAATCACTGTGACAATAAAAAATACTGTTTAATCAATTCTGCAGTAAAAAACATAGATGCTTCTTATAAGTGACTTAAAAAAAGAGATGCAATATAGTATCAACTTCAGCCATTTGAATCTATGCAGGTATTGAAACTGAGGATATTTAAAAACAAATTCCTGGTATCTCTCAAAGGCTTAGTTCATAAACTAAAGGCACTTACGTGTGAAAAGAGTAGATTATTTTAACTCTGTATTTCATTCAGTTTGTAATACAATATGGATTCCTTTGTTATGGTGTTTGAGTTGCATAAGCTTTACCATTCCTATTGTTGCTTCCTTTCCTTTCCTTTCCTTTCCTTTCCTTTCCTTTCCTTTCCTTTCCTTTCCTTTCCTTTCCTTTTTTCTTCCCTTCCTCTTCCTCTTCCTCCTCTTCCTCTTCCTCTTCGCCACAATTGCAATTCTGTCCTAAAGTATTTACAGTGACAGATCCTGGTATCACATACTTGATAATATGTAAGCTTCTCTCATTTGATGTTATTGTGGTTTTTCAGTGCACCTTCTCTTTTTTCCACTAATGTACCAGAGGGGTGCTGGATTATGTACTACTGATACACTGGATCTACACTGTCGGAGATTCTTTCCCAGAACAATAACTCTTTCACTTTGAAGAAGCCTGTTCATTGACGAAGAGTTATGTGTTCAGATAGCTGGGTTGTTGGATTTGACTAATTACGTCCTATACAAGCATGTCTTGACAAGAACCTGACCTAGTATCCATTATGAGCTCAGAAATTTCTGAGATAATAGTGAACTCTGGGAAAGAACTAAGGACACAGGGAACTGAGGAGTTTTAACTTGGTGTTGGCTATTTCAATCTCTATTGAACAAGAAACCTTTCTCCATTTTAATAATCTAACCCTTTCGTATGTTATTGATTGTAGCTGATGAAGGAGTTTCCCTTGCTCAGCATGTTCAACATCCACGAAAACCTGCTAGAGGCTTTGTTGGAACTGCAAGCATATGCAGATGTCCAGGCAGTCTTAGCAAAGTATGATGGTAAGTTCAGCTATGTATTTGTATTTTCTCTAGGTTATACACACAGAAGAAATATATTTAAGTCAAACCCTTAAAATTTAGGAAATGCTGTAATTAAATTAATAGGCATGAGCTTCATACATGCCCTTACACAATCCTTTATCCAAGGATTGAATTTTTTCTGCCAGCCCATGCTTAAATCGTTGTATAGGGTGACAGCACTCTCTGGCAGCTCCTCTGTGCTTCTTTGCTTTCTGTTGATGTTTAAAGAATGACTGTTCAGGTTCTGCAGACTTTTTATTGCATGCTATTCAAGCCTTTTCTGAAGAAAAGATGCTCAATTCCCCCATGGACATACCTGTGAATGTTGACTTAGTAGCACAGAAGTGCTTTACAAACATTGATTTAACTTCACAGCAGTCTACTGAGTAGCAGACTTCATGTCTGATAGGGAAATCTTGGAAAGCTCAGAAGAATAGGTGGACTTCTTGTATTTTTTTTTGTTTTTTCAGTAAACATTGGTTTATGCAGCATTGCAACTCTTCTGGTGTTCAAATCACAGCTGCTGCAGCTCTGGCTCTTTATACTTGAATTTAAGGCACGAGTGTTTCAGAGACACAGAGTTAGAAGCATCAACTAGCATACTTTGTGTAGTTCAAATTAGCTGGGTTTTCCATGTATTGTGTAAAAACTTGGTGACAAAAACAGGAATACAATCCAGTTCTCTAGAGCAGTGTTTGTCAGCCTGTAGAGTGCCACTCTTCCTCCTCTTGCTGCAGTCCCTAGCTTACTCAGTAGCCACATTCCAAGTTCTGCATCAAGTGAATCAGGGAACCTACAGCTGTCAGTTTCTTTTTGTGTTACTACGCATCCGCATTCATCCTCAGAAAAGTGTCATTCTGTGCACTGGGTTATGGGAGTTTATGAAAGGAATATTATGTAATGATATAACTAAAAATGAGATCATAACCTGCATGGATCAAATAGCTGACATAAGCGAAACCTATCTAGCCTTATTTTTAATGTTTCTTAACTCTTTTGTTAGGTTGATCTTGTAGCCTTTAAAATGTTCTTAATTGCTAGCTCTTAACTATCTCTGATGTTCTTTGAACAAAGATTTTAAGGCTTGAAACATCCACATTTTTGGAAAAGATAGATGGACATTATTTGAGCTACTGTTGTGTAAATGCGTGCCAATATGGACAGCGGAGCCTATATCCACAGTGCTTATTTCTCTTTCTCATGGGTTCTTTCAAGGAATTGGCTGGTCTTCTGTCCCATTTGCTTACTGTCTCCTCTTCTGCATGCTCAGTTTTAGCTTTTAATTGCTCCCACTGCCTGCCAGAGGCTTCTTGTTCAGCCAGTACCACTCATTCTCTGTTCCATTCTTCTGCTTTTCCTAACTACCTGTCCAAATCTTCTCTTCAGGACAGTGATGGTCAAGATATATCTCCATCCAGTTTACAACTTCTGTCTTAACATCTTTTCCATCTACCCTTTTCTCTGTGCCTTCTGCCTCCTCTTCATTTGTCATTCTCTGTTGCATTGCCTGGGTGACAAAAAGCGGAGCAGTGAGAGCTCACGAAGACAGAGGCTTCTCGCTGTCAGCCCTAGTACTTGGGTCTGCATCATCACACAGAGCCATGGCCAGGGGATGGTGCATGTTCATTGGACTACTGAGACCTGTGCTTGTTGAGCAAAGAATCTTTGGATGGTAGAGCAAAAAAAAAATGCAGAAGCTCTCACTGAATACATGCTAACTGCTTTCTTCTAACATCTTATAACTTAGGAGTTAAGATAAATTGAAATGAGGCTCATAACAGACCATTGGCTTGGTACTAATATGATCATCCTGCCAGATTTCAGACTCCTGCAGTAGACTGTGGCAGAGATGAGGCTATTTAAAAAAAAAGATAAATAAGCAGCTGATTACAAGCAATCTTAGTGATAATCACTGCTACCAGTTGAGTGTGGAATGTTTTCAACTCTTTTTGGAGTCAAATCACTCTAAGCAGAGATCAAAATGTCACCCAGGGCCTCGAGTACTGCCATTCAGTAGCAGTTATGACTCTGGGAGAGATTTTGGTTGTACTTAGTCTGAAGAAATTGGCAGTTAAAGTGGTAACATCAGAGTCTTTCTAGTAGCTCCTTGTATTTCAGTAATTCCTGTGACACTGGGAGAGATTCCTATGTTCTTTATTTTGCCATGTTAAAAAGCAAGAAAGTAGAAATGCCAGTTTTTATTCCCCAGGCATCACAGTATGCTGGCACCTTCTAGTATTCAACGTAGTTATGAGGTAATAGTCCTGGGAAATAGCAGAACTGTGACAGAGCAAGGTATTAAGCCATGCCTTCTCAAATCTCAAGACTAAACTCCAGTGCGAGCTCTACTTTGGTGTACTAAAGCACTGATCCCTGATTTTAAACAATACCATGGTAGCACTTTATGTCATGGAAGTTGATAAAATTTGAAGGTGTGTTTCATTTTCACAAAAGCATCTGATAGAGTCAGAACAAATGAGACTTTTAAAAATAAAGCTTACTTTGGCTGTTTGAACGTGTGCCGTTTCAACTCACGCTTTGGTATGGTGTGTGTATGCACTAGGTTTGCAAAAGGACTCAGCAAACACAGGCTTAGCCAGGATAACCCTTACAGTTCATGAGTCTCAGAAGGCCTGTCTCAGGGAGTCTCAGCTCATTTTAGAACTCATCAGCTTCATGTGTTGTAAGATTTATTGGAATATAAAACACTGAACTCATTTATACTTTCCTATCTGCAGTTTCTGTTGGTCCCACTCCACTGCTTTTTTTTTGATTAAGACCAAACCTGATTTATTGTATTTTGATAACATATGAACAAATTATTTCCTTGAGCAGTCTGCTCCCACCCTGGGCTGAAATGTTGGACCACATCATGTGAAACCTCAGCCTCTGCAAGCAGATGCACTGCTCTACCAAAAGCCGTGTGTTAAATTGTGTTTATGTTATGTACCTGGCAACAGAGCTGATGTCCATACTCATTATTCATGGAAAAAGGGTCTCATTAGTGGAACAGCACTGTTGCTGAGCTACATCATTATGGTTTCAGAGTTCAGTGTCTGTCAGTAGAGTGAGGATGACCTAAATACTGTTGAATTCTGAAAATATTTTTGGCTCTGATTTAACATATCCATGTTATTTACAGCAGAAGTAGTTATGGCTGGGGGAGTTGGTCTGCTTGTAGTGATGCTTAGAGCAACTGATTTATTAGTTTCCCTGGGCAGCCAGTTGTTTTGATAGATATCTAAGTGATAACCTGGGCACTGTGTGAAAACTCAGACTTTTCTAGCAATTTAAAGTCAGGTTTAGAAAGAATGGATGCCTCTGTATTTAATCTTAGTGATGCAATGGTTTCTCTCTAAACCTGTCCTTGCTTTCAATTTTTAAAAGTACAGTGTTTTCCAGTGAGACTATAAGCCTTCTGGTTTGCAGGATGAGCACCTTATACAGATTCTTCTCTCTCACACCCCTTTGCAGAGAAGGAGAAAAACCATGTTACCATGCCAGAGTCCCAAATGCAGAGTTCACTTGAGAAGATATTTTAGAGCAAAGGACACAGAAAAAAAATTGGGTTTAAATACAGAAGATCTCATCCTGCTCTGTGCTTTGACACTTTTTTATTTAGTAACAGCTTACTTAGCAGAATTCTACTTTAGATTAGTGTTATATCAAAATGCAGGCCTTTGCAGAAACACTTTAGAAACAGAGACTTCTTTTTTTTGGAATACTTTTAACTTAGTGAAATCCAAACAGTTAACACAGAGAAATTACTTTCGTAAAATGTAGCCTATTCAGGGCGACTCTTTTCTCTGCCCCCTTCTGTCCAGTTTCTTCTTGTCCTTACAGATTATGCGTGTAAATTCATTTATATTGAAGGCAGTCCTTTTGTAGAGAGTTGCAGATTGATGAAGCAATTGCATGCAGCCTTCAGTTATGTTAGCTATGGTCTCCAGGGGTTTTGTAGATAGTTTCATTACTTGCCATGTTTATATTTGACATTTTGGAGATATTCTACCTGGTGGAGCTAACTGGGTAGGTGTTATAAGTGCAATGAAGAGTTTTCTTCAGAGTTAAAGGTGTAGCAAGTGGCAGTATGGAAGCAACCATTACTTCATATGCAGTATTTTATAATCCTTTTGTTTCTTTGAAAGAGGTATCTTAAGAGAAAGTTCCTTTTAGTTAAGGTTATACCAAAACCTAATCTACCTTCTCCGAGAGACGCAAATCAAGATCTCCAGTTCATGTAACAGTAATTTCGAGAGAATAATTTGTCTTTGTTCCTATCACATCTTTTCCAACTTCTGCTTGTAAGAACTAATTTCTTTCCTCTGTATCAAAATCACTTGTCACTTCAGCTAGGTCTCAGCATCAGTTCTATGTCTGTTCATACAATCTGGTCTCCTTTTTTTTGCTATATGATTCTGTGGGGTTTTTTGTTTCTCCTATTTGTGCAAAAGCACAAAAAGCCTAAAGTAATTATCCTAGTCTTGCTCTCTTTAACTTTCTTTAGCAGAAATTATTCCTTCCCCTCTGTAGGCATTTAGGTTTGAACTTGGTCAAGTTAAAGTGGCTGACACTTGCTCGGTCACTGATATGCATGTCAGGAAGAGTGGCATATGAAATGTTTAAAATCAACGGTTGTAAATCTTTCCATATCTGAACAGTGTAAGTTTTAGTCATGGTCATGGCGAAATAAAGACTCTTGTATGTGCTGAAATGGTTTTCCCATTCTATCAGGGGACCAAAATCCTGCTCTTAACATAGTGGCTATGTGTGTTTGATTGGGGTGTTTCCCACTAGTGAGGAAGAATGCCAGAAGTACAGAGAATCAGAACTGGTTTTTGTAAGCACCATGTTCATAGTTGTGCTCCCTCCAGCATGTTTTCTGCTGCATTTTGTGGGGAAATGCAATCAGTGTTCTAATGGGATATTAGATCTTTTTGATAGTGTTTTTCCCCTGATGTTCAGCTCATACTTTCCTTTAATGACTTCCATCACATTACTCTTGTTTTTAACCATTTGTATCAGCTTAATTCACTTTCTTTCTTAATGTTTGTGTCTTTGTAGATGACTGCATCTCTCTTCTGTCATCACTGACCCAGCCTGCACATATTTATTTGCTAGAGTGCTTTCAATCTTTTCCATAAGCAATTCTTCCTACCACCTGTGCAAAATAGGGAATAATTTCTGATTAATGACTTATATTTTTGCATTTGTTAATGACTAAAGTAATTGCAACATGCCTGTCTCTTCATGTTTAGAGCCTTATGATGACTTGGTAGGGGACGTTGCATCATTCCATATCCAGATTCATAATTTCTTTGTTTAGTTGCTATTTATAGGAACAATAGATCCCATGACCATTTTAGATGATATATGGCATACTCTGCATATCCATAGCATCTTTCCATCAGTTCAGTCTCATAAGCCACTGCTTAAGAAGCAAATGAATAGTAAGAATTCACTTTCCCAACCCTCCCCATACGCGACTGGGGCTTATTGAAAGAAAAGGCTCATAAATTAAGTCTAGATTTTTGTATTCTGTTTAAAGATACGAGCAATAAGAGAGAAGGAGAACCTTTTCTAGATTGACACATCAGTTTTTATTAGGCAAAAATGTCCTGATGGATCTGACAACAGAACAGCAGTCACATCATTGAGCACATTGTGGGAGCTCCACAAGTAATCACAGGAGGGTGGGAAACTGTGTATGTGAAGATATTTTGCCAGATGGCTCACAGAACTGGACAAAGTCATTTATTAAAACTTCACTTTGGTTCCTGACAGAGTACATATCTCCTAGGGCTAGTTTAGACATGATTCCCTTGCTGAATTCAAGTTGTTACCAGACATAATTGTTTATGCCTCTCTCTAAAATATGAGGGTGCAGGTTTGGAGATGAAACCTAAATTATATGAGGATTTTAAAGTATTTTAGTCATAGACCAGCATATAGCAGGACCAAATACTCATGGTCTAATATGTAGCAAACAAAAAGAAAAACACTTCTGAAAGCAAGCAGGTATGGACCTATTAGGGCTATCTCAGTTGGACTAGATAGTGTCCAGAGCTCACTTACAACTCCAACCACTCTGTGATTCTGTGGTAAACATGAACATTTCTATCTGTTTCTTCCATTGCTAGGGGTCTGTAAGTACTACCCTCAAACAAGTGCTGCTTGCTCTCCAGGAGCATAGTACTGGAAGAGGCCTCCAGGGTGAATCAGGGCCCCTGCTGTTGCATTCCCTGCGTGATACTGCCCCGTCCATGAGCTGGGCAAGCTCCTTCCTAGAATTAGTTGGTTTGTTTGCCCCGCTGTTCTACCTGGAAATCTGCCTCAAATGTTCACTTCACAGAAACTTTCTTTTAATCTCTGGCCCAAGTTTAATTCTGAACTCTTTATTCTTGTGCCAGTGTTGTCCTTTACCTAAGCAGCCCTTCTCCTCTCCTGGTGTTTCTTGTGGGTCTGCATAGGAAACAGCTGGATCTTCTCTCAGTCTTTATTTCATTTAGTCTGATACGAAACCAGTCCAATCCTTCTGTTTACTTTTGTTGTTCTTGACCATGGGTGATCAGATTTGAACACAACATTCTTTGAGAAATCCCATTTCTTCCGAAGAAAGGACTCACGTGGTGTATCTGAGGCTTACCTCATCTCACCACATTTCCCTTCCTCGCAGATGCCAGCTGCTCGTTGTGAATCATCTTGCAATCTATATGCACAGATGTTTCCAGCTCAGGAACACCTACTGCCTACTAGGAGACAGTGTTTTGTGATACTGTGTTTTGTTTTAATATGTTTAAGAGGTATTTCTGTTTACTGGAAATAACTTTTAACTCCTGATGTTAAGGAAAACTTGGTATAAAGAGGGTTATTGTATGTGTTTAGAAATATTTTCTCTTCCTGTCATTGAATATGTGCTCATGCCTGTGTCTGTAGCTGTCTTCTGTTAGTGGAGTAATTAACATATCTGTCATCCAAACTGTTTTGCATGCTGTTGATTTAATTACTTTAGTCACTACAGTTACATACTCCAGTGAAATTATAGTTGCAACATATTATAGGGAAGCCTCCAACAGGATGTGTACATCTCGTACTTGAAGTGCAAGTGCATAAAAAGATAATAGGATTTAACAGGTAGCCTTTTCAAAGTGCCTCAGTCATTCTGGCAATGTTTTCTGTCTAACAGAACAACGTTGTGCATGGTTGCTTCATTATTAATAAATGAAGGATGGTGACTGCTGAGATGGGACTTGCTTGTCCTCTTTAACTCCCTTCTGGAGCCCTATCTTGCAAGGCACATGAGTTCAGTGAATAACAAGCATCTGTTAATTCTAAAGTAACCAAGTTATGGTAATTTTTTCTTTCTAATCAAGTTTAATGACAAGCCAAGGGATAGATAGTTTCTTAGAACAGCAGTCAGATAAGCTGCTCCTCACTTCTACAGTGGACCTACTTCAGTGCCTTGTGTTTGCTGTGCTGTATTTGTTGTTTGCTATAGGAAGTCATCAGCATGTGCGGAAGGGTTTGCAGAATCCAACCTTTAGTGGGTTTGGTTTGTTGTGGTTTTTTGGGTTTTTTTTTAAAGTACTGTAATCTTTACATTTTTAATTCTGGAATATTTCAGTCACAATATGTGACTGCTGAGTAGATTACAGAATCACAGAATAAACTGAGTTGGAAGGGACCCACAAGGATCATCAAGTCCAACTCTTAACCCTGCACAGGACATCTCCAAGAGTCACATCATGAGATTAAAAATGTGGGAGTCAATTCTCTGTAACAGTGAGAACAAATATATCACTCAAGTCTGTCAAACAGCATTTCTCTCTACCTTTTGCATGTGTTGTGCCAATTTGCTGGTAGAAAACACGTATAAATTAAGGTAACTAATGGGTTAAGTCAGGTTTATGGTTCCTGTGTATCTCTGGAACAGGATAAAATGGCCAGAGAGTGTCTGGTGAATGTGTGTTTTGGTCCAATATTTTCTTAAGAGGGAAAACACCTTATTTTACTCTTGATCTTTAACTTCAATCAGTCTACTGGTTGGTTGCTTGCAAGTCAAATCCATTATTACTTGAATAGCTGTCTTAACTTGTATAGCTGCCACATACTCATATTAGACAACTGCTTCTCAGTGAAAACATGAAGAGTAAGATAGCCCTCAGCTATTACTTAGATATTTTGTGAACTATGGAAAAATTCAGGTATTCCAAGTTATCTGTACATTTATGTATGGAGTAATGATTTCTTTCATTATGTCTCTATCATGTCACCCTTTGAATTGGTTCTTTAATGAACCCAGTTGCTGTTTAAATAGCAGTTCCAGAGGTCATTAACACACATATTAAAGCCTGTATATCAGGCGGAAATTTAAAAATCCATGTGACATGGCAGCATAAGTCCCAAGATGAGAAAGTATTCTGAGCTCACGTACTAATTTGTGTATGTCGTGCTTAAGTATCAAACACTTTTCTTTCTGCGCACTTTTAAGTTTTCAAATGTTTACTTCTTTTCTTTCTTCTCAACAGATATAAGTTTACCAAAATCAGCAACAATATGTTACACAGCTGCATTGCTCAAAGCCAGAGCTGTCTCTGACAAGTAAGTGCATAAGAACCACTGTCCAGCAAAATTCCTGATTTAACGTAAGATTTTTCTTAGCTGAGCCCACACCCTAACAATCTGCTGGTTTAGCGGGAAAATTAAGACCTGCAGTAAATTGATAAAATTACTTTGTATATAAAAAATTTGTGGTGATCAAACATTGCACTTCAGATACTAAGGAAGAAGAAAAGAAGAGAAATAGCATAAATTCAGTTCTTGTTTCAGTTTTATATATACTGTCTGGGTGAGCTTTGGCTTCCTAGATAGTATAGTGAAGATGCAACTGAAAAGGGTTGTGTGGCTGAACCTCTTCAACTTTGTTTAAACCTGACCACAAAAAGGTAATAACTGAATGTGGATGCACTGGTAACAATGTCATTTTACAAGTGCTGTCGGAAGACTGCTCATCTAATTAAATAGCGGCAGGTGGATTTAGCATTATTATGTCAGGGATTCTGAGAGGTAGATGACGTTCATATTTTTAGAGACACCAATATCTGTTCATTCCTTTTATGTTTTCTCTTGGGTCTCAACCTTCCAAGGTGATGAGCACATCCATTTGATGCCTGTGGACTTGACAGCACTGGCCCACTCTGAAAGAGTGCTCAGCTCCTTGTGAGATACAGCTCAAAAATCCCCATTCTGCTCTCAGATGCCTTCACACAAATCCCAGGCAGAGTTGTGTCTGTGCACCTGAGGGTCGAATGCCCCCTAAAGTTGAAAAGCAAGTGGAGTGGAAAGCCATTTTCTTGACTGACATCCTGACAGTTTTTGCTTTTAAAGTGTATGTACACATCAAGATCTAAGTAATTTTCTTTCATTCTTTTTATCCTGTAGATCGCCAGTACCTACTGCAACATCTTTCCTCCCTACACAGCGACTCCAGCTTGGGAGGGCAGGGCTAAGGTTGTCACAGCTTTCCCTGTGGTGTCTGCCTGCCAAGTACAGCTCTGGAGTTAGCCGTGGGGTGTGAGGTGAGAAAGAGATTGCATGGTCTGGTTTTTTATTCACTGGGGCAGATGATTTGCCCACACTTTGGGCATGCTACCCTCAATGGTGCTGCAGCCAGTAGACCACCTGCTACTGCTGCTGCATCGTGCTTCCATCCCAACCTGTCCCAGGGGCATTGGGTTGGGAACCTTCCTAAAACTTCCCCAAACTTGTTTTTAATAGAAACCCTCCAACAATAATTCGGCATTGGTTTTTTTGGGTTTTTTTGGTCTTGTTTTATTTTTTCTTTTATTTTCTTTTTTTTTCTGCAAGTTCAGCCTTGAATATGCCCCTAGCAAGGTACCTAGAGCGAATTTAGGTTAGTGACAGAGAAGGGACTGTTTGAACTGACTTTCTGCCATGATTAGATACAAACATGCTTTCCGCTACTGCTGGGATTTTCATTGGCCTTGATGTAATAGATCACTCAGAGTTTCCACTTGCTATGGAAGTTTGGAGAGCATAGGAAAATTACTCAGTTTGGTAACATGGGCCCATGTTCTAGATTCCTTTTCTGGCTTTTTCTTACTAGCGTTTCTGACCTAATGTGTTTGTTTCTTTGCTTTTGTAGATTTTCTCCAGAGGCTGCCTCAAGGCGAGGGCTGAGTACTGCAGAGATGAATGCAGTAGAAGCTATTCACAGAGCAGTAGAATTTAATCCACATGTGCCAAAAGTGAGTATTGAGGAAACGTTGTAGCTCTAACACTGCTGAGGATATAACTCCTGATTTTTGTGTTAGAATAATGAGGGATGTTGTGGAAAAGAGAGCAAACGATGGAAAGGGCAGGAAGGTGACAGTATGCACAGTTTTTTGATTTGAGATGTCGCATTCAGGACTGTGCAGCTTGAAATTTTAGCTGAAGTGGATTGCACCAAATGCTGTGCTGCAGGCAGACCATGCATAAAGATAGATTATTATTTGCAAAACAGTCATTAAAGATCTTCTAGTTCAAAGTAGCATATTTTATTTGTTTTGGTGATTATATGTAAGAAAATGTTTTTGGCATGCTGTACAAAAGAACCTATCTTTGGAGTTCACGGTATGCTTCATATAAGTTGCATTAGTAATTCCTTACGCAGCAACCTGTCATTAAGTTCTGAGAATGCAAAGCTCAGAGTTGAAGAATTGCCGAGAACTACAAAGTAAAAAAAATGGATTTCTGTTCTAATTCCCATACCTGCTCTCTGGGGTTTGTATCTCAGCAGTAAGAACGTTGCTGAGAGGTTGCTGAAGGCTAAAGGCAGATGCTTTTTGGCCATTGGACCTTTTTGGCCTCTGCGCTTCACCCCACAAACCGTTGGCCTCGTATTGCCCTTTGAAAGTAAGCAGCAGAAAACTGGGTTGTGTTAATGTAGGGAGCCTATACATTAGGTACAGTTGAACACCAAATCTGGTCAAGATAAACCCAATCCCTCTTCCACATGTACACATGGCTTGCAGAAAGTTAATTCTCATGCATTGCAGGAATGAAATGTTTTCTCGGTGAGCTTTGTCTGTTATGCCAACCACTACATAGCATGGTGTAACTGTCTGAAAGTTAGGCTGTTTGCTTGATAAAATCATCTAGATTTCCTCTACAGGCAGTGGAAAGAATGAACTGTCTTAGACATCTTTAGACAGACTTTTCCTCCTCAGTGTTTCTACGCTGACTGTGAAAGGAGCAACTCTTTTCCAGTAAAAGCCTGATTTTTAGGCAACGAAGTTTAGGTGAGATGAGTCCTTTTGTATTATTAGCTGAGCTTCTATTTTTGGGCTGTACTATAAAATGAAAATATTAAATAAAGCTTGATTCCAGGCCTTCTCTGTTTACTTTCTTCCATCCCAATGATTCTTGCAACAACACAACCATTGGTATTTCTCTTCTGCCCAGTTGCCCAATTAACTCTCTAGCCCAGTCCTGTTCTGGGTGAACCTTTCTAAATGTTTTACTCAAGCCCAGTTAGAGATTATGCCAAGGAAAAATACCAGTTTAGCCTGTCATGAGCAATCCTTGGGAGCCTGTTCCATTTTCCTCACTTACCTCTATGCTTTTGATAATTGTTTCCATCACAATCTCTTTTAACAGTTTGCAGACTAACATTCCCATATTAGTTACAGTGAATGGCTTTGCATTTATGTCTCTCATCAGTTACTCTGAGTGGGGATCTTTTTGCTTTAGGTCAGTTTTGCTAGTCTGGCTGTTTCTGGGACTCATTTATTCACTGTTCAGGGACAGAGATAGTTGGTGCACTGGCCTCCACTTCTGTGCATGCTCCTAATGTCCATCCTGCTACTGTCTCCAGGCTCTGCACTGCCATGAAACTGAGGCTGTCTTCATTTACTACCTTTTTGCTTTTTCTATTTCTGTTTATGCTTGAGACCTTGATGTTCTTTGGTTTGACCTCCTTCTCAAAATCCACTTTAAGTTGTGGCATTTGCTCCATAACCTCTGCACTTCCAGACCTCCAAGATCCTGCTTTTCTTGTAGATGAGTACTTTCATTCATCCCTTATGAACCTCCTTCTTACTTCAGTCGGCTTCTGGTTAGGTGGCTGTTCAGTAGGAGGCTGAATTTCCTCTCTGACAAATATGCCCATGTGTGAAATGCAGATTCTATATTATTTTCTCTGCTTTTGATTTAAAGAAAGTCCAGTCCTCTTCCTCCTTAAGTTCATGTTGTTAATTGATTCCCTCTGTTTTTCAAAGTCTGACACTCTGAAATTGAAAACCTTTGTGAAACATAAATTACGAGGATAACAAGGTAGTAATAGGAGCAGGCTCCAGAGGTTTAGTTCATATTTTTAACATTAAAACAGAATAGCCTAATACAGATTAATATACAGCAGTGCTGATTTCACACTCATTCCTTCTGCTGTTAGCTAAAGGATGTTAAGGTGTGTGAAAGTACATTTTTGGTTATAATTTTACGCAGTGTGGATATTATACCTCCATTTCCACTCAGTTGTAATTGAAGTCATTTCCCATTTGTTTTTAATGAGATGGAGATAAGTTTTAGCAAGCAGCATCACAAGAAATCTAACAGGGCCACAAAACTATTGTGGCTTCAGAGCTTCTCTAGGATTTAAATGTTAATGAATCTTTTGTTCAAAGTGAGGAAGAAATAAACTACAAACCTGAAAAAACATTTAATTATTCTTAAAAAATAAATTATTTTAAAAATTTAGGAGTTAAACAGAGAGGATTGTATTGCCACTGAAGCTCTAATTCCAGAGGGGTTTGTATGTACGTACTATGTCATGAAGAGTACATAATTTGTGGAGTGGTTGGGAAAAAAGGTATATGTATACACAGACACACGACTTCATCAGTATTATTTATATGTGTTTGGGGCTTCCCTACTTGTATGTAACAGGACTATAAAAAGCTAATGGTGATAAGCTACCACAGCTGTCTCTGGGACATTTCTCAGTTGCGGAACACCCTTCCTGAACAGATTTGCAGAGCTCTTTCCCTTCACTCAAACTCCTCCTGAAAAGCACCCCTGTCCTTTCTGTGATGTATGAGACTAGAGGTATTCGTTAAAGAGAAAACAGATGATGGTCAGTATATCTGATTGTTAAAAGTGAGTCAAAAGTATGTCCTGCACATAGTTGCATGGCTTTGGTATGTAAGCCAGAAGCTGAGTTGATTTGAAGAGAGTCTCTGCTGCAGTATGCTGTATTTCAATCAGACAACTTAAATATTGATATTACTTTAAGAAATGCCAATTTTTTATATAAACAGTCTCTTAAAAGGATGTAACAAACCATTAATTTAAACACTTTTAAAGTTTCATCTGTTTTCTGTTGCATCCCTTCTCATTTTTTCTCATTTATTTTGGTTTTCTTTAGTAAGAACTGCGTCTGTCTGTATGCTTGTGTGGTTTCTAGTAAGTTGTAGTTGCTAATAGAAACAAATAATGCAAACAAATTCATAGACCAGATGGGAAATTAATCTTTTCCACACACCCCATGATATTACGGAGAAACTATTTGAAATATGTTTGAGAGAGTTTTTAACTCTTCAGTAAGACAGTGATTTGTTGTTGTATTTCCAGCAGAAAGGCCAAACTTCCTAATTACCATCAATTCAATGAGAATTGGAAAGGTGACCTAAAAGTGGCTTCACTGGGCATGTAGAAACCAGTATTTTGGAACTTTCTTAAGCTTATGCTGTTCATCCCACTGGGGGAAAGAGAGTTCCTGTTCAAACAATGTTAAATTCTCATATTCTGGCCTGAGGGATGCTGTCACAGGTGCAGGAGTGACTGTTGCCTGTTTGCGACCTGAGCTGTAATTTCAGAGTCGAATTGCACAATTGAGGAAAAGAGGGAAACCTGCCTGAGTGATTTATTTTATAAAAAGTCGCTTAAGTAACGTGGAACGCTAAAAGCACTCCCAGCAGAAGAGAATTAGGAGCCAGAGAGCTGTCAGTATTGTGAAATAAATAATTTGTATTCAGTCGATTTAAGCAAGAGAAGTATAAATTCCACCCTGTTGCACTTCATGTATAGAAGGTCCATTGTCATTCTCCAAATGCTCATTAAAACACCTTCCTGTATGCGTACAGAATGGCTGTAGCTGAGCTGTATCTATCACAATGTCATGTAACTGACCCAGAAGCCCTCTTATAGAAGCACATGAAAACTACTGTTACACTTGTTGTAACTCTTATATCAGTCTTTGACAAAAAAAGGTTAGTTTAGAGAGAGAGAAGAGAGAGATCAGAAAAAGAAAAAAAGACAACCTAAAAAAAAAATCAAAGCCGGAACAATGCAGTGGCAAAGGGCTAACTGAGCTATCTCATAATGGCTGAAATAATTTTGAAACTCCAGTATTTGCTTCTAACTTCATTGAGGCTGGGTGATAGAATCATCAAATCAGAGAAAATGCCAGGGTTGGAAGGGACCCGCAAGGATCAGGTTTAACTCCCAGCCATACTCAGCACCATCCCCAAGAGTCATACCATGTGCCCAAGAGCATTGTCCAAAAGCTTATTCTGTCAGGCTTGGTGCTGTGACCACTTCCCTGGGGAGCCTGTTCCAGTGCTCAACACAAGTCCTGTCACTGGCCACAAGAGTGAAGAGATCATTCTGGCTGAAATTTTCTGTGCTGTGTGTTTTTTGGGCTGGTTCATTTTTTAAAGGAACATGATAAGCCCAGATGGTGACTGCATTCTATTTCTTGTTCTAGTTCTTGTTCTTCTTCATTTGTTCCTGAAAAACAAATGCAGTTGGATATGTGTTGGTCTTACCATCTAGGTTTCCTCCATGAGTGCCTAGCTCTTAGCTAGGCTTCTTATTTAGCCTGTTGTTTGATTCTTCCTCTGAAGTGGAACCATGCTTGGGTTCAGAGCTCTGTGAGGATGACGGAGGGCTCCTCTCTTCCCTGTGTGTTCAAAGGATTGATAAGGTATTGAAGTTTTATTACTTAAATTGTGAAGGTTGTGGTTCAATCTTAGTGGATGTCAGGAGTTAGGGTTAATAGGGAGTCTATCAAGAGATGTAAGTTACTAGTATGAATTTTATTGGTAAGATTGGATTTTGTGTCCCTATTAGTCCTGTGACAACAGGGGCTGTGTTCTGGAATAAGGCCTTTGGAAATTTTGAGATATGAATAGTCCGATTTGCACCCTGAAGTCTTTGGTGGCTGAAGAGAAGACAGCACCTGTCTAGTATGGTACCTTTGATGAAGTGCAACAGCAGCCTTTTGGAAACTACAGTCAGGTGTCTCTGGCTGATTTTTTCCAGGAGCTGGAGATGTTTGTTGCATGCTGTAGTCCATAAGGACTGTAGTTCACACATTATGTGGGCAGCATGAGGACTGCAGCTCATTGGATGGTTTTTAAAGAAAGATTTTTTTTTTTATTATTTAGTTCATTTGACTGGATTTTGTCTGCTTGTCCAATACGAAATGTTTCAGGGGGACTGTGTTTGTTTCACAGACAACCTGCTAGAAGTCCAGCAGGTTTCTGGGGCTCAGTCCTGCCTCTGAAAGATCTGGGACCTGCAGTTACCGTAAAAGGGGGCTGCCCTTGGCTGTGCTATCTCCAGGTAGACCCTTAGCCCTGCCAGCAAAACCTCCAGGGACCCAAGTGCCCTCTGGGCTCTTGAACTCTCCTTGAAAATACAGCAGTACCCCAATGGCTATGATATTCTAGGACATCAAGACCATCCTAATTTTAATGGACAGTCATATCTCTCCTTCCATAATAATCAAGCCCTGCTACAGCTAGCTTTTTGGTACCCTTTACTAATGTTTAGAGAAGTTAAATAGATGGAGACCTTCAAGTGCCATCTCCCAAAGCCACTTTGTGTACTTCAGAAGTTTGATCTTTTTTGTTTTGGAAAGTGTCTGATGAGAACTGTACGAAGTGTTCCAGACAGGGTCTCTCTGGGGCTGTGTACAGTCAGTGTTCCTGCTGGAAATGCCTCCAGAATAAATTAATTGACAGTTTGTATGCCCAAAAGGTGTGGCTGACATTTATGCATAAAATAAAAACATTTATGAGTCACAAATGAGTCTTGAGCCACCTAGCACCTTTGTGTGTGGGTCTTCTTGAATATCACCAAACCAGGTTATGGACTTCTTGTTCGAGAAGGTAGCTGTGATACAGTAACGAGGGAGGAGGGTTTCACATGTTTGATCTGAGGAACTTCTGAAAATAATTTCTTTCTGAAACTGAGAAAAATGCAGACTGAAAAGTCAGCATAACTGAGTGAGGACTAAGTTTGATTGCAAGTGTCAAGATATATCCTTCCATCTGGCATTTCCCCTTGATTTCTTTTTAATTGCTGATAACAAGCAATACAAAAGAATCAAGATAAAATGTTTTAATGCTCCTAGAACTATGACATTTCTTCATGTTTTTTCTTTCTCTGCTAATAGTGACATGTCATTGGGCTTGTTTATGTTTTTTCCTTTGGTTGAAATATTTGAATATTGAAAACTTACTTTCTCATTTAATTTTGCAGAAAATACGGAAATAAGAGTTATGTTCTAAATTAATAAAACAGGTCGAAACCTGCAGCTCTTGCAGCTGTATTCCATTCTGCTCAACAGGCATAACGTGTGTTTTTAAAAGGGTGAGGCATTCATTAGGGCAGTGAATGTTTGCTGTATCCGTGTAAGCCTGGCAGATCCCTCCCTCTTGTCAGCTCTTCATTCTGTTCTCTCTATCACCCTAAATCCCCTGGACTGCCTACTAAATTGCAGCTTCCTCCATTAATCCACCTACTCTGCAGCTCTCTCAGATTTTTATGGAAGGCTTTAGGGAAAATCCAGGTACCACACTCAGCTATTCCCACTGCTAATTCAGTTTCTCCTCCTTTAATACTGTTACCCACATCAGAAACATGTGATTTCCCTTTGAAGTGTTTATCTGTTCCCCAGGGTTGACAGTTCTCTGTTTTGATCATGAGCTCTCCGAATCTTTTACCTGCTTGACAGCTCCTTCAGACAAAGGGGTGATATGCTCTAGGACATCCTCCACAACATCATGCTATTGGTGCTCATTTCCCTCTGCCCTTTTCTTTTCCTTTCCACAAGGCTGACTTTCAATCCTCATTTCTTTCTTTTGTCTTCCTTTCTGCACCAGCACATCCTGTTCACAGAAGTCAGCATTTATCAGGGGTTGTGTAAGGTTGACACCACCCACGCCTGCCTTTCACCTCCGGTGCCAGGTTGCCTCCTCAGGGGTGCCTGCACTAGGAATTTGTCAGTCCCCAGGTCCTGCAGTCCTCCTCCTTCCAGACCAGGCTGTAGCACAGGGTGAAATGGAGGGGCTGCACATTCCCTCCTTCTTTGCCAGTGATTAGCCATAACTTTCCTTTCCCAACCTTGTGCTAGGGCCTGACTCACCTGCTCCCTTTTGTGTTAATTCGGACAGTCTGGTAGGAAGAACGTTTGATCTTGGGCATCCTGGAAGAGAGCGACAGTTTCCCTGTGCTGTGGAAGAGCAGTCAGAGCACAGCTGGGAGATGTTACACTCCTCAGGAGAACTGACCCGCAGGAGCTGATTCAGCAGCCTGTTTTCTGTCTGTTACTCCTTTTCCTGTCAAGGATGCCAGCAAGGGGTATATCTTTACCCTCTGCTGTTTCCTTCCCCACCACTAACTGGAATGTAGTAGCACCAGTGATGAGATGTCTGCTGAACTGCTGTTAGTTGCCTGTCCAGTTAACTAGTCCTGTTAGTCTAGTTTGTGGATTGAGGAGGAAGGAAAAATCACCTGCTTGCATAATGTCTGACACCTTTATCTTCTCCTGTGACATGAACCCTCTCTCTGTTGCATCTGCTTCTGCTGGGGAGGAAAGCCAGTTATAGGGAAATTTTCTGTGAAAATTCCTCATGGGTTTATTCACTGGAACTTTTCATTATAGTAATACATTCAACAACTATTTCCAGTAGCAAGCTTAAAGGTCCTATGCTTTTACCCCCACCCTATCCTGGGAAATCAGGCTTTTGTTACATTTTGTAACATTTTTACTTTGTAACTTGTTCTTAGCTACTTAGGATGCTGTCAATCTTGCATATTCATAGACCTAGCAACCAGCTAATGGCAGTGCTGTAAACGCAGCAACCTGTGTGCGAACTGTGAGTGCTGTGTGTTTCCTTATAGAAAGACTTTGTGCATCCAGATGCTTAAAGTCTTCTTCATTTTATTATAAACACTTTTAATTAAAAAGCTCTTGTAGTTAAATCCTGTTTTCTGCTTTGAGCCCTGTTTTCATCTCCTTCAATAAGAGAGATGTTTCATTTTGAATTTCTCTGTAGTCTTCATGCTACTGCTGTAGAGCAGAACCATCTGACAGCATATCTTAGTCTTTGGGAATAATTCAGTGGTTGTCTTCAAGTGCAGTTGGTGATGTTATGCATTTGATGGAACCCTTATGAGAGAAAGTACTTTAGGGAAATAGACCTTTCAGTGTGCATTATAGAACTGCAGTCAGCTTTCTGTGTTTTAAATTACCTCTGCAATAACTGTGCTCTGCTTTTTTATTTCAGTATCTACTAGAAATGAAAAGCTTAATTCTGCCCCCTGAACATATTCTGAAGAGAGGGGACAGTGAAGCAATAGCATATGCTTTCTTTCATCTTCAACACTGGAAAAGAGTAGAGGGGGCATTGAACCTCTTACACTGCACATGGGAAGGCAGTAAGTATTCCTCTTTCTTACAAAGGAGCTAATCAAATATTTTTTATTGAATGTCTTGAAAAAAATAATAGTTTTTGTGAAGTGTAGTATGTGAGGATTTTGGACACCAGTTACATCCTGACCAGCACTGAAATATTTGAAATTTGAACTGAAACCACAAACTTCATTTAGTGAGAAAAAGGGGCTTGAAGTCTTGTAATATTGAACTAAACTTCCTAGCTTCTTTGAGACATATTTTCTTGCTCATAGGTAAGGAGATAATAATTTACCTTCTTTCATTCCAGGGTTGTAGAGATTTGTTTGTCATAATTTGAATGAATAGTTTCAAACTGAGAGTATATTCAGATTGGATGTAAGCAAAAAATATTTTGCAGTAAGGGTGGTGAGGCGCTGGAACAGGTTGCCCAGAGAAGTTGTGGATGTGCCATCCCTCCAAGTGTTCAAGACCAGGTTGGATGGAGCTTCAAGCAACTTGGTGTAGTGAAAGGTGTCCCTGTTCATGGCAGTGGAGTTGGAGCTAGATGACCTTTAAAGGTCTCTTCCAACCCACAGCATTTTGTGATCCTGTGAATCTTTGATATTTGGAAATTATGAGTGTGCCTTATAGATAGGTATATATTAATGTGTAATATAAAGCAATACTGTATTTTATGACTGTTTTTTAAACTGATAAACTGGAGTGAGTTCAGTGAAGGATTACTGGGATGCATAGGGGACTGGAATATGTGATATAGGACAACATGCTGAAGAAGCTAGTTTTGTTCAACTTGGAGAAGGCTTATGGTGGGTGAAGAGATGATCCAATTGCTGTCTTCTGCTACCCAGCAGAGAGATGAAATGGAAGAGAGTCATAGTCTTGAACAGCCCAGCATAAAGACAAGAAGTAATACACACAAGTTCAAACAAGAGAAATTTAATCCAGACCTAAGAAACATATTTTCACAGTGAGAGTGGCGGTGCATTGGAACAGGTTGCTGATAGGCCGTGGTACCTCCCCAGAGATACTCAGAACTCAGCTTGACGTAGTTCTGAGCAATCCAACCTAACTTGGAAACGACCCTGCTTTGAGTGGGAGGTTGGAGTATGTGACCTCCGAAGGTCGTATACTAACCTTTTAATATATCTTATCCTGTCTTTGAGATGTGTTTTTACCAGGTTTGAGAGAATTTAAAAGTAAATTTATAATCAGCCTTTGTGGGCTTTTTTCCTGTGGGCAGGTTTTTCCTTTATGTAGTCTAGTTCTCCTTTTCTACTCTACTTTATTCTGTTCTTTTTCATCCTTTCCATATGTTATTATACCAACTTCTGTGTGTGTATGTTTCACCATTTTTTGTCTGCATTCAGCTTTGATAGAAAAGACATTTTGTTACCATGATAATTCCTATAGAAATGGACTTAATACCTCCAGTGTAGAAGTGACTTACTATCTCAGTTACAGTATGGAATGACCTGAACTTGCCTAATTTGCAGTGTAGGCTCCCTGAGGATTCACTGGTTTTATTTCTAGGTGTATAGAACACCTTGCTGAGTCACCCATGCCAGCGCTGCCTGGGGTTTGCTCTGCTGCATTGTTCTCTGTCATATCTGCCAGCTCTTCTCCCATCGTTTCTCCCGGTCTGTTATTTTCTCTGTCATAGGTTCATTCCCAATGGCTTATTTTCAGTGGTTTGCTTTTACGTGGTGTTCCTTCTCTTCTGGATTATTGCAGAAGTCCTTTAGCTCAGGGTTCATTATTCCATCAGTACAAAGCAGTATTTTGCAGGGAATCCTGAATAGATCTTCTTTTGCCTTGTCAGGCTGGGGAGCCCCTAAAGGGCTTTGTACCAGGACCAGCTTTTGGCACAGGAGTCTGGCTGCCCTGCAGTCCTCCTGCCACTTAGAAAATTGAGTCATCTGCGCCTAAAGGCAGCATAGGGAATTCTCATCTAACTACATTCCCCTTTTTATTATCTCCACATTCAGCAATCTGAACACGTACTTTATTAGCTAATAGCTGTATAATAGCCTGTAAAGATGTAAATGAGTATCATTGCATAACTTCTGCAGAAAAATCCATAATTCATTTTGTACAGTGATTTTGTAAAAATATGAACAGTGCACAAGTCCTCAAAAATTTTGTTCAAATTTTGCTCACACATGAAGACAACCAAGGGTTTTAGTGGTTTCACAGTGTCTTGTCCAATAATCATGATGTTTGGTCCTTATCTTGGCATCTCGGCATAATTGCAAGTGAAAACCAGTGAAGACATGACAGAGAAGTTAAATGTAATTAAGTACTGGTTTTAACCAACAGTCTACATATAGTACATGGTCAGTTGCCCTCGCTTTCTTTCTAGGTGTCTGTAGATATTTTAATCATAGTACAACTATAAAAGCCCAAGTGCCACCGCTGTGTTTGAGACAGGTTCTCTGTACAGAAGGTCTGTAGTTTCAAGTGTAACCAAGTTTCAGAAGTGTCTGAGGTGATGGTTTGTCACTATTGATTTCTAAACTTGTGTCAAAATTCCTACTGTTTGCATGAAGAAGAGAAACCTAGGGGTTCCCAAACGCTCCAGTAGCTCTTGCAGCAAGTACGTGGATGAGTGGCAAAGTGCCTCTGTGCTACCTGAGTCAATTAATGTAAAATAGGATCAGATAATACCATAGGAGTAAGGCAGAGAAGTACCTATGTAAACACAAACTGATCCAGATGAACCAGAGCACTTCCATCCAAGGGTGATAACATTGCTAAATAAAGATGTTTTGCTGTAAATATTCTATAGTTGGTCTCATGTCAAGGATGACTGCTTAAATTTGGTAAAATCTATCCAGAGATTTTTCACTTGTTTTGTAAAAGCAACATCTTTACCTCCCATTTTATTTTTATTAAAATCTTAATATTACTGTGGCTTAGGGTAAGGCAGAAGAGGCTTGATTGTCTGTTTCAATATTAAGCCAAACTGGAAGGAAAAATTTATGTTAGGGATTTTGAAGAAATGGGCATTGAATATCATTCCACATATGTTTTTGTACTGACACTCAAGTTGGTTGTGTGTTAAGATCATACACAGCTTGGATTGTTGTATTTGTACTTGCCTTTTTGGGTTGCTATGGAGAGGGGTGGTTAATGCTGGAAGAGCATTACAGCCTAGGTTGGTTTACAATCTTTCAGGATCTCTGCCATCTTTACTGTTGCTTTAAATGCAGCAATCAAGAAAAAATACAATAATATAATTTCACAAAAAAATACAGCTGACATAATTCCAAATGCAGTGTGCACAACTGAAAATATTGGGGGACTGTATATTTAAACAACTTCTTAAGTTGCCTTGTGAGCGAGAGATAATGGAGTGTTATTGTGTGGCAGTGGGCTGTACCTAACAACTAAAGTGTACAGTGCTTCTAGGACATCTGTTGGGGAAAATATTGCTTCAGTGACTGATGTTCATAGGAATAGTGAGAATAACAGGCTGATGACATTTTAACAGTGAAAATAATATATAGGATAATGGAAAAGGATGCCTTGATTGCATAGCTATATTTCAGTCAACTATTCTGATGTTTCCATAAACCACGCTCAGATGGCCTATGACATCAGCACCGTCCAGATTTAGTAATCCATTTCCTTCCCTCTCTGTTATTATTTTCGATTTAAAAAATTCATAAGATTAAGTATTATTTAATCCATGACCTGAAGATTTATATTGGAAACCTGACTTGATCCGCTGCATTTAGAAAGAATGCTTGAGAGGAACCTGGGTTTAATAATTTAGTATTAATCTTTGATTGCCAAATAGAAAATGAAAACATGACTGTGTTGGAAAAGTGGTCCTCAGAGCTCATGTCATCAGTGTTACCTGGCTTGCTGGAGTGTGATGGAAAAAGAGTAGTGTATTTTTTCCATTAAAAACCTCTATTATGGTTGATGCACAGAGACTATGAGTATTGGTCTGAATTTACAGGCTTTCCTGGTCATTTTTGTAGGCTATACCTGTTATATCAGATACACTTCTTTCCCCTGAAATTTAAAAATTCTGCAGCCTTAAAGCCTAAGACAAAATGTGTGAATTTGGCTATGGAATTGGAAGTATAGTGGGCTTTGATTATGCAAACATTTTTGTATGTCCTTGTAATGTGGTCTCACTTGACATTCATGAACATTGTCTCAAGAATAAAAATAAGCACGGGAGTTTTTGTGATTAAAAACTCAATATATATTTATATTTTGGCACTTCATTAAGCAATTTATATGCTGTTTGCAATCAGATATAAATGTTTTGTCTGTTTGTTTTTCAGAATTGCAAGTATACTTAAGTATGACTGCCACACTCACAGTAACTTATGCACCATGTTTTCTTTTCAGCTTTCAGAATGATCCCCTATCCACTGGAAAAAGGACATCTTTTCTACCCTTACCCTATTTGTACAGAAACTGCAGATAGAGAACTACTACCATGTACGTTCAACCTTTTTCTTCTTATCATTGATACCGAAGAATTGTTTACCTGAGTCTTGCAGCACTGGTCTCCTTTGATGCCTTTTAAATTGAGTACACTGGATGAGAATAACCAGATTGACAGTGAGCCTCTGGAGCTCCTGTGATGGTTCAAGAGGCAGCTCCTTGGCATAGTTCGTAACAATTAGCTGTATTTATTATTTTTGATAGCTTAAGGACAGGAAGAAAAATAACGAAAGAGATACAAATCTGTTATCTGGCTATTTTCTCTTGCCAAGACACTGATCTTTCATCTAGGTTAACATCCCATCAAACCAAAAGCACAGTGTCACAGCCTTGTTAATCTTTGGTAGACACACTAGCTACTTAAATTCTGAGTCAAGATCCAACTTGCTTGAGGACAGCTGGATCATTAATTCAGCTAGTACTCGTGACAGGTTATGCTTACGTGTTCCAAAAAGCAGTCTTAAACAGCAAGAAGGGGTTTTCTTCGTGTTATGGTGTGTGTACTATTATGAAGGGATTGATGTGAAGTCATCTCGGTCAGTTTTACGTGGGTTTATGCCGTGTGTTAGGAGAGTGCCAACAGTGTTCCCAGATACAGATATAAAGAGAGATCCAGCCCCCAAGAAGTGTTACAGTCCAAGCTAATGAGACTCATTGCAGTGCATGCAGTGATGCACAGGAATGCAGAGGGAGAGCCAAAGCAGCCAATCTTGCAGTTACACTTCATTCCCACATGTTCTCTCAGTGGGACTTTGTGTGAGCACAAGTGGAACACACACAAGTTTGCAGAGTCAGGGCAGAGGAGGCAAATAAAAGTTGATCCAAGGAAGAAGATTCTTCTCTCGCCTCTCTCCCAGAGAAGGAGTAAGGAGAAATCTGTTCTGGAACAAGTAAAATGAAGCCTGCTTCTGCTGGGAAGGCTGGTTTTGAGGGCATTTGCAGCCTTAGTAGTCTTTCATTCAGAACCTCTGTGGTTTGGGCTGAAAAATGTGTTGCCTCTTTTTATAAGCCTACATGAGTAAACATTAGGTGAGAATAATACAGCGAAAATCCACTCATTGCAAGTCTCTCCTTCACAGCACATTCTTGCTGATATTACGCAGAAATCCTTGGCAACTGACAGTATCTCCCCACCCCATTATAATCATCCTAATTATAACAACACCTCTCAGAGTGCTCTGCTTGCTTTACTCAGAGGGATGCTGAGCTGGGGAGGGTGGAGTGTCAGGAGATTTAGGAATGACAAAGTCATGCAGAATAGCTCAGCGTTCTCTTTTTAGATGCTAAACTAATCGTTCTTGTCAAGTGTTAGAATCGAGGGACTCTTTAACAGCGTATGCAGACAGTGTGTTCTGCTCTGGCAGTTATGGGAAATGCCTTTCACTGCAAAATCCTCCTGGGTTAGAGGAGGGAAGGGTTTAGCATAGCGTGACAGACACAGGTGGGTTAGAGGGGTTCTGCATACCTGTCCACACCCTTTTAATTGTGTGTGTTTTATGGGAGGGTCAGCTGGAATTATATCAGAACACAGCAATCTGATAGGCTCTCCAAATTAAAAATACCAATTACAAAACTTTTGCCCTGACTGGATAACAGACTGGAACAGCAGGGTTGAGCCTATGTGAAAAGGCAGTGCAAGAAAAGCACAAGAGATCCTAGACTTTTAAAGTCCATGATTTTGTATTTCTGATCTCTACATTTATTTTAAATCAAAGAGAAGTTGTAATCTGTCTCTACTTATGTTTTTTTAAATGATCAAACTAGAAGATTAAAAAGTCATATATATTTTTAGTTTTTAATATTTTAATTTAAACTGTTACGAATTCCTGCTTTTGGTTTTAAGAACCACTCCACTCTGGATGAATGCAGTCACGAGTATTATCCTGCCATGTTGCTGGATTACCCTGTACTTATGTCGTCTGCAAGTACAATGAGATGAGAGCTGATCACTGAAGCAGAGAAAGTAGGCAAAATGGAAGAGTAACGTTTCATATATATGAATAGCCATAGGATGTGAGTATATGGAAGGCCTTGAGGTTGGTCCTATCTGAGAAAAAATGTTTCAAAGTTTGCATTTATGTTGACTGTAGCTCTAAACTATAGACTGAAGGAGTGAAACAGACAGGTAAGAGTCCACCAGACCTTTTGCCAACCCAGACAAATTTTCACCTTAAATCTGAGCTGCCCTGAGAGTTTAAGGGATATATCTTTCTGGTGGAGTATTCATCATCCTCTTCCAACCCTTTTAGTCATCTCAGTTCTTCTTTTTCCAAAGTCCAGTGAAGGATTTTTTTATACCAGGGTCGAGGAGATTTCTGTATTCCTATCAGTGTGTATTAACAAACATCTTAAAAATTCACTGTTCATTTAATTTCCAGGTTTTAAAATACATGCTTACATGTCCTACTTTTAGGATAATTTTTCTTGGCTCTGCAGATTAAACACTCAGAATTTACAGTTACAGAGGCTGTAGTTTTATAGCCTGCTTTAACTGGTCTGCAGCAATGCTTCCGTGTGGTTGGGCTCACTGCTGCTCCCAGGCATGTTTCTGCACTCTCTGTGTATCAGCATTAGCAAACATGCAGCCATGGGGTTAGTTAATGATCTACATTAAAAAAACTGATGTTTTATTTTTAAGTGTGTTTTCTGGGATTACCTGTTGCACAGCTGCGTTGTAGTTAGTGCTGACACAAGGAAGGCAAAAGTAATCTGTACGTAGTGCCAGAGTAAACCAGAAATCTGATCTTTAGAGAGAATTACTTGGCAGAGACAACTGACACAATAATGCCCTTAGATGTTTCAGACCTTCCATGTTCTTCGTCCTTCAAAAGCATCTTTGTGTGTCTCTGGTTGTTTAAACTATGTAAGAAGGTTCGTTTGGTTTTGATTTTTTTCAATGTATAATGCCTTCCCCTTCTCATATCTTTTTCTACAGCATTTCATGAGGTTTCAGTTTACCCCAAGAAAGAGCTTCCCTTCTTCATCCTCTTCACTGCTGGACTCTGCTCTTTCACAGCCATGCTCGCCCTCCTGACACATCAGTTCCCAGAGCTTATGGGGGTCTTCGCAAAAGCTGTGAGTATTCTCTGCTGCTGGTCCCTTCTGGTAAACAAAGACACCGATGCAGGAAGAGCTGAGCTAAATACTGCCAGGTATTAAATATCTGCATAGTCAGAAGCATCAATCTGAGCAGGGGGACATATGCGCAACTGTCGAGGTTGCTAACCAGTAGGACACTGCTGTTTGTCTTCTCTGGTTTATATGGCTCTGATGTTGGGTTAGATGTCTTGTGATTTTGCCAAAGAAAAAAAAAAGGGCTTGGTGGGAGGAGTGGAGAAGTGAATATCTGTATTTTCATGTATCATCCACTAAAAGAAACTAGTAATAGTTTGCCGAACCTCTCTACTTCGTGTAGAGTCATAATGACTGCTGTGCTTTCTGATGCAATAGAAACTCTCAGTATGAGCAAAAATAGAGTGTGCTGTTAACCAGGACAAATTTCTGTGTTTTTTCCCCAAACTGCCAAGGAGGAAGTAGTCTCAATATTTCCCTCATGACTTTTCTGAACTACATCCAGAGAAGTCTCTCCTAATTCTGCTTTTTTAATCCACCAAGGATTAATAAATATTGGAGGATGAGGGGGAAGAGCCATGAATTATTTTAAATCAAACTTTTTTCCTTGCAAAACCAAGAACATCGCTGCTCCAGCATGCTAAGAGATGAAAAATCCACTAACAGAAAAGCTCTAGGATAGTAAAAAAATTCCTTCTCCAGTAAATACTGAATATCTTCCATTGTAATATATTGTCTCAAATATATTTTTATCTGTTCTAGGTCTTGTGTTTCCAAACTGGCCTCCTGCTTGTTTTTAATGTCTTTGGTGCTTTTGATTTGGGGGTATAGGGAGTGGGGTGGAAGTGGCCAGGCTGAAAAGTTTTGGCAGATTCCAGATTGTCAGTACTTTTTCAAGTCCCTTGGCAAATGGCAAGAGACTCCCTTTGCAGGTGAGCCGGGTCTTCTATTAACCCAGGCCTGTGAGTGATAGAGGTCTGGTACAGCAACGGTTCTTGCAACAAGAATTTTCTTTCATTAGCTCTAGAAGACAGAAAATAAGATCAGTTGTAGCAGAAGATACCTCTTCTATCAGCAAAAAGTGCTGAAACGTACCTGAAATATTATTACTCTTTCTTGTTTCTTGAGAGTGTACGTAGGTGTTAGCTGGAAAGTAAGTGTTTAACTTGGGCATATCATCCTAAACTTCTCTGTAAAGCTTTTCTTGTGTTTGGTGGTTGGCTTTTTTCTGTTCCTTAGTTATCGAAGTTACTGAAATGTATGACCCTTCTCTGGCTCTTTAAATCAAATCTTTAGTTTTCTGATACTGTCAAAGTTGCAGATCCCTATTAGCCTTGTACCTGTGTTTATCAGCCTTGTATCCTGAACAGAGAATATATGCTGGCAGCATAATGAGATATTGTACTTAGTTCTCCTGCCACAGACAGTGAGATACTGGAATTGGAGAAAATTGGTAGACTGTTTTGATGGGCTTAAATCACCTGGCTTTGGTTGCAGAGAGATAATGGAAGTTACACTGGTGGCATATTGGTAATTGTTTCTCCATGGTTTGGAGCTTGCAGGTTCTAAAGCCATTTGGTGAGTAGAATCAGACCAGAAGGATCTATTTCCCTGATGTGTAAGTGCAGCTGCCATTGGTGTTAATATTGATACCTCAAGGTTCTGTATGGGGTTATTCAGTTCTGCATATTAGGGCAAGTAAAGCTTCCAGTTAGTAAGCACAGACAGATAGAATTGAAATGTGAGCTACATTATGTGCATAAAGATGGCAAGTTTACTCAAGATCTTCAAACCTGGTATGGATGAAGTTATTACGTCAGTTAACGTGTATTATGGTTTGGTTCAGCTGTATCTTGATCTTCATAAACCATGCAGCAGCTGAGGTTATTTTGCACATGGGAAGGACAGAATTTAAGAGCCTGTGACATTGATTTAGTAGCTCATAGAAAGGCTTTGATTCGGAAGGCTCATTTTCGTTGTCTTCGCTGGGAAAAGTGTCCCAGGTGCATGAGACTGAAGGAAAGCATGGCAGACATCTCTTTGAAATGCAGCTGTATCAGGACAGAACATAAAAGGTTGGACCAGCCCTGATTCTTCCCTTTCAGTTTCAGGGAAGATTTCTTCATGAATAACTAATTCCCTAAATAGCTAAAAGATGGATGTGCTGTTTCTGTGGGTATGTTTATGGAATTACATATTCTTGTATGCTTGGTAGTCGTTGTGGTAGTGCTATATTGCATAGTGAACCTGTGCACATATGCACATTATGTTGTACCTGGAAGTAAGTTTGATTCTTCTATAATGAAATTGAAATAATCCAGTTCTTCCTTGATATTTTGTCAGACTGAGTATAAGTAACTTTAAAATGACAGTAGATCTTAGCATTTTCTCTTGGCTAGGAAGAAGCATTTTCATAGCTTGTGCTTTTAATTTTTGCTAGTGTTTCTAACAAAAGGCTTATGGAAGTCAATTAAGAAATAAATACAGGCAGAACAAAATTCTGGTTGCATGGTTTGGATAAAATTGCCAGGACACTGTTGCTAGTATCAAATTTCTTTCTTTGACATGCAGAAATTTAACAATATCTGGGAGATCATTAAAAATATATAACTGCAGGGTCTTTTGTAACATGATAATAACAGTATATCTTAAATAAAATTGAGAGTAGTATTAATACAGAGGTCACTATATAATTTGAGTCAACAGACATATCTAAAAGTGCACTGCCTAGTTGAATTTTTAAAATGAGGCAAACTTCAGAAAGACTAATTTTTCTGATTTAATTCCTTTGTTCCTGAGATTCCTTAATTCCTTGAGCCTGAGATCACTCACATGATGTGTCTCAATATTTCCTGTGTGGTGGATGAGACCTCATTTCAGCAGGTGGGTTTGCCCTGGGAGGTATTTCATCTGCTTGGACCACTACAGATGCTGAGGCAGGGAACATGAGGATCCGATCACAGGGACTGAGCACTGAATAGTCAGTTTCTCCATGAAAACACCAGCCACACTGTGGAAAAGCTTGGAAAGAGACTTCTACATACATATTTGAATCAAATGGCTCTATTCAGAAGGTGCTACCAGAAAGCTGCTTTCTGCCAACTTTGAAATAGACAGGTTGATGGTTTTCTTTTCAAAAACAAAATAATAACAGAAAACAGGTGTCCTATCACCCCTTCTGCCACCCTGAATTCTCACTCTACTGCTGGTGCTCGTTTGTTTGGGTTTTTTTATCTCTGTGGAAAAAGGCAGTCAGTGTCAAAAGGAAATACAAAGCAATTAAAAAAACCCAGAACCAAACTCTGAAAAGAAACCTCGGTGTGTATCATGCTGACTAATCTGTCTTGGGTGCTGGCAACTAGCTGGATAGGCATCTGCTACTGAGGAAAGGAACACCAGGAGCATTCCGAGGGCCAGACAGCCACAGCATAGATACTGTTTACATCACCTTGCACAAGAGTAGGCAGCATCCTCAACTTCTTGTTGTCAGCAAAGGTTTTGCTTGGACTTTATGGAAGTCTGGTTTTAGTATCCATGAGTTTAAATGTATTTTGTAGACCAGCTGATTTTCCAGGTGGAGAAAAACTTGGCTTGTTTTAAGCTGCAGATAATTTGCTGAGTTTTTTATAGAACACAATCAACTACTTGAGCAACAGAATTCCTATGAATTGCAATAAAAGTCACTGTCAGGCAAATTATTCTTGTTTCATTGATTTAACAAGTATGTGATTTGCACTAGATACAAAGCTGAGTTTTATTCAAGTAGATGGTATAAGCTTGCCACATAAATCAAGTGCTGCTCAAATAGCAGAAGATATCCTCTGAAGAGCCGTTTGCATTTTCCAGAATTAAAGGAACATATTTATTTAAGCACTTCAGAGCTTAACCAGAGGGAATGCTTCTCCTTGGGCTAAGCCACTTGAAACAGAAAGAGCAGTCTCTAAGATTAGGTAAGTCAGTGTTTCATTGATTCAGCTGTGGCTCATGTTATACAGCTTGACCTTTAGCACCAGAACTGAAATATCTGCTCTGCTTCAGTTAGTTTTATCTTCGACCTGTGCTTACAACAAAATGACATTACCAGTGGTGGTGTTACCTGGTTTTCCCATGATGCACAAGTTGTCCATGATGTAATGTCTGCATTGTATGCAAACACATCCAAGAGGAAAAAAAGAATTAGAGTGCTTACTATTGCCTTTAAAAAGCATGAGCATCATAAATGCTGCACTCTCACATACACATGTAGGGCCCCAGCGTAGGTGTATGTAATGTGTAGAGTTGAATTGCAGGCAATGTAAAACACAGTTAATATGTATTTCTCAGAGTTTCAGGAGTGCTTTGAGTACCTGAGTTCTGCAACATGTAGCTGCCAGTGTTTCTCCTGTGATAAAATTCTCCATTCGCTTTATTTTTTTTCATATATGCCTGTCTGAACACTAATATATTGAAGTCTCTTTGAATGTTATGTTCTGTAATAGAGAGAGGATGTTAAGATAAATTTTAGTCAGTGATGCAGAGTATGTTAAGATAAATTACAGTTAGTGATGCCTCAGTGTATACAGCAGATCTATAGATAACCCTGAACCATTTTAAACCTGAATCTCAAGACGTGCTTTTTGTCTCTGTCAGGTGGTCTGGCAGACCCTTGTTGTGAAAAAGCCTCTCTTTCTCTTCAGTAGGTTTTGGGTTGAGCTTTTAGTGGCTCCAGTATGAGCTTCAATCTAGGATGTGAGATGTGTGAAAACTTTTGTAGTTCATCACTTTGATCTTTGTAAAAATGGGGCTCTTGCTTTCTTTACTGCAAAATCCAGAAATCTCTGTATATGCAACGTTCAGGAATTTGAAAGTCTTTATGTGTGAATTACATCATTTTTATAATGCTGGAGGATTTTACAGAGGAACACAGCAAGAATATATTATCTTATTGGACAGCTTTCTCTTGAGATGTATTGTCTCCTGGATTTTGATCTGAATGTGTATCTGATTTCTTTGCAGTTTCTCAGCACGCTCTTTGCCCCTTTAAATTTTGTGATGGAAAAAGTAGAAAGTATCCTGCCCTCCAGCCTGTGGCACCAGCTGACGAGGATCTGAGGGAGCATGCCCGCTGACTGACTGCCATGACATCTTCTGTGCCAACTTTTTGTTGACCACAAGAAAGCATGATAAGAAAGGGAAGCAGTTATAAGACTTAAAAACTCTTCATGGATTGTCTGTTCTCATATAAAAACTGTTTTGTTGTACAAAATACATTGATGTTAGGTTCTATTATATTTTGCCTTCAGAAAAGAAAAAAATAAACTTTTGTGTATTGTAGCACTGCTGTCTTTTGGCTTTTTCAGAACACAGATTCTACCGTTTGTTTTTTAAACGTGTGGTATCTGTTTCACCATAGCTAGGGCGTAACTCCACATTCAGGTAATGAAACGTACTACTAATGTTATAACTAAGCAACATTGTCACTGCCTTTTCTTATGGGGTTCAATTAGGGTGAGGCCCTCACTTCTGCAGTCTAGATGTGGCTTCTAGACAGTCAAAGCTCCTGCTTAAAGCAGCTTTAGGCTCTCCAGGTAGTTTGGATGGCACACTGGGCTTCTGATTCCCTTCTCTGCCCAGAGGTCACCTTATCCTCATTTGAGTTTTCAAGAAGCCCACATACTTGACAGATTTTCTTCACACCCCTGGTGTTTCAGGTACCTTTTGAAGGCTCATTAGCAAAATGGGTGTTAGTTCATGCACAATTAATAGAGAGGTTGGTGTTTCACTATTCGTGCTCACCTCAGGAAATCTTATCCTTGTGCTGTGACTGTTTAAACTAAGTATTCATTTATGACTTAGCCACTGTAGATGGAAACTTCCGAGGCCAGCTCTAAGATGAAGATTTTGATCTGGAAGTTGAAGCAAGCAATCCTCTGTGTCAAGAATTGAAAGTTCATTCTTACAGATGCCTCAAGGATTTTTTTTCCCAACTCACCTTCTAGATAAGGAAGCATAACCCTGATGCAGTGGATCAAAAATGCCAGTTTACCATTTCAACTTCACTGTTGCTCTTAAAATGCTAAGCAGTTTAAGGGACTGTGATCAGTAGCAGATAAGTTTGTTTATCAATGAGGAAATGAGTGAGCAGAGACAAAACTCCCAGTACTAGAACTAGTATAAAATGAAAGTGTTTCTTAACAGTAGAAGATGCATTACATTATTTTTTGTTCACTTGATCACAGACACATCAGTCTAGAAGAAGACAGATGTCTGTCCAAGTGAGCAAAAGTACTATGTTAACACTGCTGTGCTATGAAATTAAAAAAAGGCAGCCCCACACTAGGAGAAATCAGCTGTAAGACTGAGACCTGGGGGAGGACATAGAAGACAAGAGAGCCCCACAGACAAATGTTAGACCTGGTGAGGCTGTTGGGGGTTTCCATACGGGTTTATCGTCTCTGGCTATGACTCCTGCAAAACAATTCACAGTAATGTTGAAATTAGTCTGGCTTGCAGTTAATGTAGAATGTGGCGTAAGATTAAAGGTAATGGATTGCTAGTGGATAAGCGTATGGAATTATGAAATGGACCAATATTTGTGTTCTCTTATTTTCATATGAATTGCTAGAACAGCCACAGAAAACACCCCCACAGCAGGTGCTGCTATGTATCTCCAGCTGAAAAACTAGGGATAACCATATTGATTTGTTTGCCTCAAAACAGCACTATCAGAATTATTTAAGGCTGCTGAAAATCAGAAGGATCAGGCATAGTCAGCTCTCGTCCTGTGCTGCTTTGAATCACTTATTCCCAGCCATCTATACTCTGCATTTCAAAAGAACAAATTGCTGTGATTCAGTTTTAAATGTAAATGCATTTGCATTTGCACGTCAGTCTATAGCTATATACAAATCTCCATGATTGTCAGCAGCTAAGGTAGTAGTTTGGCCTTCTGTTCAAAAATACTATGATCTGTGTGAGAATTACTGTCTGTAATACTCTGATAAAAAGGAATGCTTAACTCCTGGAAGAATCACATCTTTTCCTTGAACTGTGGGGAACATTTAGGAACTCAAAAATACCTTTATGGAATTTTATGTCTGCTATTTCTAGTATCTATCTCCCTAATAAGCAGTAATGGGCCATGGATTTTAATCTAGAAAATCTCTCTTTAATTATAATTCTAGACATCTGGAAGACTAGGCAAATCAGACAAAAGGATTTTCTTTTTCATTGGGCAGAGTTTATTGCCTTAGGCTTTGCTGCCTCTGACATGTTTCCTGTGAAGTTCAGTATGGCTTAGATCAAAAAGCAAACACGGCCCATGATTATAATGATGGAAAGCCTCTGGCTTAGTGCAGAGATAAGCCTTGTGGAAGTCTGGCTCAGATAATAACTCATCTTCAGATTTAGGGGTGGAGGAAGCTTTTTAACTCCAAATGTTAGCAGTTCCTGCTTTTTTTTCTTTAAAGACAACTTAATAGAATTTGTATGCACGTTATCTCTTTACACTATAACCTGCATAGAACAAATAAGGAGAGGACCCCCCAGGAGTGTCAAGTCAAGCTGGCCACCTTCTGTCCCTCCCTCCCACTGGATAGATTTACAGCTGCTCCCTGGTAGGAGCTGCACTTGGAAAGATGAGTGCTACACCAAGGGGAGAGCTGCTGCTTTCTCTTTTCCATCATTTGGTGTGTATGCTGAACAGACAGACTGTTTTTTCAGAGCATAGAAGTCCTTACCCCAGCAGAAAGGAGGGAAAATATCAGGAGTTTTGCCACGTTGAAGAAACCTGCAGAAGCTAAACATCCAAAGGAAGCTGCACATCTTGCACGCTCCACACACACCCCTTCACACCCAGTGTGGCTGTCACCCTGTTGTTGCCCTGAAAACCTCAGTGGCTCTAGTTAGAGCAGACTGTACAAGGTAGCCCCTGGCTCCACCCGGCTTCCAGCAGGGCTCCTGCCCAGCTCCCACCACAGAGGGAGCTGCCAATCTATTGATTCCTATGCATTTGCCTTAACTTTATGAAGTTGCATCCATTTCCCCAGGCAAATGAGCTGTTACACGAAAGAAACAACCCAAAATCGTGTTTGTGGTTATAGCCCATGAGCTGCTGCTATCCTTCTGGTAATAATATAAGTTCATTTGTATTGTTTGAAGTTGCAGGTAAAACCTGCAGGCTGTGACTTGTGGCCACAAAACCACTTCTGCCCTTGGAGGCAGCCATCACCTGCCTGAAGCGCTTCCGGAGAGCGCGGGGCAAACGCCACAGAGAAGAGCGTTGGTACGTGTTGTGCTGCCACACTGGAGTAACAGCTGGCTTTTCTTAGCAAAAGGACCTTCCCCAGATCCAGATCTTCACTAACCCCCAAACATTCCTTTCCCCCTTGTCACCATACATTGAGCCCCACAAGAAGCTGGACATGAAGCCTGCAGGCAGTGACCAACAGCTGTGGTTTGGGCATGCAGGCTGGATGCCCTTCAGCAGCTGTGCAGCGCAGTACCAGAAATGCAGCATTTTAGTTCTAATTCACATCTGCAAAGAAGTTAACGCAGGGATGGGAGGCCAGGATGAGATGCACAAATTGGTTTAGGTATTTTTCCAGGAAAAGAAAAAGCAGCAATCTCTGAAGCTTCAATGCCCACACGCCCTAATATACACCACCATTCCTAAGTCATTCCTCATTTTCCATGTGGTAAAAGAAAATTAAACTTCTTTTATGAGATTTCACCTATAACAGCGCAACACACTTTTTAGGGTAAAGTTTGTTCAAAAGAGTGGGGAGGGAGCAATCCCAAAAAGCTTGGCAGGCTAACGGCATTTCAGGGCGCTGCTAGATCCTGAGTTCATGCAGCAAATTAGAGGGAACTCCCTCAAGAAAATTGGACTGCATATTTAAAAAAATAATCCTGCAACCTTTAGCCACAGCTAGCATTATTCTGATACTGAAATGTCTACCTAGAGACAGCTGTTTCCTCTTCATGACTAAATACATGAGTAAATTTATTCCATAGAACAAAATACAGTATTATTTCATTTGCCATGCCTGATTTCTGTTTCTTCCTTTTTTTTTCCTCTTTTTTTTCCCCTCTTATATTCTTTGCTGGATTTGCTGAAGATTGTGGAGGGGCCTTTCCTAGCAAAGTTTACATCTCTGAGTGTCTTTTGCCACTAAGAAACAGAAAAGTTTCTGGGAGTGCATTTCTTTGTTGAAGAGGCAGCAGAAATGCCTACAGCTGTAAGAAGCCTACCTTGAACTCTTGAAAAAAAACCCAAAAAACCATAAATACAGAAAAAACTATCATCAAGTAAGTGGCCAGCTCAGTGCTTACCCATTTGTTATGCTGTGAAATATTCTGGGTTTCCTCTGGTGAAGTGGTTTTGATGCAGGCATTGCATCACAGCTTATTGATATGGCACGTGCCCGGAATGGGAACATCAGCCTGCTGTGCACAGCTCAGTGGGGTTGCTGCTGGGCAGGGTGAGAAAGGACACTGGAAAGGCCAAGGGACTCAATGTCCCCATCTTCCTGGTCTTCCTGGTAAGACCAGCCTTCAGGAACCACAGGCCTCTTGACCCAGGGGAAGGTTTGGAGCAAGGAGATGTCCCTTAGCGGAGGAGGACCAGGCTGGGGAATAAAAGTTATTACACTTTTAACTCAGTGACTCCAAAAACACTTTATCTGGGACTGCGGAATTCAGGTGAGTTGATTTTCTGGAATATTAAACAAATAACTGATTTAAGAAGAGATCTGATTTCATTACCCTTCATTCAACTACCTAGAACAAGTTCACTTGTAAGAACGAGCTTTTCTTTTTTCCAGAACATTGAAATATTTTCAGCTTTATTACATAGGTAATCTTTTAGACTACTCAGGCTCCCTGAATCTTTTAAAAAAAAGGGCTCTAAAAGGTTAAAAATTATTATACTGCTTTTAAATTCTTTAAGGCTTAAAGTATGATAATGCTGAGGCTACAAACTACATGTGGATTTAATTTCCCAGTGAAATTCCAATAAAAATTCTCCTTGGAGCTCACCTTTAAATACACTTAGGTATGAAATTTTCCTTATCCAGCCCAGAGCCAGAATTGGCAGCAATGAAGAGGCCAGCAGTACAACCCCTGAGCTGCCCGTGGGTACATATGTAAACATGATACATGCACTGCACGTGCACAAACACGTGGGCAGGGCTGTTCCCACCAGCAGTTGGTTTATAGACAGAAGTGTGATTATTGTTACCTCTAGCCATGGTCATTTCCATATACAGTAACTGAAACATTATCTTATTGTCCAAATAAAGAACTTTCTAGAGCCTCCTAATCTTTTAAAGCCAGCTGTGCCTTCTGGAGATTAATTACCCATTTTAATGATACAAACTTTTTTGAAAGCCTTGCAGATGTAAATGACTGCTCCCTCAAGACCACTTAATGCCAAACCCCCTTCTTTTTAAATAGCCTTTCTAAAAAGTTCCAAAAACAAAACATACCCAGAGTATTCACTTTATTGCCGTTGTTAGCTACTTGGATATTACTTTTTCCTGCTGGAGTACCTGTACCTGCTAGGGTTCTTCCAGTCTATTTCATTTTCATATGGAAATTTTACCTTCATCTACAAAGCATTCTATCACTCATTCAACCTCCTCCATGTTATTTTTTCATTACCTTGCCTGTCTCTACTCTTCATGGGTGCTTTTTCAGAGTCTTATTATACTCATTGGCACAGAACCCATTTTTCTCTTGGTTCATGTTGCTGATCTCTGCCCTGAGGAGGGGCAGCTGGTCCCTCTCTGACCCAGTTCCTCTCCACCACAGCTGCAATTTCTGGGCCTCATAAGCCTGCACATCTTTACAGCAACTTGTTGTTTTGTGCTGATCCCAGCCCAGCATATGGACCTGGCACAACCTGTAACTGCCTCCATCACAAGCCAATACACTCAGAATCACAGGCTTGAGGTTTTGCAGGAAGTATGCAGAAAAAATCTAATTTCGATGTCCCCATCTGAGTGGAAAGTATCATTTTGAGCACATTTAATAGATGTATTAACTTTAAAAGAACATAGAAGATGATAACTTCTTTAGAATCCAAGTCATTACTGAGGCAAGGCATTTCCTTCTCCATCACTGTTCACAAACATTTTTCCACTATTGTGTGTGTGAAAAAGAGGACACCTTATCTTTAGGTAGTTAAGTGTCCTGTACCCAGCTTTCACTCAGCTGAAAAACCATTCTCTTAAATCCTTCAGGTCAGAAAAAAAAATCCTCAGCAGTTAATATTAATTACTTTTTAAAAGCTTTTAAGGCAAGTTTTCACAAACATATGACTAAGACATTTGCTTTGATTCTAATAGTTCATCAAAGTCTGGTGGCTGAATACATCTGCAATTTCATTTTAGGCCATGGGCCAATTCCTGCCCCACAGGAAGCCACAGTGTGCTAGTGGTGGCCACCTCATTGGAAACGCCAGTCCACCAGGGATGAACAAACGCCCTTCCAATAAAGCTTTTCCCCAATCTGGCCGCAAATTTTCTTTCATGGGGAAATCACCAACCAGTGCTCAAACTCCCAAACCATTCAGTATCCAGGGCTCAACTGTGACCTGCCCAAGGTCCTTCAGAAGATGCTTGAGCAAGCCCAGCCCATGCAGTTGGTGGTGGTGATCTTGTAAAAGTGCCACATTTTGTATCTTCTTGTGTTCCTGATGGCAGGAATGAATTGCCACCAGGATTCTGGAGGACAGTTACATGGTGGTTAGAAGACTCTTGGCATAAGTAGAGCTGCATCAGTTTATGCAGAGACAACTCTGCAGCAACACTGTCATGCAGAAGTACAAAGTAAATGCTGCAGGGTTTATATCAATTATTCAGCAGCTTCTGTGCAATGAACAACAAAGGCAAAACACGCATAAAGGTAAAAAAGACCTCTGATGCTTTCCCTGCATGGACCAGGAAGGGCAAAGGCTGTGGTCCTCAGCATCAGTAGCCTGTGCATCATGTCCGGGAAATCCAGCCAGCGCTCTTTGGCGCTTTGCAGGTGTGGATGTCCACCACTTCCAGGCAGTCCTGGCAGCGCACAGCACAACACCAGTGGAATTTGCACTCGCATTTTGTCATCCTGCTGACGCGGGAGGTGTCGTAGCCTCTCCCGCAGCACATCACTTCACAGCTGTCCATGCCACGGGAGGTTTGGTTACACACCCGGCCAGCTGTCCCGAGGGACCCTGCAAAGGGAACACAGCAAAGGTCAGGAGGCGGATTTTAAGGAAAGCAAGCACTTGAAAATAGGTATAGGAGACCTAATTTGCAATGTATTTGATCCTTTAACATCACACCACCCAGGATTCAATATGGAGCCAGAGAAAAGCCTATAAAGGTAAAATTTCTCCCATATTTCCCCTAGAAATCAGGTCTGGAGATGAGGAGGAATAAAATGGACTAAATACTTCAAGGCTTTGCCTGATTCTGTTAATATTATCATGCTTTGCTTCATCTTTCCCTGGCACTTTCTTCCCCTCCAGAGAGCAGACACCCTTCCCAAGGCAGCCCTGCTCCCTGCACCCAGTCTCCCAGGACTGCCTGAAATGAGATGCCCAGGTGGAACATCTTCATGGTGCTTGGGATCTCATGGGCTTTGCTGGAGAGCTCTGGGTGGGCAGGAGATGGCTGGGAAAGAGGAGACCACAAAATTTGGTGCCTGCAAGGGACTCAATGGGTAAAGTAACTGTGCTGCCAGTGATTGAAGTCTTGCAGAAGTGAGCGCAGAAGCACCCCAGGCACTCGGCATCGCTGCTGTGTCCACCCACAGGCCCCATTCCACCAGTTCAGGTGGCAGCTGAAGAGTTGCTGCTCTGTGTGCCTCTCATCTCTGTGGGGTAACACCAAGGGTTCTTCTCCCCTTTCATGATGAGATTAGAAGAAACTAAATTATAGCCTGCTGTGGACAGAAAGAGGGAGAGGAGCCATACCACACCTTGTCATGTTCTTGAAACACTCAGGAGGAGTGGCTGAAATGCCTGTGCCTAAATAGATCCATGTGGCACAAAAGGGCTCTGTAAGGTGTGTCTTAGCCTGAGCAGTGACTGTACCACACAGGAGCCACCGTTCATCTAACACAAACTGATTTTAGGGTACAATTTAGGGTCAATACCACAGCTGCAGACAGTTATTACCACCAATCTGAAAACTTCATAAAAACTAATTACCTCACCTAATTTCTTATGTGTTGCTATTTTGAATCAAATGCAGATATATCCACAAAATTAACATTCTTCTGATATTTTCCACAGACCTGATTACAACTCTATTCTCTTCTTGGGCAAGGTGATATTCCCTAAGTAACAGCTGTGGTCAGTAAATTAACTGGAAACATTTTACAATGTGTATTTGCAGGTGCACACTGAACATGAACAGTTTACCTTCTTAAGGAAAACAAATACATGCAAACATTAATTAAAATTTGCATGAGCTAGGATAGCAAAGCAATCTTAATTAATAAAAATGTAAACTGCAGTTAAATTGTAATTATTAATAATTTAAGCTGAATAAATTCCAATTTTCTTTTTTTCCCCCTATGGTGAATTTGTGGTTGTATGCACTGATGCTGCTGTCTCAAAGCAGTTTATAACATACAAGTCTTCACTGTCTCTCCATCCCCTGCTGCCCCCCCAGCATGAGGGAGATTTCATATTATATGGGGGCTGACCCCAAGCCACTAATGCAACCAGGGGTCTCAGGGACTGGAGCAAACTCGCCTTCTCAAACTGTTTTTTCATGGGACCGACACGTGATCCAGCCTGTCAGCCATGGGGGTGCAAATTTTCCTCATTTTTTCATCAGATTTAGGACAGGCTTCAACTGCTGTCCTGGAGAAGTGCTTCAGCCCCTAGAACACATCTCAGCTTCCCTCCCATGGCCCAGATTCCTGCATTTATTTAAATATTTAAATACTGATTGGGCAGACGTATGCACCTGGAAAGCTTCACCATCAAATGGCTGGTTCCTGTCTGCTGCAGGCACAGCAGAAGGGTGTGGCGTGGCCACCGGCCCCCGGGCTCAGCAGGTGCCCGTGGTCACCCACCCTGGAGCCACTTGCCAGCTGCTGCCACCAGCTGAGCCCCCGGCCCTCAGGGCTCCTGAGCTGCAAAGGTGCTGCTGCACCAGCCAAGCAGAGACGTGCTGAGCCCACGGAGGGAACTGGCAGAGGGAAGAGAAAACACGCTGAGTGGAGCCAGACAGGCTCCTGCACCTGCAGCCTGATAAATCCCAAATCTCCCTGGGGTCTGAGCGTGTTCGTGCTGCTGCCTATGGACCAATGCTCTGCACAACCTCCCTGGGGAGATGGCCGAAGAGCACTTCAAAGTAAGCCTCTGATAGCTGGGGGAGCATCTCAGTTGGCTGTAACAACCCGTGATGTGGTGCATCAGGCACACCCTGCACCAGGAGCCCAGCAGTAACTCCTACTCCAGGCCTGCTGTCCTGGATCCCCCTACGGCACCTGGATGCCCTGCAGGAGGGCCTGGGGAGGAGAGGTACCCCCAGCAGTGACCCACACGGGCACACACTACTCCCAGCAAGCCCTCAGCCATGCAGCTCTCCCTGCAAAGCCCGCTGCACTGGGGCAACTGGCGTAACGGGCATAGCAGTGATGTCAAGAGGCCTTTCCCAGATCTTTTTTTTCAGGAATCACTCCATGATGGGGAAAGAGAGACTTCCAATGGCCCCCAGTGCCCCCAGTCTAACACCAGTCTAGGCAAGGCTGAGGAGTCAGGGGGATGCAGAACTGCATGATGCACCTGTGATCCCACAGGAAGCCCGCGGCAGAAAATAAGCCACATCCTGCTTCCCAGCCATCACACTCTCCTCCATCCATGCTGCTGAGCAAACAGCTGGGACACCTGAATGAAAGTTCTGCTGTTTGTGTCAGCCCACAGCAATATGCATCACATCCCAGACTCTGCAAAATACAACCGAATTCACAGAAAGGGTTATTAGACACTGGAATGGATTTCCCAGGGAGGGGGTGGAGTCACTGGCCCTGGAGATGTTTAAGGAAAGCCTTGGTGTGGCACTTAGTGCATGATCTAGTTGACATGCTGGTGTTCGCTCAGAGGTTGCATTCAATGATCTCAGAGGTCTTTTCCAACCGAATTGATTCTGTGAAGGACTTTTAAAGGCACTTGTCCTGCTCTCTCTGTTCAGACCAAAAAAACAGTACAAAGGCCAAGCTTGTGACCCACGTGATTAAGGTTCTGTATCAGGAATTCACACCAGTGGAGGAACAGCAAAGCCTCCCTCCACCTCAGCACAACTCCCAACCAGGCACAGAGAGGGCCCATGTCATTTGGCTGCTGGACATGAAGGAAGACCCCATGTTCCCCCACATCCATCAAGAGCTGCCCAGAAAGGTTTGACCACATTCCTCAGCTGAGGCACAAATCAGTTTCCAAGTCCAATGTTCTTATTTCCAGATGTAAGGGGAAATCACACAGCATTAAAGGACAACCTAAGCAGGATGCACCCACTGCTTTCAACAGGAGTTTTGCCACCAACTTCAAAAACAAAATTATTTCAGCCGCTAACAGACAGTCAGAAACTGGTATCATCTGATGCTGACCACAAAACATCAACATTTACTACACCACTAGGACAGGGGACTAAATTATCCACAGATTGTGACAAGAGTGAAAATGAGTTCATATAAAGGCTTAGTTTTTGAGCAAAACCAACCTTTTTTTAAAGTTCAAACAGCATCTTCAGAGTCTCTGCAGCTTCTCTAGTGAGAAAGAATATGAACAATAACCAGCAGTGAGGAGCCAGACAAGGTACTGCACTCCTTGGCAGGCCCCTGAGTGATGAAGGCAGGAGAAGACTGCTCAAAATAAGGCAGAGTTTTCTGCCTGCTACCTGCAATGCATCTCCTCAGCACTTACAAGGAAGGAGTAGGTTCCAACTTGTAAAAAGTTTTTGTACAACCTCTTTGTTTTCATTTCAAATGTTGGAATTGCCATGCCTACACACATTTTACCTGCCAAAACATCCACAACTTTTCATACTGCCAACTTCACAGCCTGTACATCAAGCCCTTTCTTCTCGGTTTGCACAGTTATTTTTGGAAGTCAACATGTGTTATGTTGAAAAATATTTTTTTCCATTCTGAAAGCCCTAAAATGTATTCATTAGTTTATAATGAGAGCTTTTTACTTCTACTTCTATTGATTAAAGTCTGGTGTCAAGCAACAACATCCGTTTTTAGACTTTCACACACATATACACACACACACACACACAAGAGCGAAAAAAAGGTACAAAACCAGTGAAATCCCCAGTGATAGTTTCCTCACAAGTGTTCTTGAGAAAAAAATAATTAAAGGAAATATTCACAGAAAAGTAGCTCTGAAGCTCCTGGATCTTACGTACAACATCCTATACAGAAGGGCTGGAGAGAACAGGCAGTACACATTGGAGGCAGATTTGTCTGGAGGGGCTGGGATTTCCCAGGCAAGCACTGAAGAGATGGCAACGTGTTGATAAAAACAGCTTATTCAGACCCAGTTTTGAGTAAGCGTGTCTCGTTCTAATTCCCGGAGCCACTGAGAGCCTTCCGAACCCCGCAGCTCCCAGAGGCTCCTGGGGTGATGGCGCTGCTCCCTCGCCAGGCGGTGCTTGGAGGGGAGCCGCCCTGATGGGCAGCAAAGAAACAGCACCTCAGCTGCAGCCTTGCACTGAGCTGAGCCGGAGAACACGCCGGACTTTGCCATCTCTGGGCAGGCTTGTCAGTGTCTGGCAAATGCACATAATACACTGTGGTGAAAAATGCCCACTCTCCCCCACAATAACAAGACTGACAGATGAGATTAGGTTAGACAAAGAGATTATTAAATGATTTTTTGACATAGAATTGGGTAGTGTACGGGTTCTCCTTCCAGGGGAAAAGAAATCATGTATTTTACAATGAATGAGGCAACCTCAAGAGAGAAATGTTTTGAGAAAATCCTAGTCTGCAAAGTTAATCTCTGAACCATGCCACAATATTCCCATTTATTCACTTGGATTAAAGCATTAGACTTTACAGTATCAGCCACTATTCAAGGAACAGTATGTGCTCATGCAGGTAATAAACATCACCTGCCAAAATAATAAATAACATTTAAAATTATGCTGACAACTCAACTAACCAGAAACACTGTACAATGTAATTGTACTGAATTAAATTCTGGGTTCCTTGAAGTCAATAGTACATGACCAGGAATTCACATATTGTTCTTATTTAAGTACAGCTATTTTGCAATGTTTATTCCAAGCAAACTTGGATTGTAAACATGCAGCAGTGCCAAAAAGAGTTGAGCTGCGTTGCTATCCAGATACTTACAGATTTGTCATATGGGCTGCAATCTGGTCCGTTATACAAGCTATTAATTAGTTCCACAACTTCTCTCATACATTACTCAGTCTGACTCTCCTTTCCAAATTTCTGGTTTTCTAGTTGCTAGTTTTTAATTGCCACATCAGGAAATACTGTACATGGGTCAAGAACCATTAGCAGGATTCCTGGTGCTTGGCAATGCCTTGATTTCTGTAACTCTGCCAACTGTCTCTCTATCGAGTCTCTGAAGCAGGAAAATCCAGTGTTAATAACAGCACCAATACTTTATCTCTTCCCACGGGGGTTGGCACAACTCTTCATAAAATGTGATGGCTGTCATGGACAGAGCCAGCACTGCCTCATAAAGAGGAATGAACAGCTGTGTCACTCAGCCTGGTGTGCTGTGTCCCACCGACCTCTCCTCCTTCGTCCACCTGCACGTCCCCCAGCTGCCTCACCCCACGCCACCCGCAGCTGCCTTGACTGGTGTGAGCAGAGTTGGATTGTCACAAGCTGTGCCTCCCACATTAGATGGGGACAGGTGTGTCTACAACCGGGGTCCGCACTCGCAGTGAGCTGTGGGAATGTGCAGATAACACCGCAGAGGTAGCATAACAACATGGAAGGGAAGCAAAGCAACAGGAGGTGGCAACACAGGGACATCACGGGACTTGGGGCAGCTCTGGAGTGAGCCGTGTGACACAAGAGTGAGTGTGGCTGTGCCCAGTATGGACCTGCCTCCAGAGCACAACTCAAACTTGTACTGAAAGCAGCTTTGCCTTACAGCATCTCCAGGGCTCCATAGCATCTGGCAGAAACTGCTGAATTATATTAGAACAACTGGCTGTTGTACACCTAGAGACATCAAGGAACTGTTGTTCTTGTACTGAATCCTTCCAAAACATCTTCTTTCCTGTTTCCTGCTGGTTACATGCATGGATTTTATATATATATATATATATAGGTACGTATACGCGCACACACACACACACACACAATAAGTTTATAAGTTCTGATGTTCGAAGTACAAATGTCTTAAATAAAACCATTCACGCGTAATGATAGAGGCTTACCTACATCCCTGTCCCTGATACAGTAGTCTGGAGAGCTTTCAAAGTATACCAGGTCATTCTTAGTTGGCTTCTTAAATTTCTTGTTAGCCACAGTGAAACCTGTGCCATCTTGATTCATGACCACCTGAATGGCTCCGTTGTATTTCTTCCACAGATAATCTCCTGTTTTCCTAAAGTCTGCCATGGCCAGCCAGCAGGTCCTTAGAGTGCACGATCCACTCACACCGTGACATTTGCACTCCTGTTTCAAAAACCTCTTCACGGCCTGTTTAGAAATGCAGTAAAATATTCACAGGTAAAACAAACTGTAATTAACTGCTTCGCAGCCCTTTTCCATCCCTCCTGTAGTGCCAGGCCTGCGATGGGTCTCCAAATTACGGTCTGTAGTGACACCCACTGGCAGCATCAAGTCATCCCCATGTGGTTGGTCTGCTCTGGCTGCTTGGCTCACCGCACACACAGTCCTCCGGCTGGTGGGCTTACCTTCCTGCTCCTGCCAGCCATCCCAAGGTCCACAGTGCTAGGACACAGACTGGGCAGGAGGAATTTATCAGAAAGGGCCAGAATCATTCAGCCCCTTGGGAGGCGAAGGCGCCCCCTTTCCCCATTGTTCCAGCTGCAGGATCGCCGTGCTGACCCTCTGACCCTCTCTAGCTCATCTTCATGAAGTTGCCCTTTGCCCTGAACAGTGTTTCAAATATTGCCGAGAAATTCATAGGCATTTCATATTTAAATTATTTTTAATAGACGTTGTACCTGTGCTAGCCATCAGATCCATGCAGAATTTTAAAATACAGTATACTTAAAATGCTTATACACCTTTTAACAAACATTTTAGAAAAAGACCTTCATTAGTTTGCATTGGAGAGATCACCCTTATCATTAATTTAATATCTGGATAGCATTAAAGCCATTTCATCTTCATCTCAGACATTTAAGCTATCTGTACGATGTTGGAGTACAACAGATGGGTTCATAGACAATAAATTATTGATTCCTAATTATGTAGATATGGATACTTGATCTATAAATATTATGCCTTAAGGGTTCATGAAATATGAACTTTTTAGAGTTTGTACAAGAAGAATGTCGTCATGGGAGGAAGGTAAAAGAGAGGAAAGCTCCATGACTAGAAGTGAGATTGACGCAGAGTGGGGCAGCATTTTTCAGTCAAGCACTTAGTAAGAAAGTGAGAATGTATTATAAAACCAAAGGACTTTTAATTTTCTTTCCAACTTGTAAATGATACGACTACTTCAAAGAAGTCACTGGCATTCCCACAGCCCCACTTCATTGCCATATCACAAATCTGGGATTTAAGCAGACACTTGGTTTTAATTATCTGAGCAGAAATCAATTTACTATTTGTATGTTTAAAACAACTTGCTGGAATAGTGGAAGAAGCTCATAGGAATGCAGGTCTCTTTTTTTGTCAGTGATGTTCTTGTACTGATACACAGCATGTTATGTTCTATGATTCATATGGGAATATTATAAATATTTATTCTATTTATTTTTTTAATTAACACAATAGTTGGAATAGTCTAGTTTAAAAAGAAATATATCAACGCCCCTTTTGGGGGCAAGAAAAAACAATGGGCACAGACGGTCTTACCCAGGTTAAAATGCCAGGCTTGAGGGCAACTGAGGTGGTGAGATCTCTGCAAAGATAAACCTACACTACTGCACTGTGGATACAAAACAGCCTTCCTGTCCATAAAGCAGGTCCTAGAGCATACGAGACGTATTCATTATTTTTAATTGAATATATTTTTCAAAATATCTTGATCTCTTTCTAAAAAGTCTTCCTGCTTACCAGTACTGCCGTAGAATTTGGCAGAGGTATTTTTTAAAACTTAATAATAATAATAAGATGCTCAAATATTACAGAAAGTACTTCCCATCATGGAACTTATTTACCCCTAAAAAATCTTTGTTTGTGTTGTAGACTTCAGCCTCTTTTGGACAGTAACAGAAACATGACCACAGTACTGCATGTGCCTATCACTGATCTGAATAGCCTCATCTGCCTACACTACATATTAATTGCACCTGCTGGCAATAAACTGGTAGAGGAAAGATCCTGAAGAACAAAAATTTATCAGGAAAATCATCTACTTGCAATACAAAAAAAGATCAGAACACAAACAACTTAATTACTACTAAACATACATTAAGGAAAACCAATGATAAGAAACAAAAAGCCTCTACAAATAATTCCAGAAGTGCTTGGTCTAGCACAATAAAACACTTTTTCTATATTATTTCAGATGTCATGGGAGCAGCAAATTTTTAACATGTCTTAAATAATGAAACAGCATATTCCAGTTTCATGCACTATTCTTACTTTTTATAGCCACCACCACAAAATGTTAGTGCACATATTCCTCAGCCCTTGCACCACAGGTGGGCAATACACCTGGCAACTACTCCTTCTACTCACCTACAATGTGAAAGTCAAGACTTCTAGTTGAAATTCAGGAATGGTATTTTCATACAGTGTTTAGAATAGGGTTTTGTTTAGAGCAGGTCAGGCTCCAAGGCCATTGCCTTTTGGAGAGAAACGTATTTTGGATTTATTTTCTTAAAAAGTGAAGTAATTACCTTTTATCTCTGCTCACTTTGTGATTAAGTTTACCATATACATACAGAAATGGACAGAATGGGTTTTTTCTCGAGTGTTATTTTGAATTTGCTGTTTGTCAAGCCTGTTCTTCAGTGTGATCTTCAGCCTCTCTTAGGAATATTTATTCTGTATTAACCAAAAATAAAACTCCTGCTTATATAAGAATTGGGCTCAAAACAAAACCTCCATCCAAACTGATCCTGCAGCTTAGACTCCTGCTTAACTTCCCACACAAGGAGCGGCTGAACTGCCTCCAGCAGGAATAGTTAGGCAGTTGGATTCAGTCTGTTTGGAGATCCGTCACACTGAACCTCCCAGGGAGATAGAAACAGCAGCTCAGGCTCCTGCTCTTCCCATATTTCTTTGTAACTGCTGAGACCAGACAGCAAGAGCCAGCCATTAACTGCCCTGGACACAAGAGAGTTGTCCAAGAACATCTCTAGGCATCTGTTGGATGGACACCCACCTTCCTTCCAGCTCTGTTGTTGTGAAGGTTCATCAGCGCCCTGGCATCTTTTCCTTTCCGTTCTTTGGCGTCCACAAAGGCTCTGGCAAATTTAATGCCATAGTCGATGTTATCACTGCAGCCACCCCAGTCAAAATGGCCCTTGCTGTCCTTGGCAGAGCCTTTCTTCTTGGGATCGCAGGAGCAGGATTTCAGCTCCCCTTGGCTACATGCCCTGGTGATGGCAAAAACAACTCCAGCAGAGGAGATGGCGTGTACAAAAGCAGATTCTCGACTACCTGAAACAAAAAAAGTCGCTTTAAATATCACTGGGGTAGCTAGTTTGTATGGCTGTCCTATATCCAGACAGTTAGCCTGGACTTTTTTGCAGAGCAAAAGATAAACTAGGCTGAAATCACACGAATACACATTCCCTGGAGCCAGAATTAGTCATGGCTTAAACTTGGACCCCTCCCTGGTAAAAGCTCATCAATATAGTGTTAGAGTTGGAAAACATTAAACATTTGCTTCTGATATTGATTAATATACTTTCATGGATCAGTTGTTCTGTACAGATATGTGAATAGGACAGCTGGTATTCCTATCACGTTTCACGAATTTAGAAGAATATATGAAGTGCTATTTGAGAGATAAGTTTTAGAAATTATTAAATAGGGACATTAAAACAACATGTCCATTGCAAAATACTGCAAGTAACTCTTGAAACTCGATTTTCCTCTCCTGAAGCTCTTGGGATAGACTTTCCTGCTTAAAACGTGCTAGGGAGAAAACTTGGGTGCTATTTTCTGAAAAATAAGTTAATATTAGGTTTTCTGCCTAGAATCAAGCCCGTAACCATAATTCACACAAATAAGTTCCATTAAATCAATGGCACCACTTGTGTCATGCTTGAGGCAGGATTTGGTCTGGCAGCTGTGACTTCTTCATGCCAGCTGCTCTGGCAGCTTTCCCATCTCCTAATCAAGATACTTTATTATACCAAAGATTATCTGAATTTCTAGACTACGCCTACTCATAGGTTATTAGGTACATATTTCAATGTAATAATTGCTTTTAAGATGTAGTAGTTTACAATAGAGCTACATTACATTGCCACAAATCTATTTATGGTAATGGAATATTTTCCTACTTTTAAAGTTTTTAGCATAGGAAGAATGACAAGTAGATTTTTGTGAAATATCTAAGACAACTTGCAGTGAGAGAGATCTCCTTGCAGGGCTTGTAAGCCTTAAGTAATGTTAGCACAGTAAAACAGGACCCCAAAGACAAATATTAACTGTGATATTTTTGTAGAGGCAGAATTACACCTTATAACTTACTATTTAGTATTTCAATTCCAGTAGTGCCAATATGTTTCACTTATGAATAGGCCCTGAACTTCCATGTGCGGTGCAAGTCTTTTGCAAACGGCAACTAAAAGCTTACAAAAGGGCTGGGCAAACCATGCCTTCCCTACACTGCCTTCAAAATCAGGCAGAAGTTACCATGGCTTGTTACAAACCACACTCTTTTGAAGACTTATTTCTGAGAAAACTTTTTCAGCAATATCAAAAAATTGTAAAGTGTTAATTAAAAAGAAACGCTTGATATTGTTGGAAGAGAAATGCTTTATTTGAGTTTATTGAACTAATCAATTTTACTAGAGCACTATCAAGCTACATTTCCATGGCAATCACAGCCTGATCAGGCTCAGCATAGAGCTCAGAAGCCTGATGCTGTCATTCTCTCCCATGAGACAACAGTGAAAACTTCACTTCTGGAAAACTGCATTTTTACTTTTTTTATTAAATAGCCTCATCCTTATTAGGCTGTGTTCTGCCAGACATGTTTTCCTGAATATCAGACAAACCTCGTTGAAAACTTCAGCCTATGGGTGACGTTACTGCTTACTCACAGATAATTGCCAGGAGGACGTGAAGCTGGTTACAGGAACAAACCGCTTACCAGCAGCAGAAACTGGCACGGAGTGAAAATCCCCCTGCTCGGGTCAGCGTGCCCGGTGTCTGCCGCCCTCCTCTCCATCCCCACCAGCGGGGCAATGGCCCCAGGGCGCTTTCCTACTCCCCTCCTTGCAGGTGGCACGCTGCTCACAGCTTAGAACGGTGCCGGGGACACTGCAGGGACGCAGCGCCGGGGCAGGGTCAGCCCCGCCAGGGCCGTGTGCGCAGGGTGTGGCACCTGAGAGAGCTGCAGCCACTGAGAATCTCAGCGCGTTTATCACTCGGGTGAGAACATTCTGACACAGAAACAGATCCCAGACATTTCTTTGAGTCACATGGGCCACTTTTGAGATTTGAAGACTCACTAGATGCCTTAGTCCGACCTTTAGATGACACCGCCACCCTGCTTAACCATCCTGCCTCGGGGTGGGAAGCACAGTGCAGTCCTCAGCTGCTTGGGGTCTGCTCCAGCCTGGCTCGCCTCTGTCAGACGTGTGTGCCCTGCCTCTCTCTCTCCCGGAGCCTGACCTGGAATGCCGCAGTGCCTGGAGGGCAGCGCTGCCCGGGCTTGGGCGCAGACCGCGCAGCCCTGGAGGGACTGCGCCCTGCTGCTGCGCTTTCCCGGCGGAATGCTCCGCTGGGAACGGCGCGCAGGAGGGATTGTCCTCTGCCATGCCAGCGCACTGGGCTCCTGTTCGCGCGTGAGCTGCTCCTTCCAGCAGGCCCCATCCTGAGTACTGGTATCCTGAGGTTGGGCTGTGATGGAAAGTCTTCCGTCCTGCTGCCACATTCTGATGCCTTAATTTCCCTGTAGGCCTTAATATGTAGGTTTGATACCCATTATGCACCAAAAAGAAGAGAAAAGTCGGCAACTTCAGAACCAGCCCCTAATACGCCAAAACCCCACACTGTCTCCCTGATTCGATAGGTTTTTAAAGAAATACAGACCTTCACGTTATCATATATGCTGTTCTGCTGTCCGTGAGACCCTAAAATAACTTTGCATTTCCTCTTCCCTTCCTCCTGAAATGTAAAACCAAGCTTCACCCTCGCTAAGACCGAGGATACAGGAGGATGGCCACCGCTTCTCCGCGTTCCCGCACGCTGCCCAGGGGGTGCCAGCCCCAAAACAGCCCCTGTTACCCTTATGAGGAACACTTGTACCTTCAGGCCGACTCTCCAAACCCCGTTTACCCTCGGCCCGTGGGCGCGGAGGCTGCACGCCCCACCCAAGGCCGCGGGAAGCCCCTCCCGCCTCCCTGCGCGGCCCGCGGGACTCACTGCGCAGCAGGACGCGGCCGAGGAGGCGCTGCCCCCGCTCCAGGGCGTTGCAGTCCCAGCGGTGCCGGCGGAACTGGTGCTGGCACTCGGCCGTCCAGGCGGCCACGCCGCGGCCGATGGAGAGCATGGCCTCGGGGTGCCGGCGGCACAGCTGCCGCTGCCGGCTCACCAGCCCCGGCACGTTGTCGCACATCACCCGCGACGAGCCCACGGCGCCCATGTACCTGCGGGAGGGAAGGGGCAGGGCAGCACCGGGGGCCGCGCCGACCCCCGGGCACCGACTCCGGGGGAAGGAGAGTCCTCAGCGCCCCGGAGCCTTCCCCTGGCGGGTCCAGAGCTGCAGCTACCTCTGCCTTTTTGGTGGAAATCCTTTACAATTAGTCATCGACCCTGTGTTTTTTCAATAACGTGAAGTATTCAGGAGAACCCCCAAGCCCCGCTATTGCGGCTCCGTGCAGTACTTTAAAAAAAAAAAACAACTTGAAAAAAAAACCTTGAAAAAATTAAATTACATCATCTGTATCCAGATGGTCTCTATTAGTCCTGAAACGTTTCGAAAGG
>VZTG01006517.1:958842-1017940 GCA_013397845.1 Melanocharis versteri
AGAGCAGCCTCGGTACGGGGTGGACACCGCCCGGCCGCCCCCTCGCCCCGGGCCCCGCAGAGCCGGGCCGGCTCCTCCGCGGGCACCGGCGCCGGGGCGCCTCCGCCCCGGGCGTCCCTGCGCAGCCCCGCACCGCGGGGACCCCCGGCCCGTGGGCTCCGACCGGGGGACGGGCTACGCGCCCCACCGCGCTGGAATCCCGGGATGGGGGAAGCCCCTGCCGCCGCACCGCTCCCCGGTCCGAGAGGCGACTGGCGGCCCCCGCCCGAGAGAGGGGCGATGCGGCCGGGGCTGGAAGCAAACTCAAGAACAAGGGAGTTAGCAGCTTTTTCACTTCGTGTCATCGCCGCAAAGCAAATACAGGGTGACACATATTCCAAAAAACGAACCCTCATTATCAAGCTGGAGATGCCCCACTTCCGAGACAGCACTTGTTGGCTGAAAAAAAGACAAATGCCCAAGGTTGCTAAGCGAGTTAGGGACTACACAGCTCTTGTTACTAAAAGAAGACTGCAGTTGTCAACTCTAGGTGAACCTCCTGGAAGAGCAAGCTAAGAAGCACCCTTTAAAGAGCTGTTCTTCAGGCAGCATATTACAGCCATTCTCCTGCTTCTCGGGACAACTTCTCAAGATCAGAGACATAGAACTAGATGTAAGCACATACCGTTCCAGAAAGAAAATGCAAAAGGTAGAATTATGTGAAGTTTTGAGGTGGTAACATTCACCCACTTACCAACTTTACTTGAAAGAAACACCCCAAACAACCCCCAGAAATCAACACCAAACACCCACCCACAACTGCAATGTCAAAACCTTTCTACTGCAAAGACTTCCGAGTAAGAATAATTGAAGCTTGGGACACATTAATGCTTCTACAACTTGCCCAGAGGCAACTACAGCTCCTCTTACTAACTCCAGCAGGTCTTAAAAGCAACAGATGAGCATTCAGCATCTATTTGATAAAAATGTAATCAGTGTAAAAACACTCCAATTTTAGCCTCTGGCCAACTTATTTCTTACATTTACAATACACTTCGGGTCAATTACCGGGGCAGAGAAACACCAGTGAGAGGACAGCAAATTCCAGCAGTATTTTAGACCTGTACAGAGGCTACAATCCTCCCTGCTACCAGCTTTCTCAGGCTTGCAGTAAAAAGCTGACTTCTTAGAATTTCTCATACCCTTCTGTATTAACAGGAGCTCCTTTACCTGTGGCTACTGCATGAGCGGCTTATCAATGATGTCCTTTTCTTCTCCATAAGTCATTTACCACAACTGCATTCCAGCTTTATCGCTATTCTTTTTCCAAGCCATCCACTTTGTGCTGGCCCTACAGAAGTTCACCTTGGATCCATTATTTCTACTAACAACCACACTCTCGTTACAGAGAATGACAAAACAGGCAAGTTTGGAAAGGAACCTGGGGGACCACACTGGCTTTGCAGGGCCAGCTTTAGGTAGCAGGGGGGCTACAGGGGTGGTTTCTGTGAGAAGGTGCCAGAAGCTTCCCACATGTCTGACAGAGCCAATGTCAGCCAGCTCCAAGACGAACCTGCCACTGGCCAAGGTCGAGCCCATCCGTGATGGTAGTGGCACCTATGGGACCACTATTTGATAATGTGAAAAAAGCCCTCTGCAACAGCAATTGTGCCAAAGAGAGTGTTAGACGATGTGAGAGGAACAGCTGTGGAAACACCCAGGCCAGTGAAGAACAACGGGGAGACGGCTCTCCATCTGCTGGGGCAGAGATTCCCAAGCAGACCATGGTGAGTCAGGCTGTCCCCCTGCAGCCGACAGAGGTCCATGGTGGAACAGAGATCCACCTGCAGCCTGTGGAGAAACCCCATGCTGGGTTGAAGGAAGCTGTGACCCTGTGGAAGCCCATGCTAGAGTAGGCTCCTAGCAGGACCTGCGTCCTACAGCGGAAACACAAAGGAGCAGTCTGTTCCTGAAGGACTGCACACCATGGGAGGGGCCCACATTGGAGCAGTTTGTGAAGAACTGCAGCCTGGGGAAAGGACTCACTCACGGTGAAGAAGTCCGTGGAGGACTGTCTCTCATGAGAGAGAGTGCTGGTTCCTGATGCAGCCTGGAGAGGCTGCTGGCCTCCCTTGCTGCAAGAATAGACTGAATCTAGATATCTGTAGGTGTCTTCAACAAGTATTATATGCAGTTTCTCACACAGTTAAGAAATCATGCCATGTGCAATACAGATGGTGACAGTGGAGTAGCCAGAGCACTGAAAGCCCCATTTTCTGCATACATTCTGAAATCGAGCTGAGTTTTTTCAATACAATAATGAAAACAATGTAGTTAAACCTGTATTTCTACATTCAAATAAAGACTGTTTTCAGGAAAGCTGAAGGCATGGAAGGCTCATCTGAATTTTTTTTTAAGGAAAACCCCACCAAACCCTTAAGTAGAACACATCTTCCGATATATATTACAGCCAGTAGCACATCTTAAAAGAACGGAAAATCCTTCCCCATAGGTATCTCTGTAAGTCCCACTTCCAGGGACTATGGCTCTGTATTATATGAAACTACACCATTTGGATCAGGATAAAAACTAGAAGTAATTTATCAGCTATTAAAACTGTTGGGGATACCCATCGCACGATGCATTTCATGTCAGTAATACCCTATGTCATATCTCACTCGTATCTCAATACAGCCTCATTACCTGAAAATTCCCATTTCTGGAATAGGGAAATGTAAATTTTCAAATATACAGTTCCCCCCTGCCTCCAGAAAAAAGAAATGACAGCACATGTCTTTAAAAGCAGAAATCTGCAGTTCTGATACCTGTTAGACCTTCAAGCCTTTCAACCTTGCTACCTACTAACAGGTATCAGAACTGTAGTCTCTGTACATAAAGATCCAAAGCAACATTTGTAGTACTTTACTAGTAACACAGGAGTTTTGTTTGGGAAAGACGACCGGTAGCTTTTGCAGAACTGGTGAAAGAGAGAAGGCAAATGCAAACAATCACCTACTCACACTTACGAGGAAGTGATAGCTTTGGGGAACACCTGAAGGGGTTCAAAGACAACAAAAGAAAGAAGAATAAACAGCACATTTTAAGCCTTGTCCTCAAAAGGGCACTTGGATGAAATAAAAGAATATAAACCAAACACATGCTGAAGTCAGTGTAGAATATAATAGAAAAAAAAGCTCACTCTTTCTCATTTTAAGAATACACATACCCCAAACTACTCTTTATTACTTGTAATTGGCTAACAGGAATAATTAAGGGTAATGCCTTAGGAAAGGCCAGGTACTGCACAAGTCAAATTTAAAGAGCAGGACAAATCCCAAAGCACAGAAGAGAGACACAGGACACACAAGCCACAACCTATCTTCGACAGGAAAATTAAAAAAAAAAAAAATCTTGCAGTTCCTTCAGATCTCCACAGGATCGCCCAAGGCCCTAATTTCACATAACAGCCTAAAGATTCAGCAAAGGCCACGGTATGAATAGTCATCCCTAGGAAGACAAGTTAGGTATCCAATGACATTGCAAGTAGGAACCTCGCTGCATCTTTAAGCAACTAGGTATCCCGAAGGATTTGGCCCGAGGTCCAATTCACTCAATCCTCAGCATCTCAATTTGCACTACTGTGGGAGGAGAACAACAGCAGCAGGGCTGCACAGCTTACCTGCTAAATGCATGCAAAGCTCTTTAGCATTCTCCTCCAATCCCCTCATAGATGTGCAAATCATTGTATTCTTACTGTTCCGGGATAATGACTGCAATTTGATGACTTGCAGAAAGAGGCCTCTCAGCAGGGACGTTTTCATTTGAAGGCTCCCTTAGGAGGTGCTGGTGGGGGTAAGAATTCTGACAGAGTAGCTCAGTGGCCAGATGTTGAAGGAATCTTCTTTGCTTCCTGCCCTATCACTACCATATTGTGACACCTTGTCAGAGAATTTGAAAGAGGCACTGCAACAACATGAAAGTGAATAAAGGATCTTGAAATGCATGGCTTAAGCCCGACTTTGTAATCCAAGAAGGTAAATACAATTTTATTTTTTTTAATGATATAGTATGTTAAAATATTCATTGTTCATTTGGCTCTTAGACATGTCCTCCTCATGCAACACAGTTTCTGATTGATCAATTAATGAAAACAGCTTGAAGTGGTTACTCCAAGACCCTTGCTTCTTGTGAGTGGTTTATGGAATTTTGAACACTATACCTGAACAGTTCAGGATGCCAAGGATGCTGCTGGCATAAAGCCTATGCTTAACCCAAATGATGTTCACAGGTGTGCTTGCAATTGTGACTATAAGCATCAGAAACAGGTGATCCATAAGATACTTTAAAAAGACCAGCTTCTTCCAAACATATTTCGGAGGTCATGTCCTGAAGTTCAGACCTTTGACTTACATCTGCAAAAAACACTATTGTAACTCTCACTCTAGAAGAAAAACTACCAGCAACTATCATGCACTACTTTTTCCCTTCTAAGTATTTTACACCGAAGGCATAATAATTTAGTTAAATACTGATAAAACTTTTCTGGAGCAGATTTTCTGTTCAACTGCAAGAGCTCCAAGTTAAGCTTAAAAGGCCTCCACCTAACCAAATCTTTTCTTCAAACTGATGGAAAAAAGGTTAAAATTTTTGTTGTCTCAAACGTCAAGATTTACTAGTGGAAGGAAACACATCTCTTGAAAGGAAAGCTATATTCAGTGTCCTCTGAAGTGGCCTTGTTAACGCAAATTGTCACTTAAGTGACAAAGTAAGGAAAGCAGAATCTTTTGAAGGGCAGAAACCTTACTAGTGGTTGAAATAATTCCACTTAACTAATGCAAAAGTACATGTAGGAAACAGTCTGAACAACATGCCTGGCCACTCCCCCTCCACTACCAACCCCAAAAACCCCAAACACCTTCACCCAACAGAAACTCCCAAAAGACGTCAGGTGTCAAAGTTCCAGTACTACCTGTGAGCCATCCCATCACTGAGCAACTGCATTTGAACCGTATTTTGTGCTGATTAGAGGAGGAGTAGTGTGTATATAAAAGGTTCTTCCTTTCACAATATGCACCCCATCAGTTTAGGATTAATTCTAAGGTAATACGAAGAAACAGAGAACTATTTTTTAAATACTTCGTCTTCTATACTTTGTTCATGCTGATAGAATGTTCACTTCCACTTCTGGTAGATGGTGGTGGTAAATACAGCTTATCCCCTGACACCAGTCTGGGAGCAGAAAAAAGCCAGAAAAAATCCCCCCAACTTATGTTGTTTTTGCCTCTTGCCTCATCAGTCCATAGGATGCTCCTGGCATTGAAGGACAAAAGGAGGTAAAACAATTGCAGTAACAAGGAAACACACTAACACCCAATGCAATTCGCCACAAAAAGCAGAAAACAGCAGTTAACAGTGATCGGAACAGCACCCTAGTTTTTATCTTCTCCTTACTAGTCTCTAGAGGGAATACCAAAGGTTAAGAGTCCACACAACATTTCTGAAAACTCAGAGACCAAAAGTTTCACACACCCATTCAGGTTTATGTTTTTTTAGACTCCTTTTATTTCATTTTGAAAGAAAAATATCCCTTCCAAAATATTCAGCATTTTTACAGATGTTTACTAAAACCTGCAAAATCATAACTAGTTAGAATTAACTTACACCAACTCCCTTTTTTCCCAACATAGCTGGTTTGGTAAGCAGATCAAAACCAGTTACAAATGTTTCACTGTGGGATTACAAACACCTTTTTAAGTGGAGAAAATATTAAGAAAAAATTTGTAGTGAAAGACCAGACCAAGAAAAAACAAGCTGCTATGCCTTCTAAGCTGTCTGCATTCTTATAGCAAAGGACTACTATAATCCTTTTAATAGATGTGATGAAACTCTTAATAGAGGTGAGTATCCCTAAGGAAGTAGATTTCAAGCATAATTTAAGCATCACAGTTCAGTGGGAAATGACTTTTTAGACAATATGTAACAAGATCTCCACAGTTCTCTTGATTGTGAAAAGAAAAAAACCCATGCGTATCTCTCTGCAAGAGAAAAGATCTTTACCAACATAAAATTGAATGTGATACTTAAAATATTTTAAACCCTCCCAACACCCAAAACACATGTACATTATAATTTTAAATACAAAAATGTGATATATAATCAGAATTTGCTTATGTTCACCTCTGAACAGGTAAAGGTAAAAAACCGAAACTAGTAATTAGTAAGCAATAATCACAGCTTTATGCCAAAAAAAGAAAAGCAACTTTGACAAGATTTTAGACCTACATTCTGTACCAACAATGAATTTCAAAATAAAACCCTAAAATACTCTTAACAGTTTTAATAACTTTATTTTTAGATCAAAGTACATACTAGATACAAATACTACAGATATGATGAGAAACAGCATTAAACTTAAATTTGGGTTCTCTTTGCTACTAATTTAATTACAAATAAGAAAAAACCAAACCCAAACAATGTTACCACTCCCATTTTTACTAATCTTTTTTCCACAGTGGCTGCTTTTTCTGGAAATTTCACTTGATTAGGTTTATTCTTCTCTTCATACTGAAGCAGATGTTAGATCCATGTAAAAAGTGCAAAAAAAAAAAAAGTTAGTGTGAAAGCTTAAGTATATTATAAAGTACACAGTCCTAAGAATCTGCATGCATCTAAGGTTGATATTACTTCTTTCTGTCTCTGCCCTACTTAATTTGAAATAAATGTGTGTAAACGTCCATCTTATCTGATGTTCCATCATTCTGTAACATACATTAGAAAAACAAACTGTTCATTTACAAACTCAATGACTCAGGAGTAAAACACTGCTATTATTAGATGCTACAAAAATCTAATAACAAAACAATTGAACTCTGACTGTCAAATGTTTTAACTAGAATGTCTGCCATTTAATTACTAAAACAATTGTTTATTTAAAAAGGAAGTTAAGTATGTAACAGATTAGACTCTCTTGAAATTAAAGGGGGACTGGAAATTACCTCACAAGTGCCTGCTCAAATACGTGTTGAACCTGAGTGGAGCCTTGTCATAAAGGACAGCAGGGTTAGGTTCTGATTTCCTACCTTAGTTCACAATGCTTGGAAGCCCATCTCGTTTACTGCACTTTCAAAAATTATATGCTACAGACATGTACTGCTGGCAAAGTCTTGTAATGACTAAGCTTAGCAAACAGTACTGAAGACTTCAAGGGAATTTATACAAACATTTTATGTAAGAGGTTTAATTGTTTCACTTAGATTCATACGTTCATAATAAACGCTTAGGTGCTCTACATTCAAAAGTGCTCCATCACAAATTAAGTAGCACAAAAATGTCTCGTATTAAAGTATTCATAAGTGAAATTCATAAAACATAACAGGATTTTAAAAAGAAGGAATTGCATTTTTTAAGTAATTAGAAGGCTGTTTCACACACAGGATACAAAGACACCATGCTTCATTTTGACAGGTATTAAACCTTACGTACAGATAAAGTCAAGTGGCACCAAACTTGGAACCCTCCCAGCCCTTATAACCGGCCTGCATATATAGGAGGCAAATATATACACAATTGATGATTGCGTATGCAAAAAAAGGAATAAATAGCTAATAAGTTCTTTGCCACAGTCTCTACCTCTTAATATATTTGGTGTTAAGTGATTTATTGGGAGAAGGCTGTTATACATTAAATTTACTTAAACTACAGGAAATTGCATTAGTAGCATTATACTCAAGGTCTGAGTTCCACATGGCTTCGTTCAGCAACAGATTCCTTTCTGACACTGATGCTCCATTTACCCTACCCCAGCGGCCGTTCATTTTACCAGCCTATTACTTAAAATGACCCCATCTGACAAGAGAGTGTCACTGTGTTGGTTTGAGAATGACTGATGTGGTGCTAACATCTAGCCTTGACCTCTCCCACCCTCTTCTTTTGTCACTCTGCAGAGTTATCTGGGATGCCTCCCATTCAATCCATAAAACCTTAGTATCTTCACTGTGAGTCAATAATTCCAAACAAAAGATTCCTTAATTAAAAAGAGTGTAAGTATTCAGTGTGGCATCTATGCCACAGTGGTTGTCCAAGAGCACAGGGATACATTCCAACTAATTCTTTCATGCAGTAGGAAGAAAAAGGTAGACTGAAGTTTCTTTTGGAGGTTCTCCACACTGCCATGGAATATTAGAGATTATTTCTCATTCTGTCCACGAAATGGTGGAAGGGGGAGAGATCAATGTAGCGCCCAAGCTAAGGCTAAACAGGCTTTGGCAGACCAAGGTATGTAACATTTCCCGGATGGATGTCACATTGGAGGTTGCATCAGAAACTTGTACACGGTATTTAACAGCCTCACTCACACACACCCACCTCCACCACGAGGTCCTTCAGTTTGCCAACTTCTTCTCCCAACTTTTTAACACTGCAAATCACGTCTTTGCAGACTTCAATATAACATTCCGTTGGTGCCCACTGCAGTACCATCTGTTAATAATTACAGTCATTTGCCATAATTACATAATTGTAGATTATAATTTGGTATTCTATAGTTAATGTATCACAAAAGACAGTGCCAGAAAAGGTTTATGACTGCATTTATGCTGGGTTTTAATTGTATGATTTATGCACAACAAGCTACTACTCCCTAGCAGCCTTTGCTTGAAACTTTTGTCACCTTAACTCTCCTGTCAGTAGAAACATGAAGAAACAAATCTATCTCCTCTAGTTGTGTGGCTTAACTCTTCAAAATAAATGATTTTCAAGAAGTGTCCTTTTAGAGAAAGAACATTGGATAGCTTTATATAACTATATAACAACCAAGACGGTTGATGAATATTCCTAGTTTTCATTTTACAAGGTGGAATAGTATACTCTAAATCAATCTTCTGTTTGGTTGAATACCTTGTGAGAATTTTTGAGGAAATGGTTATTCATGGTCTGCACAGGAATGATCAGCTTACTACACTCCTTATTCAACTTCTGAAGAAACTTGAGCAATTCATCTTCACTAGAAAAATAAAATATTTTGTTATTTGTCAAATGCTGTAACTTTCTGCAAGCCAAATATTACCTATGGATTTCCAACACTGGCTAGTGAGTTAGACATGCAGTTTCATAACATACAAAAAACCCAGTATCATTTTAACAGTGAGTAGTTAAAGATATTTAACATCTTAGCAAGTGGTTTTTTTCTTTTCCCCTAGTTTGTCCCGTCCCGCCCCGTCCCATCCCATCCCCTCTCTCCTCTGCCTTATTTTGGAAGGACAATATTTCTGACCTGCAGCTTACATTTTTGAGATAGATGTGAGGGAAAAAGTCTGGTTTATACTTTGGAGCTAGGACTGAAATGACTAGGTTTAGGGACATTTAGTCTCCAGCAGAGTGGAAGAAAATAAGAATTCAGAATACTGGCTTGGCCCTGGGATCTGGAAACATATACCTCAGAGCCTAAAATATCTGATGTTATCTATTTTGAAGAAAATTTTTACTTGGTGCTCAAATACAAGTAGGAAGACAACTCTCAAAACCAGTTTGATCCATATCTCCAAAAAGTGGAGAGAATGATAGAAAAATTTAACAGATTATTTTCAGCTTTAAGTTTCTAGAGCTTCCACATGACACTAACTCAACTTTACAGAAAGTGTCAGAGAATTTTTGTTGTAAGTCATGGTGCTGGCCAGAAATTTGTTGCCACTCACCAGGAAGAAGGAAAGAGGGCAAGGAAGAAGATCATCCGATCGTTTTTACTGAGTGAGCTCTCAAACCCTGGAACTCTTGAGAAGTCTCTGTATCTCCAGTAGGAAAGGTTCTGCTAACTCTAAGCTATTTGGGTGAATAACAGGCAGGGCCAAAACAAGAGGCAATTACAAGTTCCTACTGCAGAACTTCCTGTTCTGCAGATCCACTAATTCAGACTCCAACATTCCTTCATTCCCTAGGCAATCCGCTATTAAACCTAAATGCAACATACTCACACCACTTGCTTCTTGCTTCTGAGGGCAGAAAGGTATCCAAGAAATTTGTCAAACAGCTAAACTAAGCTACATGCCAATGCAGTGCAAGTATCTAAATGGAGATGGAATTTAGGCCGTAGAGTGTCATAGAGTGCTTTCCTTCAACTTGGGGCACAGGATCATTGCTGAGTAAAATTTCTGCCACTGCTCAGGACATATCTGTGATTTGCAATAGTGCTGAACTGCTAAGACTTTAGCATTTAAAACAGAAATACACAGAAGCATTAGTAGGTATGCTGGAGGTTTAAAACCAATACTGCACATGATTTTCATGAAGATGGGGAAGTACAAAAGCCTATTAGGTTGTTTTCACAAAGTAAACTATTGCTTGTTTCAGAACAATGTAATTGAACTGAGTATTTCAGGTAAAGAACCCAAACACTAAACATCTGGAGACAGTAAGAAAGTTTCTCCCACATTACTCTAGTCAAGCCATAATCACAAATATTTTCTTCTACTTAGAAAGATAACTTCTTAACTGGCTAGGATAAGTTATGGCACCTTTTGTGTTTCATCATGAAGGGAATTATCTTTTGGAATTCTGAAAGGATTCTCGGCAAATATAAAGTATGTCATGGGCTTGAATTAGGGAGGCGGACAAAAGGAAAACATTTATTCTATCATACTACTCGCTACACCATAGTTCTTAAAAAATTCCTCATTTTCGTAGAATTTTATACCTGTTGCAGTGACATGTGCCTATATTTGGAAATCGAAATAATGTTTTCAAAAGATTATCACTTTTAAAAACAATTAATGGCTGTCAAAACATCACTGGCTAAACAGTGCTAGACACTCCGTAAGTTTATAATCAATCAGTTCAAGATTTTCTACTATGTTAGTTTTTCTATGACTTAATGACTGATTCTCCTTCTCACAGAATGACTTTGAACAAGTGGGAAGTAAAATCTTTATATAATAGCATGTAAACACAGCCTAAGATTTTAGTCTAAAGGTCAGATGCCTAGAATACATGTCAGGCAATTTTCTAGAAAACTATGCAGTGCTTGCCATAACTGAAGTGCTGTCATATTTTGTGATTTTCAATCTTTAATCAATCAATTATTTTCTGGTTTTGAGAACTACATATGATCTAAACCCACACTATACTAGGAATAAGATATGTCACTGGTGTGCGAGACTGCACCAGATACCGTGTGGGTATTTTATTGTATTTGGCCACACAGAGTGAATGGATAATTTTTCGTATTTCTCCACTTACTCCCTCTGTTCAAAATTTTAAGCTGCTCTGCTTGAATATATGTACTAAACACTATTGTGGAATGATCTGAAAAAAGCATACATTTTAACATAAAAATGCATAAAGCCTTAACGGGGCAAAGTCCCCTTAAACTGTAGCTAATTTTCACTTGCTCAAGAATCAACATCCATTTCCAAAGGCACCAATCAGATTCCTGGTCTACCACCTCAGTTCAGCAGCAAGGTCTCTATTTTAATACAATTGGCTCAGATGCTGTTAAAGTATTTATGGTGTATCTGTATCATACTGGTTTATACCCTCCTGCATGCTGGAACTTTAGTTCTTCAGTATTGCAGCACACGTACAAATTTGCAGGATTCTCTTCTGAAAGTACACAGTTGTTTTGATGGAGAATTATAGAATCATAGAATAGTTTGGGTTGGAATAGACCTCACAGATAATTTAGTTCCAAACCCTCTGCCATGGATAGGGACACCTTTCACTAGACCAGGTTGCTAGAAGTCTCAACCAACCTGGCCTTGAACACTTCTAGGAATGGGACATCCATAGCTTTTCTGGGCAACTTATTCTAATATCTCACCACCTTCACAGTAGAGAATTTCCTCCTTACATCTCAGCTAAACCTGCCCTCCATCAGCTTGAAGCCATTCCCCCTTGTCCTATAAAAAGTCTTTCTCCAGCTCTCTGGTAGGCCCCTTTTAGGTCTCTGTAAGATCTCCCCAGAGTCCTCTCTGAACACCCCCAAGTCTCTCAGCCTGTCTTCATAGGATTGGTGCTCCAGCCCTCTTGGTCATCTTTGTGGCCCTCCTCTGAACTTCCTCCAGGTTGATGTCCTTCTTATGCTGGGGGTCTGGAGCTGGTTGCAGTAGTCCAGGTGGAGTGTCGTGAGAGTGGAGCAGACAGGGAGAATCCCCTCTCAACCTGCTGGCCACTCCTCTTTCGATGCAGCCCAGGATACAATTGGTGGAATCACATCATGACATTACTGCTAATGCACAGTGTCAGGGCAATTCAGTTGCCTCCAAAGCATGGAGACATGTACAGACTGAATTTGAACCCATGCATATTCTTTGGGCCAATGAACAACATAACTAACAGGGACTCTAGCCTTACAGCATTCAAATAGTACAGACAGCTCTCCCCAGTATTTTGGAGAAGGAAGGGATATCTATGAGAGTACCAGCACAGCTGTCAGATCACTAGTCAAGAGGGAGATATACACACTTCAAAGAGGAACTGAGCCCTTACTATCCAATCCATTTTTAGTAGCTATTCTTCTGTAAGTTTGGGAAATAAGAAGAGGAAAGATATGAGCATGGAATTTAAACTGAAGTCTAGGTGTGTCTTCCAGAAGAAAAAAATGTACTTACACCTAACGGATACGAGATTTCAGAAATCTTAAGGCTCCTTTGTACTTACTGTATTCTCCATTTTTCATCTGGTGCTGGATGTGGAGTGCTCTAGCAGTGCTTAGAGAACTTATTAAGTTTACTAGGGCTGCTGAGGAACGTACCTCTCAGCTCAGGCCTGGCTTCCACAGTACTGCACAAGACTATACTAAAAGTACGAGAGGTGTTGCAGAGCTGATGCCCTCATAATATAATGGGAAAAAAAAATCAAGTTGGAATGGAAGTCTGAAGGAGTAACACTTTCTTTAAAAAGTTTCCTTATAAACCTATTGATACATATAATCTATAATAAGGAAAATAGCTTCTAAACTGCTTATTTGGTCAGATTAAAAAAATGAGATATTTTAGAGGCCAGTTAAAACTGCTTCCACTGGAAGAGAAAAACAATGAAAAAATCTGGAATCTAAACAGAAGTAGCATCTATGATTTAAGATACGCATGTACGAGATACTATTATATGAGTTGAAAATTAAAGGCCTGTGCAGAAGTTATATGCATCTCTCCCTCCCGCACCTTTTTTTATTGCATCTTACAATCAGACAGATTTGATTGGAAGACTAACAGAGCCTACCTTATCTATGCTTCCAATTTCCTTTGTGCAAAACACACCACCAGCTCTCATAATCCACTAACTTGCATATTCTCATGGATGTTATGCATTTAAATGATAAGGTGTGAGACAATTTCACCTTTGAGCCACAGAAATAACACGGTCACCTTAAATAATTAATATTTCACTTTCACTTCCTTAGATATACCACTAATACCTCCATTCCAGCTTCATAACTGCAGAGATGTCTTCAAATTTTTTTTCTTCCACTTGCAGATCGTTAATAGCATCTAGGAGTTTCTGTTGATCTCCAGGATCTGTAATGCCGATCTAAATTTAAAGAGTAATTCCAAACATGACTTACTTTTAAACTTACTAGACACAACAGTACAGTAACACTTACTGCACAGCTCCTGAATATTAAGATTTAAAAGGAGTTGTTTTTAATTTACTGAAACCAGCTACAGTGACAAAGGAAAAAATAAAACCACAGAAAATACTCACTGATGCAGAACAAAATGACAGAAGAGGAACTGCCAAACTGAAACTGCACAGGATACTCAGAAAATCTGTTTAGAGTTTATTAAAAAAAATAATAGCAGTTTGCCTAAGTACCCCAGTCTTGTTAGGATGTTAGGCTTTCCATTTCAGAATCATCTGAGTCATCTCTGAGAGCAAGATAATGAATCATCATGAAGGTGATACAGCATTAACTCAGAAAGAAAGAGTGGAAACTATCAAATCAGCATCAAATGGAGAATTTTATGGGAAGACATATTTTTTAACTCAAGGAAAACACAAAAGATATATACTGTGTAACTGAGATTCTCCAAGTGATGCCTGGAACAGAAAACACTGGCAGCTGTGCTATCCATCAAGTATCTCAGATTAAATTTTAAGTCATATTTAAATCCTAGGCTGAGAGTTTTCTTGCAGAACACCTAAAGAAAAAGAACAGTTCATTTGTTAAAAGGAAAATGCTTCTGTGGCACATTCAATACTTTTCCTTGCTCATCTGACAGGCTGCTGTGCAATGTGGGACTTCTGGTGTTAGCAGCCCTAAGATGCTCCTCCACACAAGTGAAAAACCCCTTGATTTTGTTCCTAAGGTGCCAGCTGAGTACCTGACTCAACAGGAGTAGACCACTCTGGCATTTGTGACTGCAAGGATCTCAGAGTCTCCAAAACTAGGCTATATAGGACCCTCATTGGTATTCTGAGGACTTGAAGATACCTTCTGCACCCTCAGAAACCTGGAAGATATTAGTGTTTGCAGTCTCCCAGATTTCTGTCAGAAAGAATTTTGGATGAACAGCTGATAACCCACATCAGATCAAAATTCTAGGGAAGAGATAGTGCCTAGGGAAATGCTTGCTTTTTACTGAGACCCAATGTTCTGACACCCAGTGTTCATTGTGATTGCATAAAACTGTCCTCCAGGTTCTCCACCAATTAGAGGTAATGAATAACTATGGGCTCACAAGTGTACCTTTAAACATTTCAAAACCACGTTAAGTTTATAGACAAGTAAGCTCTTCAGTAATGCAAAATCCCAACAAGATTAATAGGGAATTTAACTACAGGTGTTCAAGAACTTTTGAGTTTCTAATAGGTTTCCATGGGTACCCGAATAAATTGTACTGAAGTCTTTTTAGCAACTATCACTAGCAGCCTTAAGATAGAAAGATCTGGGTTTCATATAAATAATCTGCTTCACTTGTGTTGAGCTGTAAGTTTGCTCAATCCATTAGTTCTTAGGTTTGCCTTGTGGAGCCCTATCTGGTATGAACTAATATCTTCTTAAGGCTTACAAAGCATTACAGCAGTCATTTCATCATGGATAAGTAAGCTGATTTATACAATAGCAGTTACTCTTGAGGATTAAAACTATCTTGCTTAAAGTAGGAACTATCGTGGAGACTGCCTTTGCTTTTGACTCCACTTTCTCACTCCTGAAACCAGCAAATCAGGATGCAGCTTTCTGAACAGCATACCAGGAAGATGTTGTACTATGCTCCCCTAGAAATAAACCATTTTGTTCTGCAAATGGATCACTGAGCACCACCATGTCTTGAAAATATGTGTCGGGAAATAAAGAATGTGATAAATGTCACTATAGATAAAGCCTTCTACCACCACAGTAATTCTGCACTTAGAGGTAAAAGGTGCAGAACTTAGAGACGGAAGTTTGATAGATCAGTCCAAACTACTTCCCAATTTCTAGACCATCTCTGCAAGAACGTGAAGTGACCCAGAACCTGACTGTTCATGCAATAACGAATACATGGAACAACCACAGTGCAATAAGCCCTTCTTTCTGGATAAGTTAATTTTTAAGTTGGTGTTGGTTTACTTGCGCCCTGCAGTCCAAATTATGCAAGTATTATTGTGAAGTGGCCATGTCTAAGAATGTGCAAGTGCTGTAGAAGAGCTTGCTTATATCTGTAAAACAGACCATAAGCACTTTTTTTTCGATTTTAGCCAGAACAACTCTGGGAACATCTATTTTATTCTTTACTTAAATACTTACAAAGCAGCCCCTCGAAATCCAAGCCCCAAGCTCATAGTCCAGCATGAATGTGACAAGCGGTAAATAAGATTGCCTCAACACATGAAAAAAGATATACTACACAGACAAAACCAGTGAAGCTATGCATAAACTCCTATATCAATGCCACTTTGCCCAAGTAGCCACTAATTTTAATAACCTGACACATTTCTGTCAAACATTAAATGTTTTTTTCAGGGAGTGGGGGCAAAGGAATGAGTCCTGGAACTGTGATATAGAAGTACATAGAGCAGATAATTATCTAACTAATTTAATTTAACTAATTATGTAGTTAAATTTCTGGACTATATTTTGAATTTTGATGCGTCAACTTTTCACTATACATTCTCAAGCCCAAAACAAGATGCCAATTTCTCTTATCCTAAACTAAATAAAATGTGAGAAAGAAACCTCGTTAGTCCTAAATGCATCCAGAAGCAAAATTACTTCTGTTGCTATCTCATGAGAAAAATGCTTGAAACAAAATAAAAAATGTGAGCGTCATAAGTAGTGCAGACAAAAACCTCCAAATGTTGAATAGACATGTCCCAGTATATTGAACACATTTTTTCCAGAACGGAACAGTTTATAAGCTTAAAGAATGCAAGGATTTCAGCTTGAGAGACTCATTGTTTAGGCTCTGTTGTAGAATACAGATAAAGATATTTACAGAGAAAATATCTTCCTGATATTGTTTGATGGAGGAAAGCATATCATGTTAATGACAGGATTTCTCCCCTGTTCTCTGGATACAAAGCAGCTTGGTTCAGAGGCATCCATCAGAGGTCATCATTAATCTCTGTAGTAATAAGATCCAGGCTATTTAAAACAGCTGGCTGTTAGCTGAAAGTCTGCCATCACAGTAAAAACTTTCAACTCTGAAGTTACAAGGAAACAGATTAGATTTGTTCTATCAGCAGCGTGGGGAGAAACCATTAGCAGAGCTCTAAAACTAGACTGCATCAAGAATTTAGGATAACTTATGAAGTGCTAATAAGCCAGGAGTGTTACATTATTTTTTAATTTCTCAACGGAAGACTCACTAATTTATTTATGTCCATGCACAAAGCATGACTTACTTTTCAGGAACTGTTTCCTGCTGTTGCAAAGTTAACAAAGCAATTAAATTCTTACAGATATTATCTTCCTGTGTAGAAGCAGCTGATCCATGTAGTTATTTCAGTTTGTCCAAAGCTTTGTTTGCTTTTATAATAGGGAGCCTGAAAAAATTTAGAACACTGAAACAGAAGCTATGATTTTGAGTGAAATTACACCTCTTTGGAGAAGGAACCATAAAGCTTAGCCATTTGCTGAAGGCCACAATTCTCTCCTCTTCCCCCAATGTTTCCTGGACAAAAACAAGCAATGACTACAATACCAAAGCAAGTGATCAATATGATCACACACTCAGACAGATTTACAGTTTAATGTAATCATGACCAACACAGCAGCCCACACAGTAATGAGAAGAAATCCACAAGAATCTCCTTAAAGGGCAAAATTACTATCAATAGGGGCTTTAGAGTTCTAAAAATCCCAGGACACCAGGATGCTGTCCAATGATCCTGAGGCATCAAAAAAGCAGTAACATCAAAACACACTGACATGCCTTATGATATTTTGTCCTAGATGAACTCTTAAAAATCTCTCCATTGACAAAGCTCCTTCTATTAGCACCCCCTGAGAACACAGAATTACTTGTGAGCTCTGTCAGAAGAATTAACTCTACTCAGTTACAAGACAAAACTTCAAGCTAAACAATCTTTGTTGACATCCACTCTAAAGGAATATGATCCTAGAACACATGCCTCCTTGGTACCAGGATAAGGAGAAAAAAAAGCTGACACTAAGGACATGTTTAGGTCCAGGAGCAGGGACCAGTCTTGAAGTGGCTGTTTTTACGAGGCATCTACAAATACCAGACCAGAGATTCCAAAGCTCCCAAGTACAGAGCGCTCAGAAGAATCCTGCAGCCTGAAGTACTTATGTTGTTCCAATGAGACTCCTATAACTGGATTTTATTACAGCATCCTCCTATAAGCACAGAAAGTCCTTTCATTTCCCACAAGGAAAATTCCAGAAAAGACTAAAGAAAAGTAACCACCACATCTCAACTGAGAACGGAAGCCTTGCAATAACGCATCATTTAGTCAAAAGGCCAACCTTTGCAAACAGAAAAAGACTAACCTTCCCAGCTGCAGTAAGCTATAAGAAACAAAACCTTCTCTTTTTTCCTTTTTTTTTTTTTTTTTTGATAAGGTTTTACAAATCTGTGTGGGATATGAGATTCTACGATTTAAGCAATTCTAATATAAGAGAGCTCTTCTTTCTCCAACAAAAATTACCACCTCACAGAGGAGGACAACATCTAAAGTAGTTGTTCAGTATTATCTACTGTTAATCCTAGCACTGACTTCCCTTCAGAGAAATCACAATTAAAAACTAAAGATGGTAACAACTAAAATTTAAACCAGAACTATTTCCTGCTCAACCCTGCCTGATCACTCATTGATTTGTGACATTATAGACTTCAGAAAAAGCCTGTCTATATACACATCAAAATTCAAGAAGTTGCAGAAGATGCTGAAAGAATTCTTGCAAGGTTAGACATTTATAACGAGAAGTTAAGACATTAAAAAGATTTTAAAAAGAGGACAAAATTAAATTAAGTTCTAAAATAGTAAACTGACCTGTAGTAAGTCATCTTTCTGCATGGTCAGAAGTTGTCTTAAAGCTATATCTTGTTCCTGCATAAAACAAAGGGGTTTCTACCATCAAAAAGAATTTCAGAATAAAACAGTTTTAACTTGATTTTCTTCCCTGTTTTATTTCCGTTTTCAGGAACAAAACCAGCTACCAAACACCATTATTGAAGCAATGAAAGATCTGTCTGGTTTAGAAACATCAAATGTTGTGACTAACACACATAATCAAGAAATCCAATTTAGTCCATTGCAGTATAATTTCCCATTTTATAAATAAATTTCTGTTTCAGAAGTTCATTTGAATTAATATATTAATAGTGATATAACTTTTTTTATTATGCAGTAGGTGCATTTTGCTTTCACAGATTACTTCACAGGTAGCAGATATACCACAAAATTACCTGCAATAATCCTCTAATGTGTTCTAGACCAAGACCATGTAAAAACACTTCCATGTCATGAAAAGTTGAATAGGAACTGTAAAGATAATTAATGAGACTGGAGTTAGAAACAGTGAAAATTAAAAAAAAAAAAAAAAAGACATCCAGAACAAAATGTTACAGAAAGGCACCCCAGACAAAGCACTTGGGAGCAACCTGAAGTTGCACACACCTGCTGACGACAGAAGTACCTTATAAGCATACAACTTAATCTATCAAAAATTTATAGATGTCTTTTCTGTCTAGTAAGTTGAATTGAGCCTAAAGGGGATGCCTTTCATACATAAAGGTCATTTTAAGACACAAAACATTCCAAATGAACCTTAAAGTTGGGTCACAAAGCCTGAAAAATGTCGAAGTAGGGTTAAGGAAGCTAACTACATACTCCTACAGATAACATTTGTATTAATCGGATTCAGTCCACAACTGGTACCCTTCCGGTTCCAGTTAAGACAAAAAAGGTTATCAAGAAAACAGGACCATCTGTAATTAAAGATAATGGAAATTACTCCATCAAGAAACTTGTCAGAAGACTACTGTTCAGAAGGCAGACTGAGGAAGTAGTTAACACTGAACTGTAGGTTCACAGTTTAACATTTATAAACAAATATAAAATATCTATTTTGATTCCCCACTCTACCAGGGGATATAAAAGTATAAGAGGAAGAATAACTAAACAGCTTTCAACAATAAGATGAACTGTAATAAAAAGAATTAAACTGAAGAGCAAATCCTACAGAATCCTGACAGGACTACTGCATTTGCTACAATACTTTGCTCTGTCTTATTGTAGACTCTGAAATGAAGGTCTGCCTCCTCTTCCCTTCAAAGACTTAAGGAGCATCTTGAGTGCCATCACACAGCATGTATAGGACAGCCAGGGAACTGGGCCCAGCCAGCATGGGGTTAGGAAAGATGGGTCCTGCCAGACAAGCACGACCTCCTTTTAAGACCATGTGACCCATCTAGCAGAAGAGGGAAAGGTTGTGGATGTTGTCTATCTAAAGCCTCCAATACAGTCTTCCACAGAATTCTCCTGGAGAAGCTGGCAGCCCGCTGGGTTAAAAGCTGGCTGCATGCCCAGGCCCTGAGAGTGGTGGTGAATGGAGTTACATCCAGCTGGCGGCCAGTCACTGGTGGTATTCCCCAGGGCTCTGTGCTGGGGCCAGTCCTGTTCAATAGTTTATCGATGATCTGGATGAGGGGATTGAGGGTATCCTGAGGAAGTTCACACATGACACTAAGCAGGGTGAAAATGTTGATCTGCTGGAGGATTAGAAGGCTCTGCAGAGGGACCTGGACAGGCTGGATTAACAGGCCAAGGCCAATTGTATCAGGTTCAATAAGGCAAAGTGTGTTAGGTGCTGCCCTTTGGTCCGAACAACCCCAGGCAGTACTACAGGCTGGGGGAAGAGTGTCTGGAAGGTGGCCCAGCAGAAAAGGACCTTGGGGTGCTCACTGACAGCTGAACATGAGTCAGCAGTGTGCCCAGGTGGCCAAGAAAGCCAATAGCATCCTCGCTTGGATCAGAAATTGTGCGGCCAGCAGGACTAGGGAAGAGATTGTCCCCCTGTACTCAGCACTGGCGAGGCCACACCTCAAGTTCTGCGTCCAGTTTTGGGCCACTCAATACAAGAAAGACATTGAGGGGCTGGAGTGTGTCCAGAGAAGGGCAACAGAGCTGGTGAAGCGTCTAGAGAGTGAGTTCTATGAGGAGTGGCTGGGGGAGCTCTGGTTCTTTAGCATGGGGAAAAGGAGGCTTAGGGGAGACTTTATCACTCTACAACTGCCTGAAAGGAGGCTGTGGCCAGGTGGGGGCTGGCCTCTTCTCCCAGGCAACTACCAACAGGACAAGAGCTGACACAAGGGAGGTTCAGGTTGGGTATCAGGAGGAATTTCTCCACTGAAAGAGTGGGCAAGCATTGGAACAGGCTGCCCAGGGACGTTGGTTGAGTCACCACCCCTAGAAGTGTTCAAGAAATGACTGGACATGGTGCTTAGTATTAAGGTTTAGTTGATGTGGTAGTGCTTGGTCAAGGGTTGGCCTTGATGGAGGTGTTTTCCAACCTAAATGATTCTAGGATTGTAACAGCAGAATCTGGTGAGGCTTTGTCTGAAGTAGTCTGAGACTACCTCACTGTGAACTGCCATCAGCCTAATGCTACAAAACTAGAGCATTCCAAATTCAGCAGGACTGGCTGAGAAGGAGCAAACTGACCAATCAGAACAGACTACGGGCACTGCAAGCTGTCTTTTTAAGACCATGCAGCTCAAGCTGAAGGACTCAAGTGGATGGTTTGTTGAGGACTTAGCCAAGTTCTTGCACAAAATCACATCAGGGATCTCTGAAGTTGCTGAAGCAGGTGCTGATTTCAGGCAGAGGGCACCTTCAAGCCTCAGGGTCAGGGGCACACTCTGCCAAAACTTCCAGAGCTTAACTGGTGTTCATACTTAATTTTGACTCTCCAATTGATTCAGGAAAAAAGAAAAGGGCATAGCTCGTCTTGGTGGCAATGAAGCTGAAAACAGGCATGCAGTGAAAGCATCAAAAATTTAACATCAAATGAAGAAAGGACACAACAAGGAGTATGCAACAGGGGAGCATTCAAATTTAACAGAGCTGAAATGAACTGAAGTGACACTGGACCCTGGCTGTCCTATACTTTACACTAAATGAGAGGAAAGAATAATCTAGAGCATGCTTTTTGTTTATATTGCAAAGGAACTTTGCAATCTTGAAAAATTGATAGTACATTAATATACTTACTGTAGACTCTTGGTAGCACTCCAAACAAGACACAATACGTATCAGAACAACCTAATCACTGATATGAACAAATACAGTCTCTTAGGAATGTTTCTAAGCTAAAATTACACTGTAACTGTATTTACCAAACACTGTGGTCAGAGACAGCTGTCAGAAATTTGCAGATAGCCTCTTGCTCAACTGTTGTATGGTATCTCCCTTGCAAGTGATTTGCAGCCAAAGAGAGCAAACTAAATATCTGGAAGAGCAAAAATGAATTAATTATTATTAAAACTCAAAATGCATAAAAAAATATATGGGAGTAAGATTACAATCAATTACTACTTACAGGGAACATGAAACATCTGCCACTTCTCTAAAGCACACATCTATAACAAGAAGTTAAGACTAAACTAAGAGTTTATCAAGAGCGTTTCTGAATTAACCAAATTCCAGCACAATGATGAACACAGAGCACAATGGTGTGTATCACGGGGTCTAAAAAAACCATCTGCCACTACAGAAAAAAACAAACACCAACACAGCAATTTTTGCTGCTTGTAGACAAGAGTTCTACATACTCAATGCAGTAAGTTCCCTAAAGGATACAAGGCATATGACTCTTCTAACGTCTCCATTTCCAGTGCATATATAAACATAACACTTATCAATTTACAACTGACAATCTAAGTTAACCGTATCTGACAGACAGGGATTCTTTCAACTGATTAAGGAAGAAGCCTTCTGCTAGGCATCACTATGCAGTAGTGATGGATTCCAGACATTGAACTGCCTCTGTGTGGGTTTTGAGATAGTTACAAGAAAATTCAGCAAAAGAAGTAGGACCTCAATAAAGTTAAATGAATGGTGAAACCACTTGCTTGGAATTTAAAACTGGACTAGCCAGTTGTATATACACATATGTAAGTATGTGGGTTGATCCTGGCTGGCAAATAAGCCCCTCCTGAGGCCAGGAGGATGGGAGAGAATGAGAAGGGTAAAAGTGAGAAAACTTTCATGGACTGAGATAATACAGTTTGATACATGAAGGGGGAAAAAAAACAAACCCAAAAGCTAAGTGATGCAAAAGCAGGTGCTTACCACCTCCCTCCAGCAGACCAATGCCCAGCCACTCTCCAATTTTATTGCTGAGCATGATGTTACAGGGCATGGAATACCCCTTGTGTCAGCTGGAGTGAGCAGCCCAGAGCTGTGCCCCCTTCCAACCTCTTGCTCACTCTCAGCCTACTTGCTAGAGATGAGGAGCAGAGTAAGAAACAAAGATGGCCTTGATTCCGCACAAACACTGCTCAGCCATAGCTAAAACACTGGTGTGTTATCAACATTGTTTTGGTCACACTTCTAAAACACAGCACCATACAGGCTGTTTGGAAGAAAAATAACTCCCAGCCAAATCCAGAATAATACAAAAGAAAATATTTTCCCTCTCAGAAACAGTTTCTGCAGACATAGTCTGTATGACAGCCCCCTGGGCTGTCAACAGCCTGAACAGCAGACCCTGAAGCTGGAAGAAGCTCATGACCATTCAATATCTCAATACCATCTGCAAGACTTTGCACCAATTGTGTTAAAGTTAGTACTTCAGGTCAAGAGGCAAGAGCCATCTCTCAAGTGTGATGAGCCTGTATTCTCTCCGTGTCAGAGAAAGTCATGTTATAAGATTATATGGCTGCAACCTGCTGAACAAGTTGTTTATCAAAGGCAGAAAGCATTTGTAACCCTTTTCAGTAACCTGAGCTAGCAGATCACTGAGCCTCAGACACAGATCTTGCTAGCTTCCACTGACAGCTCTGTGCATAGTTATCATTTTTGCTCCTGCCTAGCCCTCGAGTCTGGCAAGGGAAAAAGAAAGAGGTAAGAAAAAGAAGCTGTAAATTACAATTCGTAAGAGTGAATTAAACATTTTTGAAGAGCCACTGTAAAAAGCCACATCATTGGTAAGAGCAACTCAAAACAAAATACACAGGAATATGGTCTGACTGATCCACCATGTATCATCTGGTAACAGCAGTAAACATATTTATTTTAGGAGAATACATGTTGTCTTCAGTAGGTCTCTAGATTGATAATTAGCGCTGCTCTTTCCATGATCTGATGGCCAATTTACATTATTTTACACCTTCTTTCGGAGAATAGATTTTGAAAACGGCCAGTACCAACTATTCTTTTTTTCATCTTCAGCCTTTTCACTTCCAAACTGAATGAGAAACTATACTCTACAAATCAGTTTGATATCTGCATTCTCTCACATACTTTGGCAGATAGGTAAAAAACAACACATTTTTCTACTTCTCATATCAACACTGCAAACATGAATAATCCCTTGTTTTGTATAATACACCTAAAGTCAATGACTCTGAAAGAATAAAGAAAAAAAGGTTTCCAAAACACTACCATATAGCCTTTATAGCACTGTGAAAAGTTGTGATATAACAGAAAATAGTCTGTTATAAATATGAACGTAACAGCACTAGTATTCAACTAGCTGCTATAATGTACAGAAAATGATACAATTAATGAACAGATTTTTGATGCAAAACACAGAATTTGCATTTCTAAGAGAATGAAATACCTCTAAATGTTTATTGATTTTTGCTAGCTCTGCTGCTGTTTTTTCATCCTTCGTCTGTAGATTTTTGTCAGCTCCTAGCTCAAGCAACTTCAAAATCACGCTTTTATGTCCATGCTGTGCTGCCCATATTAATGCCTGCAAAGAACAACTTTGTTTTACCAATTTTACATATGGAGCAAAACCAACAGTTTCAATTAATAAAGCATGGCCCAATCTGGAGACAAAGACAATTAATGCAAAAGGATCTCAAAGTGGTGTTAAAGCAGAAAATTCTGAGGAAAGTTTCTCAAAAAGCTGTACTTTGAAACAAGCTAGAGGTTACTCACTTTTTAAACCTTTTATCATTAAACACAACGCACAAAATAAATCACTTACTGTATATCCATTTTCATCTTGGGCATTTATGTGTGATCCATGAGCGACAAGAAAAGCAACAACTCGAGGATAGCCTTTTCTAGCTGCATACATGAGAGCAGTCATTTGTTTCCTGAAAGAAAAGGTGCCAGGTGAAAAAAAGTGCGTCAAAATGCAAAAAGAAAAAAAAAAGGTGGCACACTTCTATTTTCATTTAAAAAATTATTTTTAAAAGACACAGTCTAAGTCATGCATTCTACATGCAGAATAATTTCAATCCAAAGTTTGGAAAAAAGATGCAGTTTCATGGAGGACAAGATGTGAATCACAACTGAATGAGGTATGAGGAGTAGTAGTTTGATACCTAGAAGTTGTTTACTTCTTTCCCTGTGCCTTTCAGCATTTTGTTTGTCAATAAACCATTGTTTTTTCTCTTTCATCTATTAGTATTCATTTCTTATTGGTGGAAAGGGATTGTTGGAATACTTAAAGGAGATGACTTATTCCAGAGTGTTCTCCTTTGAATTGTCTCAAACCCAGACATGATCTTATGCTTCCAGAGATGCTTACAAGATTAAATATTGCTCAGAAGTTTCTGTTTGCAAAGTATCTTTCCAGATGCCTGACACATTCTTTGGTGGGGTAGGATTGCAGAATTAAGGGGAAAAAAAAGCAGTACTGGAGGAGAAAGACTGTAGAGTTTCTGGTTGCTACTAAGTAATAATATTTAAGCTAAGATATTTTACTACTGCTGTTTAATTAAAATCTATTGTATTTTAAAAAGCAATAGCTTTTCATGAAAAATACTATGTATTGCTCGTAATGTATAACTCCATGCTTTCTAAAGATTATTCTATTTTGCTAGGATACACCTAAGGGGAGGGCTGCTTTTCCCAATAGTGGGTTTCTTAATACTAAGTTCATTGACCACTAGAGGGATCCCAAAACGCATATGTCTTAAAGCAACTGCCTTAAAATTCCTGCCTCCTTCCAGAGAGTATTGCTAGAACTAAGGCTTTGCACATCTTTGGTTTTGATCATTCATCCAAGGATAATGTTTTGTCTTATGCAAACACAGTTAAAAGTGTACTGAATGAAATCCAGTAATATCACAAATTTGAAACAACATTATGCTAGGGGAAGAAGGTCAATTACACAGAGATAAGCAAAATGGAAGGTAACCAGACCTTCAAGACATACAGTCAACAAAGTAAAGGAACTTGGTAATGAAGCAAAAAGACTTGCATCAGTCTAGAACTAACTTAGTTCATCAACACTACAAAAGCAGAAGTCTTTACTGTATGCGAGGAGACATTTCACGATGGAGCACAGCCAATCAGTGGAACTGGTTGCTCAGAGAAGTTTTTTACTCTCCATCTTTAGTGGATTTTCAAGACCAGATGGCAACCTAGCCCAATTTTACAGCAGAAGTAGCTTTAAAGAAGTTGGACTAGAAACCTCCTGAAATCCCTTCTGACCTGAATTTCCCTGCGAACCTATGAAGATTAGTATAAAAGTAGAGAAGGACTATATTCTCCATCTTTGACGTGATAGCTGAGATCTATAGATCTCACTATCTCTATGTCTCGATAGAGATAGCTATACAGAGACATATACAGATATCTATATTTTAAAGAATGAGCAGAAGTTGATCATAACCTAGTAATTTGTAGCAACAAAATTCAAACCTGTTTGCCCAACATGGACACTCACTCCCACGCTTATTTCTTTTCAGTGGTAGGTAGCCTTTGACTAACCTCCCATGCTATCACCTTTGAAGTATTTACTATTTACATCTGACTGCAAAACCAGTCCAATCACGCCTGATTTCATTTTCATTTCTCCTGCTCTCAACCTTTTTTTAAAAATTTTGATACTACTTCACAATTACCTTCTTCTTTTTCAAAGGCAAAATACTAAACAAAAGCCCTGAGGCTACAGAATAGACTTTTCTCCAAAGAATATGATGTAGTTACAGCTGTACAGTATTGCAGGCATGATATCTGAAATCAAGCCAACAACTGAATGACATTAAAGCCACCGAAAAAAACTTCTCCATTTACAAGTAAAACTCAATAAATACAACATTTAAAAGGTCCATCAACATGATTGTGCAATTAGTACTGCAAGCATTCCATTTTAATGCCTGAGTTTTAATTTCAAAGGCTACAAGCTGTTTCAGGATAGAAACACATACATTGCTGCACAAATTTGCGCCTCTACATGCAAGGGTGTGCCCTGAGCCACTTCATGAAAGCAGAGTCCATTTACATGTACGGCCACAGGAGGGAGACAAGACCATTGGGGAAAACAAACCTTGTTTTCCTAACCCTGCAATGAACCCCCACAACCACAACAGCAAGCTTTAACATGGCAAATCCACTGTTTCCTGCTTAAGTTGAAGAGAAACTGAATGTATTGGTACATCTCAGTGCAATCTAAAAATGATCATAGAGAGTGTAGTGATAATCATCCAGACAGAAGATTTCAAGAATTCTTTCATCATTTTCAGGAACTGCTGTGTTTCAGCAGTAAGGCTTGCAGATGACCTTCTTGTCCAAACACCCATTAAGTCCTTTTGTATAGCCTGTTTAGCTCAGAAATAAGTTATGCACATTTAAAACTAGATCTGAGAGTGAAGGGGGGGAGAAGGAAAAGCAGTGGAATTTTTTTTCAAAACCCTTTAGCAAGCACTTATGCTTTGATACGCTACATTCTCATCAACAAAACTGTTTTTACAGCCACCAGTACCCAGTTGCCAATTTCGATTTAGCAAAAATATCCTAAGTTATACTACTAAATACTTTCTTCTCAGTACTGTACCCCCTTGCAAAGAAACCATCTACACCTATCCGTTCCTAAACTCACCTTCTTTCTTTGCATTTCAAAAATCAGTCTCTTTCCAACTAGTCCTTCCTTATTCCACACACACTTAATAAATCAGACACAACCCCCCCAAGTTTCTGTGTATCACCTCCAGATGACATGAAATAAAATCATCTACTGGTTGCCCTGACAGTGCAACAGAGAAAGCATAAACATTAAACCCTGCCTTACATGAAGGTTAAGTATTCTGCGTTGCATTCACACACATTCCAGTGGTTGGTGGACAAAAGAGAAGCTTCCTAGAATCATTCTGGTTCTCACATGCTGAGAAAGCCAAATAATGAGAACCTTAGCTCTGAACACGTGTGGTAAGCTGATCACACAGGAAGTACTTTCACAATAATCTCAACTCACTGACAGTTCTGATCACTCACACAGAACATCCTGCTCGCTCTAATGAAACAGGTGAAATGGGACTGCAGTGCCACAGAGAGGGGCTGTTTGATCCCTTACCATCACATAAAGCAGTTTATTGCATTTCATTCTCATTTCTGAACACAGAGCAAGAAGTCCATGAGAAACAGCAGCTGCTCCCTGAGCAGACCCAATAATGGAGTGGCATGCACAAATGTCAAATACTGGAAAGGCATAAAGGCAGCTCGAAGGTTTGAGATGACAAGGTCTGGATTTTTCAAGCCTCTGCTTTTATTTGGCACAAATATGATATTTCTGATTGTCACTTAATTTATCTTTTCATCTGAGAAAGACTACTACTGCAACAGTGAAAAAGCCACAACCATATCTGCTGGATGCTTGAATAACTCACGCTAGCACAAGATCTAAGGACAGAAAAAGATAGTAAATAAATATTTGTATATAAAGATCAATCATGCAAAACATACTCTTAGTTTATAAATAACATTTAAAAATTAGAATTCCTACCTCTTATGTCAGCACTCATACTTTCCCCCCAAAGTTTAGCCAGAAGCCTGTCCAAATGCAAACCTGCAGCTTTGCACTCTCGCTTACATTTTCAACAACCAAGACAAAGTTAATAATGCAAAGACTTCCCCTATTTTTTAAAGCAGGATGTTTATTCTAACACCCAGCTATCTGACAACAACAATATGTAATTATTTCAGAGTATGTAGCTTTTTCTTCTCTCATGAACATTTTCTTGTCTCTCTGATAAGAATATAAGAATGGCATTTAAATTGGTACCAGACATCAGTCGCCCTTCAGCAGAGTCATGTTTCCTCCTTGTCTATCAGTACTATGCTCACAGTGAGGTTCAGAGCCCTGAGTAATTGAATTCTACTAAGGAAAACCAAAGGCCTTCAATTGTATTCTTTTTAGAGAGCAACTCAGTCTATATATCCCAGGTAATGTGATGAAAGAGGTGTGGTATAAAAAAATTCCGTTAGTTGACATAAAGAGTATTTTTTTTAGCAGACACAAGACAATTTATCCTGGGATCAGTCCAGAATTTATTTCTTTTTGATGTAAAATGAAACATTTCATCAGACTGTGTAACTACATACATCTCACAGTGCACTGCTTCAAACTGCTGAGACGCAAAGTTGTAATTAAAGAAGGATGTTATTACTTGTTTCTAAAAGGAGCTTAATCTCTTAATCCAAATTATTCCAGATTGCAGTGGAATAAATGTATTTCATTTACAGAATTTTGTTTTCCACAGGAAGTACTCTGTGAAAAGAATATAGACAGATATCCACAAAAAGCTCAAAAGTAGGACATGAACTTAGATGAAGAATGAATTGATTTAACTTCCATCCCTGTGCAGAAGAGGCAATATGATTTAGGAAAGGCAGAGGACATATTTCTCGCCCTCATACTTCAGTCAAGTGAATAATAAAGATTAATTTATATTTTGTTCAGCTGAAGAACATACTTACAATTTGACAAAGCTCATCACAGTCTTATTTACTCAGATTAACAACTATACTAAGAGATGTAAGTATCTGAGCGCTAGTCTTTTCTTATACAATCAGCAGTGAAATTACAAGTAGTATGTACACTTCATCTTAACCAACAACAATAGCTATGTCTATAAACAAGTCTTTGTATAATAATATTAAATTTTGTACTTTATTCACAGATGCTGGGTTTTCCATACCTGCAAGTAAGGTTAGGGTCAGCATTCCTTGATAGAAGCAGTTCGACAGTGTTCAAGATGTTCTCCTCTGAAGCTTGTGCAGTACATGCTGCCATCAACACAGTGTATTTATCTGTTTGGAAATTTGCAGTTAGAGAATTACCTACGTAAATGTAAGTACCATGCTAACCCAGAATTTCCTTTAAAAGTCTTTATATTTGCTAGAGTTGTTAATCAGGTTTTGATACTCCATGATATTTGGAAAAGGCTAACAATCTTGTTTTGCTGTCTGTGAAAGTCACTAGAATGATCAGGTAAGACAAAGGCACCTGAGGAGATACTCAGAAAGATGAGAGTGAATCGCAGTAGTAAAGCATCTATTCCTCCTGAAGTTTAGAATAGCTTGCAAGGACCCCAAAGCTACAGTAGGAGCCTAACTATAGATGCTTATTTCTCAAAACACTTTCCACGCCAGTAGATTCATTCCCTGTTCCTCCCCTCCAGTAAAAGGAAGCAACATCTGACAGGAAGTTTACTGCAATGGATAGGAAAAGGTACATGAAACGTATTATGAACACATAGCAACACCAATTTTGGGGAGAACAGAGGCCCATAAAAAGGACACTTGAAGCAAAAGGGCTTCATGATAGGTCTTAAGGAGGAAGAATTAAATTTATTAACTTACTATGGTCCAGTAGTGGCAGAAGAAGTATTAAAAGTATTGGTTTAGACATGGATTTAAAGAGCATCTACACAGTCCATAAGAATACCAGCACATTTACTACTCCAGCTCTGAAACCAGCTGGGTGCTACACGCCACCTTGGCTCACAAATCAAAACTGTACAACTGCTGTTTACCCACAGAACACAGGAGACCTCCTTTCCTGTGATTATCATGGTTTTCATATGGGAAACATAACACCTCAAAGACCTTAGCAAGTTAGTTGGCCCCAGTGTCATTTAGAAGACTGCCATTTGAGAAACTGCCTATTTTGTTTATTGCATAAACTTGTTCACAAGTTCCAACATGCCTTCATCCATTTAAGAAGTACAATATTAGCTGCACCTACTTCATATCCTATCAAGTGTTACAACATATTTTCTAATTTTCTTGTAGAAATTTTAAGACTGTGTATAATTAATCTTCATTCTTCAATGAGGTCAGATTTCATTACATTTGAACATGAAAAGTTAAGTACTTCACCCCCACTGCTCTCACCATTTCTTGTCCCTCACCTCTACAACTTAGTCCTACATTTAAATTCATTTGGTTTTTTTAAGATATCATCTTTTAATTTTCAACTGCCTCATGTAGAAATTACTTGATATGCCGACAAATTTTTACTCAAAATGTTTAAGCCGGTTATCAACTAGAACATGAATGGCAAGGTGGCAGGACTTAAATAAAGCACTGTCAATCTGGGAATGATATTTGGGAAGAACCTGCAGTTGTATTTGTATTCATTATCTCAGGTAGTGATAAAGAGCGGGAAATTAATTTCTGTTAGCCTACCTATTGCTCACACATGTGAGCAAGAGACGAAAGAGAAGAAACACCTTGGAATTCCTAGATTTCGCTTTTACAGAGAATAACTGCTAAAAGACTGCAAAAAAGATAAGTTTATGTTCAGACTAGACAAAAAACCCAGTAGATCTGGTCAACTTATTCCTCAAGGATACAATGTTTTGAACCCATCACATAGCAAATGATATATTAGTTCTTGTCAACTACCAAAAAGGGTAAAATTAAGTTACCACTTATAAAGAATGACTGAAGAGTGACTCAAGGTGATGAACAGTACAGCTGTTTATTAGGACCATAAGCGTTAAAGGCTAATTAATATAGGATCACTTGTACGATTGCCTGCTGATGTAAAAAATAGCAGGAGGACTGGTGAGATTTAGTACCCCCTTAGGACAGCACAGCTTTACTGAACACATGTGGCCTGACCCAAATCAAAGACTTACAAGACTGCTCCTGGCTGGACAGTACTCTGCTGCCCATACACCTAGTTACCGTTTCCCTACACAGTATACCAGGGAAACAAGCCAAGAAACCTGATCCTAGTGAGGTGCCACTTTGGGCAAAGACAGTTGGTCACACAAATGAAAAAATGCCATGCATTTGGTTACCTGGTCAGCCTAAACTATTGCCCATAGTAGTTTTTGTCCCAGTTATAGCTTTCTACAGCCATGAACAAGGAACATGTATGAGCTGTAGGCAGACACATAGAAGTTCTCTGAAATTGGCTACAAGGACAGTGATCAGAAGAAGGCATGACTGCTTTTGGTGTAGGCAATCTACTCTAATCTCATATGCTGATCAACTGCTAAGAGGTCAGAGAAAATTTTCAGAGCCAGATTTGTACCATCTGCATTTCAGTCTATTACTGCAAATACTGGCAAGTTAGCAGAAAATATGATCACTGCTTTTACATACTTGGCAGTATTGTGGGATAAATATTCCAATGCAATGGAAGAGATTGAAAATAACCACAATTTAAGTAGAAAAAGAATTATTATTAGGCCATAAAAATTGACAGAGGAACTGATACTACTTAGAAGCTACACTGAACTCCTGCGGAAAAAGGTGATCTAGCAACACACTGAAGAACAGTTTTGTTAATAGAAAATAGAAAAATTGCACTCTAGTTTTAGAGAAGTCCACATTAGTTTCCCATGAACTGGAAAGTTGTTCATGTTGTTTGAGATGTTATCTGTTTTCTCCATGTACATACTTCATAACAGGATCAAACACAGGAAGTTTTACGTATACAACTTTATACTAAAGTTTTTGAGTAAATACTTCCAAACACTTTTTTAAAAAGTACTTGGGATGTGGGAGGTGTGAGGGAAAGTGGAATTGAGAGAGAAAGAACTAGATCATGCATCAACTGATTCCAGATCAATTCCAAGAACACAATTTTTACTTTAAAACTACTACTTTTCCTTCAAAACTGTGAAAGGTAGAATAGGTCCCAGTTCCACAGTGAACTTTTGATTTTTTTCCCCCACATATGTAAACAAGAGAATAAGGATAGGGACAATGTCTGGTAGTGAGCATCACCAGCCAGTATTTTTCATTCCCATCTTACCTATTTCAAAACATGCATTAGCACCTCTGTCCAGAAGAAGACGTACTACGGCAAAGTTAGCCACACTGGCTGCACACATCAGGGGAGTCCATCCAAACTGAAAGCTAGTTTCTATGCTGATACCTGACAAAATTTAAGAAATTAAAATCATAAAACTGCATCACAAGAAACATGCTTTTTACAAAGCTTACTCTCAATATGTATAATTACAAAGGTTACACCCTGTTTGCATTTCATACAAGGGAGAGAAATCTCTTATGGCACTTTCTTTTTTTTAATACATCTTTATTCAGAACACCAGAAAACAACTTCTAAAACTGACATCGATGTAGCCCAGCTCTCAATACAAGGAGTTAAGTACCACAGAAAGACTACATTAAAAACCTCAAACATTTAACTGCGAAAGTAATTTCATATAAGCACACAGAATTTGTTTTCTCTACTTCTGTGCAATAGCTTTCTTCAATCAAAATGAAAAACTTTGACTCTTGCCAAGCCAAGAGGACTGTTGTGGAAGCAAACTGCTTGTAAGGCAATTCGGATCACAACATGTGGGGTTTCCTGCTTCACAGCTCCTTTTATTCTCTGTCCTTCAAGACGGCTAGCACATTTGTGTTTGATACTAAGAAAATATTATCTCAATAAAAAGAAGAAATAAGAGACTATGCAAGGGTCAAGCACCATCACCAGAATTGTTTGTTATGCTTTATAATAGCCAGTATGTCTGAAATGGCTAGAAGTATGTCAGACAGCCCAGCCCTCCCAAATGCACTGAGAACCAAGTACCAGACGGAGATACTCATCTGACAACTTTCTAATATAAACCTGTATGCATTTTTCAATCCTTCAACAAATATTACTCCCTCTAGAAAAGTTTCCATCATTTGGCTCTGTATTAGTCCCACAGTGACTATGGGTAATCAAAAATACTTCTTTGGGAAAAAACACTCCAAAAAGTCCCTCAAAACTATCCTACAAAATTTGTGACATGCATACTTCTTCATGCAAAATGTGTACTTTCCCTGTCTTGGTACTATGTCAAAGATGTGCTCAGTATAGCAATATAAAGTCATTAAAGCTGAGGGACTAACAGACTAATGCTCTTGGATTGATTCTTTAATTTCTTAAGATTACTAGAATTGTAGAATCAATAAAGAGGTATCAATTCAATGAAAGCCATGTGTTGAAGCATTCTAATACCTGCAAGCCACTGAATTTACAATCAAATCTCCTTAACAATGTACACATACTAGCTGCAGTTAATGTCATAGCACACTGGCCTGTCTGCAGCATACAAAACTTTTCATTGAAGCCCACAGAAGTTCTACAAGGGGAGCCAGCAAATGTCCCTTAGCAGTCATATCACAACTTCCTTGTAAGTCACTTCAAGAATTTAGCAAGTCTGATATTCAACAGCCCACTGAAGTAATACTAGTGAGAAAAAAACCACCCAAAAACCGTCACTCTGTCAGCCTTAAAAAGTCTCTTTTCCTTCATGAGAAGAAAAGCAGTCCATGTAACTACAGCTCCCATCTAGAGCTTTTTACTTTAATATATATCAGAACAATAGTGACAAATATTCTATTTGGCAGCTATATAGAGACTTATTAAAACTCTTGAGAAGGCATTTTCCTCAGTGCTTTCTTTACATGTATAACAGCCAGTATCTGCCATGATGCTGGTGCTTTTTCCAAGTTCTAGAAGCAGAATGGTCTATTTGGCAATATGTTGCTTGTCCTGCAGAGTCTCCTACCATCTTGGTAGTGACTGCCTTGAAGTACCCCTAAGTGTGAAAGTCCCAATGCAAACAAGCTGTAATCCCATAGGAAGACAAAGGACAACTAAAACAGGAACAGTCATGGCTTCTTGGCTGTTCGGTTATAGGAGTTATTGACTGAACCAGAAATGTCTCACCTCGATGACTACTCAAATAGGTTATTACTCTCATTACACGAGCTGTTATTGAAGTAAGCAGAGTTAGTTCAGCATTTAAAATGGCCCTTGAGAAATCCTTGAGATTTTCTCCTTGAGAAAACAGCGAAGCCCAGAAAAAACTTCTTAGTGAAAAATCAGGCCAGATCCAACAGCCAGAGAGAAGTGAGGCTGCTGCAGCTCCAGAACCACAGGTGCAACCTGTATCGATGCCGAGCCTGTATACCCAGCAGGCACACACACCCCCACACCCACCCAACCGGCCACAGCGATCACCACAGACAAACAGAGCACCCTTATGAACACTGTAGCACCAGTATCATCCTGTCATCTATCCCCCCCAGCTGCTGGCATCACAGACACATGGGCCTCTGACCTCTGGTCCCACTCCTGCGACTGGCACCGCTTTCACTCGCTTGGCCCCCAGGCACAAGGACCTTACGTTATAGCTGGGAGTCCCTTGCTCTGAGTCTGTAATTTGCCTGTGCATGGTCTTCTCTGCTCCTCTCAGACTGTAGAGGCAGGCTACTGGCTTCCATGATGGGCCTGAGAGGAGCTGGACCAGCGCATTATTTGGGCTCCCCCACCTGCCATTAGCTGTGTTCTTCTGTAGGTATGAGCATAGGAGCTTTTCAGTTACATGGCCCCACAACTTACATCTAGGAGACAAACCAGATGCAACATTCCTCCTTACAATCTGAGTCACAGATAAGTATCTTCCTATTTAAGCAGCAAAGGGGAGAAACACATTGTGGTCACAGATGAGTTCTACAGCAGAAACCATGTGGAGAATAAGAATAACAGTGAAGCAAAAAAACAGCAAAGGAAGAATCGCACTCTTTTTGTGAATATTACTGTTTCTCCCATATCCCTTTCAGATACTTTCTTGACTGTGGCTAATAACAGCTCTAGTAGAAAAGGCTGTTTTTACAGAGAAAAATGTAACTCTGCTAGATAATTCCATGCTTGACACCAGAAATACAAGGTCTTGACTTTCACTCAGTTAAAGAACAGCTCTTAGTGTTGGAATCCATTCGCACTCTGACACCATTTACCTGAGGGGAAGCTCTAAAATGCTTGATTCTCTAAAACTTTTCTCTAGTAGAGGTATTGATTTCTTTTAAGTCTGTCAGCACTTTGGTCTGTACCCACATGACATTAAAGCTGAGTCATATCAGAGCTGCTGCTGTCTCCCTCTGCAGGGCCAGCTACGGTGGTCACCTGACTCAGGGTTCAGAAAAATGGCTGAAAAATTATTCTCACACACTAGACACCCTCCCATTCCTGTAGTTTACTACTGCTTATAATTCCTTGAACTGGCTCACAAAAGATGAGATGAGCTCCAGCACCCATTCAAAGATATAAGTGGAAGACATTGTTAAAGGAAAATGGAGAACTTGACTGTAGTTGTATCTTTAATCAGCCTAAACTGTCATGAGGTCATAAATTCTAATTCCATCTTAGGAAATGGAACACATGAATTACCTGGTGTTAAGTATTTTACTCCTAAAGGAAACCAAAATGTCCAAGTCATCTTTGAAGGCACTACTTGCTTGCATTACTTTTTGTGCCATGTACTTCGGAAACTTTTTTTTAAGCTGCCATTTAACAGAAGTGGTAAGGAAAAACTGTGCTTCTCCATCTCCTAAAGGAGCTCTGCAAAACTGCCTCAGCATCAAAAATACTAAAGCAACATCCAACCAAGCCAGAAGACAACATGGTCTCACTTTACCTGAAGGAACAGCCCCAACTGTTGCTAGGAAATCCACTTCCAACACAAACCTTGAGTTTGGCTGACTTCTGGTAGTGAGCCTCCTACAAGCTCTACGAAACATATAATAAAGGCAATTCTGGATGCAAAGATTTAATATGGGCACAGATCCTCTGAAGGACAATGTTACTTTTCTTCAGAAAGACCTATAATAGGCACTGTGTTCTACTGCTTCTTCTGGATGAGTCAGAATTTACTGTTGATCCCATTTTAAGGAAATTATATATTCTTTTCTGATACTGCCTTGTTCATTTCAGGAGACAGGAACCTAGACTACATGAATCCTTGGCCTGAACCAATGCACTTACAGAAACCCATCATCATCTTCCAACAGCACAGAACTGCCCACTGTGGAGCAGGCATCAGCACAGAAAGTGAACTACTGCTGTTTGACTGCAATACAACAATTAAAAATGGATGGTGTAGCAAAACAATTAAGCAATCTGATGCACAGACATCGCTCAAACTCTACCCATAAATAAGAATGTATTTTCTCAAAGCAAGACAGATGTATTTCACTCTTGCACTGCACTTCTTGTGTTTCAGTCCGTGCAGTAGTTTTGCTTAATTTAAAAAGAAAACCATTCCCCCACTGTGGTGAGAAACAGTTGGCTTCTAAAAGGGCAAATAACATCATTGTTTCAAAACTCAGAAAAGCCCATTGCTAACCAAGAAACTACCTTCTCCCCTAAGACAGATTTTCCTGAGAGAGCAAGCTCTTGGTCACTATATTCTCCTTGCTTGCTGAAGCAGAACTCCCTGACAATTATCACTAGGCAGGTCAACTCAGCTATGCAGTTTCTGGATTGCCCTGGATGCTTCAGTAAGTGATCCAATCTTCCTAACACTGATTAACAAACACATTAGAGACAAATACTAAGTAACAGAACAGGCAAAAAGGCTTCCAGTGCTAAAACAGACTACTCTTTAGTGACAAATGCCACATAAAGCCTGTTAGACCTTTCAGAATCACAAAATCTTTGTTAAGCTGATGTTGCCAGGACAGCAGTGTTACATAGGGCACATACCAGACGCTTAACAGTGCTGTGAAGGGGAGAAAAAAAAAAAAAAAAGAGGAAAAGGAATTTCCAAACTGGGGGAACATTAAAATAAAAAAGGCTAGCCTCCCCTTCTTACCCCATGCTGTACGACCTTCAACACCAAAGACCACCCCCTGAATTCTCCCCCTCAATTTAAACCATCTCTAATTCAGTGTTTGTGATTGCTATTTGCATGTTAAAGATATATCTGAAAACAAAGAAACACCTTATTTCATAGTTCAAACATTCTGGTTTTCTCAAATTTCTGGGCTCCTGACTGACAAAAGAAACATAAAATAGAAGCAATGTGCTGGAATACCGAATTTGAGTCACTGAAAAAGTAATTTAATCTTTCAAAATAATGTGTTGAGTGCATGTAGGAACATGTGAATGATTCCAGTAAAGCATATAAAGTCTTATTTTAAATGAGAAAGTTTAGTATTCTTGCCCAGTTCAATAAAAAATATTCAACTTTGTAACTGATTTTCCTCACCTGAGTTTAAGAGTTCTTCAATTAATGACACATCACCACGAAACAGAGCCTTCTTTAATGCCTCATTCTTGTCTGCCTGCAACATTTGATCCAAGTGCTAGATAAACAAAGAAAAATCAAGTCAAAATCTGGAGACTGTTTCAAGGCAAAAACAATAAAGCTTGGTTTCAGTATAAAAGCACTAATAATCTCTGAAAGGACATAGCATGGAAGAAGAGGGTAAAGAGCAACACAAAACTTTTGTTCTTCCATCTCTGTAGATCTGTTCAGGGTCTACTACAAAGCTTAAGTTTTAAAATCAATTTTTCTGAGAGGTTCCATCCTCTGAAAATGGAAATATCATCTTTCTCAACAGACCTGCTATCCTCCCACACTACTCTCAATTTTTCTTACCACAATTTGATTTCAATTAAGATTCTTTTTCATCTCGTGACTCTGGAAAAACTTTGCAATGCATGTATGTACCTTTTTTTGGTACGTTTCACATGTTGTGAAGTACAATGTTAAAAAATACAGCTATCAGATATGAAAATCTGAGCTTGAGCCAAGGGACTTCAGAGACTGTCTAGCCTAACAGCACAAGTCCAGTGCTGTGAAGGGCTACAGTTCCTCTATCATCCTAATTCTGCGGTGACAGAGGCCTTTGTAGAGCTGCATCATAAACATTCTGGCTGAAAAATGCACTGACTAAAAGACTAGTTTATGCATCAGACAGTTGCCCAATTTAAGTTGTTTTCAAAAGCATCATAGATTTGTTTTCTATTAAAGCTGCAGATGCAGTTGAAGATTGCTGCTGGAGCTATCTCAAGTGTACAAAACATTTACATACACTGGTAAGCAGAGGACTGATTATTCACTAGTTTCCTTAGAGACAGAAGTGGGTATGAAATGAAGTTGTCTTTTATCATAAGTTTTTAACTTCCAACATTATAATTTAGAAATATGCAACTTTTACAGCACATTATAGCCAATCTTTCCAGTAACTTTTGTAAAGACCAACAAAAGCATCCAGAAAACCAAAGGTGAGAAACAGTCAATAGAACAATTTAGCCCTACTTTTATTCTACTCAGACAACAATCTTCAAATAATGCACTTCTTTGGATAGGAACCTCAATTTGAAGACCAAGCCCCCTAAAACACCGGCTATAACCTGAGACTTCCAGAATTCAGTTATACTTCTATTGTTCAATTATGGTCGAGACAAACCCAGACTTAAGAACCCTCACAGAATCTACCTCACACTAATGGATACTTCACACCCCTTAGATATAATAAAATTACTGAAATCTTCAAGTTAGCAAAAAACAGTCTCAAGAGATTTAAGATATAAAACAGCTTTACAGGCCTCCAGCCACTTTCAAGTTTACTCTCATGCTGAAATATGATTACGACTAGAGTCTGCTACTTAAGGGGAGAAAGAGCTTTTAAATAAACATTAAAGGTTTTTCTAATAAGATAAACCCCTACAATTCAGGTTTCATTTACTGGATTGAGGGTACACCAGCATTACCCTGGTAGGAAACAGCCTACGAGGAAGCACCAGCCGCACCCTCCCCTGGGACCCACCGCGCTCCGCTCCCCACACGGTTCCAAGTCGAGGCCGCCCCCCACCCCGAGACCGCCCGGTCACGGCTGGCGGTCCCCAGGCGCAGGGAGGCTCAGCCCCACCTGCGGCTCCTGCCGCACGACGCCAATGTCCCAGTCGCCGTCATCGCTGTCGNGGGCTGCGCCGCGCCGCGCCGTTCCGTGCTGAGCAGAGCGTCACGGCGGCAGGTACAAGAAATCAGTGGCAGCGGTGCCGTAAGCACGTGGGGCTGTGACGCGGCGCACTCGTGGCTCCGCTGCTTTGTGGGTGCTGGGAGGTGCAGCGGGGCGATGTGTGAGGTTGTATCTTTAGATCTGTGGCTGGTGCGTATGTGTGGATCCAAGGTAAAAGATGCGGGTTCCTCTCTTTAATTGCTGACGTCATTAACATGCTCTTGCCACTCCGCCTCACCTAGCCGCAGCCGGTGACGTCACTTATGTGTGTGTACACGCAGTGTCGCATAGCCCGAGCCTGCGGTGGGGACACCCGCGTGGGACAGCCGAACAGCAGCCGTGCACAATGAGCCAGCCTTTCGACCTCCAGCCTGGCCACATAGGGCATTAATTTCAACTTCAGAGCTGTGGTTAGACTTCTTTCTGATGACCGATAATACTATCATCTCGTCCATCACGAGGTTCATGAGAAACTCTTTGAAGAACAAATGAGGAATTACGTTCTGTGTTTCATCCACAGGCATCATTGCTCTTTGAGCTCACGTCAGACCGTGCCCCAGGCTGAATTGAAATTGAGCATCCGCTGACGGAAGAGGAGTTTGGTCTTGGAGAAAAGTACAAAACGGTAAGTGTAGTCCTTGTGCCCATGACACTGTAAAAATATAATTTTGGGAAGTTAATTTTAGCAAAAAATACCCTCATCTTGATCAGAAGGTGGCTGTAAAAGATTTCTTATTTATTTATTTTATTTTTTGTTCAACTTTTGTTTTGTTTCTTGATGCAGTGCGATGTGTAAGGCAACTTTTTCTGTTTGGGGTTTGCGGGTTAGCTAGAGCTATGTTTAGAACATACTAAGTGCTATAAAAATTGCACTTATTAAAAACGAAACCTGCACGGTCTGCATATTTCAATTGTGCCCGCTTGACATTTTTAATAGCTGCATTTCCTGGATTTTATTTGCTTGTCTGTTAAATATGACAGCCTGTTTGCATTAAAGTATAATGAAAGTCAGATTATTAACAGCGAGGAACTCAGGTGTAAGAACTAGGTGAACATTTAAAATGAATTCCCATGAGAGAAACTTCCAGTTCTGGAAACTATAGAAATGCAAATGCCCTTCTTTTTACACAGCCTCCCTAGAGCAAAGGTTGCTAAAACTGACTCACCTCTAAAACATACTTCTATATAAAGACTTAGCTTTATTTGCTTCTTTGGGATTTACCTGTATACACTAAATCTCTGTTTAAATTATTTTGGTAATGAAGATACAATGTTTACCATGTGTAATAACTGAATGGTTTTGTAGCCATGTCAGTTCTTATAAAATTGTAACTTTTATTCTCGGTTTTCAGGGGTTTTTATTATTGGCCTGAATATTTCTTATGTCACTTTCTGTCTGCAGAGAAAAAGTAGAATTTATGTCTTTTTTGTGTAGCTTCTTTGTATCTGTATTGAATCTACCAGTACTTGACTTTACAGTCCCCATAACCAGAATCAAGCTTCCGTGTTATTATTCATTTGGCTTAGCTGTGTTACAGAAGATGGACTTGCTAGTAGAACTTACATCCCCAGCTGCTAAAGACAGCTGAGTGTGATGTTCAATAACTGACATCACATGTTCCAAGAGAGTTATTTCTAACTGGTGCTGGTACTCTGAATAGATTCATTACCTTTCATACACTACCAATTCTTTAGTATTTGACAATTGTGATTTATTTGTACTGGTTCAGGTTTCAGATTTGGAGGTGGTTAGTTGGCTTGTTTGTGATTTTTTTTTCATTTTCTCTGCATTATAACCCATCCAAATTAAAATGTCACAACAGACACTTCAAATGCAACCTGCATGCTGCTGCTTTCTCAAAGGGCACCACTCTAGGAAGGTCTTTTTCGGTAATAGGCCTGGTAGTACCTAGTGTTAAAAGAAAAAATCCCAACTCTTTTCAAAGGCTCACAGTGTAGAAGAACCTTGCCGCTGGTGTACCCAGTAGCTGTTTCAAGTGTGAACAAGACAATCATGCAGAAGCTGGTAGCAGGTGATCTCTCCTTTTGTGTTTGCTTGGTACTGTAAATCAGACATTATTGTTGATGTAGACTCTCCTACTTCTTTTTCACATTCTTCTTACTCCAGCTTATTTGTGACCTTGAAGTTTGTTTTCATTTTTCAGCTAGGCAGACTTATTTTGGTTGACATGGTAAGTCCTGGCTGTCATCCATATTTGCCAAATATCAGTGTGTTTTTACTTACTCTGATAGGAACACTTCCCAACGTCTTTTCCTTGTTGCTGTGCAGTACTCATTTTACATGCAGGAGGCGATTATAGAATGGCTCAAGCTGGGAAAATTTTAAGAGATCCTTATTCTCAGAGAGGCTTAGTAGCTCTGGGTCTACAGAATTGACAAATTATCAGTAAATATTCAACTGGAAGATGGTGAACTAACAGCTGTGCCAGTTCCATGGTTAAGAGCAGTACATCCAGGAATTTGCATAATTTGAAAAAAGTCCCATAAAGTAGCACAAGTGATTGCAATTTAACAGGTCACATTAATGGAAAAAAATGGGAAACAAAGTAGTTTATATTGTTCTGGATGAATTTTCAGCTGACTTGTAAATAGCTGTAGCATCTCTTATTTTTAAGGTATTTCAAGTATAAAAATGAATACTTATTCTCTAAAAAAGCACTTAAGTGGTTTGTGTTCTTTCTGTGATCTGAAATCACCCTTAGTGTTAGATCAGTTTTAGTTTTGTCCTCCTGAAATTTTGTTATGAGATGCTGCACTGCAGCAAATTGAGTTGTTCATAATTATTTCAGTCATCATTCTAATCGACTTACAAAAGATGGAAAGCATTTAATTTTATCTGTTTTACTTATAATTCATTTTTTACAGCTGTGTTTCTTCTTTCCACGTTACCAAATCTATCTGGATAGTACCTGATGTAAGACTTCCAATCTGCTGCCAAACACGTGAGTATAAGTTGCATACCAACTGATTTTCTGTTTGTAAGATCTGTTTTCTGGTAGAAGCATTAAACCATTGTCAAAAGTCCCCATAGTTAGTGGGAAATTCATGGATATGATGTAAACCTGAATCCTGTTGTGAAAATATCTCTTATTATCACAGTAACGTACAAAAAAACCCTAGAACAAGAATTAGGATGTTGAAGATACTTTCTTTTATTTTAGTGTCTCTCAGGCAGATTTTTAGCTTCTTTCCATATAACCTAGAAGCTTTGGTCTGTGTAGCAAGTCCATGTCAGAACGATTCCTGATATTACTAGATGCAACCTCTCTATTAAAAATTCCTCATTCCTCCACTATCTCTACTCTGTTCTACGCTATTTCGTCCCCTTAATCTTAACTGGCAGTACTCCCACTTCGTTATCATGGTGAGTACCTTCTTGTTTCAGCCTGTTGACTCTCTGCTGGTGCTCAGGCAACCACTTGTAATAGTATTGCTTGTCTCTTAGAAACTCAAATGTTTGAATTTTCTAAAGGCAGTTTATAATGATCAAGTGCTGTTTTGAGCTTTCTACACCATTTACCTTTTATTCTGACATCTCACTTTGTCTTACCACTTCTATCAAGATTGAAGGTTATCCACATATTTCAGTATATTCATATATGTAATATCTTTATTGGTTGCCACATTCTTTTTTTGCTTTGACCAATTCAAAAGGAATATGGCTTCTGGGAAAAAGGACTGGTTTTGAATCAAAAGCTGGTTTTGCTTTATCGTGTTTGGTGGTTTGTATTGGTTTTTTTTTCTCTTTCTTTTCTTTTGTTAGCAAAACATACAATCTAATTGTCACTTCTGCATACTGAATGGCCTTGTTATCACAGGTTTACCACAGGATGTTAAGTCTTTGGTTATCTCTTACTTTTACAGCTGCTGGGGCTGCTCACCAGTAGTCTCTGAGCATTGTGAGAGCTCCCACACCTATGTTGTCTTCCTGGACTTGTTTTGTTTGAGTTTATTAAGTCAGGATGTTATTTTATATTATGATCTATGATTCGGGCTCTCTCTCCAAAGTGATACTAGTAATTCAGAGCTCCTAAAATCTCAGCTTCTCTTCTGACAGGAAATTTTCAGCCCCTGACTGAATTCCTAGGATGTGCTAACTGGACTTTGCTACCGATTCATTTTATCTCATCCATCTCTTCCAGCAAAGTCAGCATCTCCTTTACATCTGCTTTAAGGTCTTCTCTTCAAGAGTAGTTGTGATACCATCCACATTCCCAGTGGTATAAGCGACAATTGTTACAAATGCCAGCAGTTGAATCATGAGAACATACTGTGTGGGAAAACCATCCAAAGATGTTGTATTGTTTTCTAGCTGTCTTATATCTGCATTCTTGTGCTACTCTCCAAACTTACATGCAGAAGTGCCTACCTGTGGAAGAGACTTTCATGATAATTTGAGCTATTCTGTCACAGCTGGTCCAACTAACAGGAAACCATAAGTCTTCCTTATTGGGCATGTGGGAACTGGTATGCACTGGGGATGCCCTGATTGTTTTTGATTGACAGCAGACTGAACATGACCAAGCAGTGTGCCCACATGGCCAAGAAGGCCAGTGGCATCCTGGTTTGGATCAGAAATAACGTGGCCAGCAGGACTAGGGCAATGATTCTCCCTCTGTACTTGGTACTGGTGAGGCCTCAAATCCTGTTTAGTTTTGGCCCCTCACTACGAAAAAGACATTGGGGTGCTGGAGCATATCCAGAGAAGGACAGGAAAGCTGGTGAAGGGTCGGGGGCAGACGTCTTATAAGGAGTGTCTGAGGGAACTGTGGTTGCTTACCCTGGAAGAAAGGAGGCTCAGGGGAGACCTTATTGCTCTCTACAACTGTTTGACAGGGGGTTGTGGTGAGGTGGGGTTCAATCTCTTCTCCCATGTAACAAGTGATAGGATGAGAGAAAATGGCCTCACGTTGCACCAGGGAAGCTTTAGATTAGACATTAGGAAAAATTTCTTCACTGAAAGGGTGGACAAGCTTTGGAACAGCCTGCCCAGGGCAGTGGTAGGAACACCATCTCTGTAGTGTTCAAAGGATGTGGTATTTGGGAATATGGTTTAGTGGTAAACATGGCGGTGCTATGTTAATGGTTGGACTCAGAGATATTTTCCAACTGTAACAATTCTATGATTCTAAAGCAATGGTTATTGAGCTTATAGTAAAAGGCTCCTTCCCTCTAGTAAATCCCTAATATTTAAATGGCCATAGTCCAGCCTCCTGTGTGCTCATATAGAATCATGTTTTTGCATAGGGTCCTGTATATGTATCTGCAGCTTTTTCTCCCTAAGTCTCTGAGCGCTGACATAACTCCTTCATTCAAGTTGCTGTTGCCATAGATATAGTAGTTCTCTTGTTACAAAAACCTCATTAGTTTCAGTGCGTGAAATCAACAGGCACTAGTATATTAAAAAAGATACCTTCTGTCTAACTGGTGCAGTAAAATGCTCAGCAGTTCCTATCTACTTTGGTACTGTAAAATGCCCTGAGTCCTAATCATCCTATGTACCAGAACTGTCAAGGTTATTGAAGATAGCTCCTTCTTTGTTAATGCAGCTGCATAAGCTGCCAACAGCAGTTTGATCTAGATTTCTTTCTCATAATGCTTTCCTACAAAGCTTACCTTGCACTAAAGTTGTGGAAACCAAATTGCCTATGAGGCTCTGCAATAAACAAATTTGCCTCTGTCCCATATAGTTATTTTCTATGTTCTTCCTTGAAATACCCATTTCTTTAACCAGATCGTCCAAACTCATCAGGGAATGTGTCTGAAATCCAGATGTATATGGGGGGAAAGTGGACTAAATGGCTTGCACTAAAGATCCATGATCATCGATTTCCTTGTTCACATCAGCCTATTGTAACAAGCCTCCAGTTAACCCTTTGGCTAACTTTCTGCAAAATCTCCACATGCTCCTTTGGCAGCAAGTTCTGACTGGTCGTTTCAAGTAGACAGGATTTTGTAACAGGCAAATATTCCCACCAACCTGCTTCATAATTTGCTAGTATCTCTACTTAAATAATTCATGATGTAATAGAATTAACTTGCAGGAGTGACACTGATGGTATTCTTATTATTGTCAGCATCTAGAAGAACAGACAAAAGACAGTGTGCTTTAAATAAGATTTTCCTGGTACATGGAAATTTCATCTGGGTGTCAGGATATCTAACCTCTGATTCTGAATTTAGGAAAGTCCTTGGGAAATTAATGGTTCTAGCTAGCATCTTTTTTTTGTTTGTTCGGTTTGATTTTCTGTTTGTTAGACTTACTTGGTTTCTGTTATCTGGACTGGGATGGACAGGTTTAGATGAGGTGACAACACAATTTAAGGCTGTATCAATGCTGTGGAGAAAAAAATAAAAAGGAATTCAGTGTGCTTGTTCTCTGAATTTTTTCTTTGCAATGTTCGCGTATTTACTACACAGGTTTTAGAAGTGTTTATATTCTAGCTCTTACTAGGCTTTGACTTTTTCAAAGTCAAACACTGTATATGAAAATAGTAAAAATAAATCAGAAGACTTCAGCAGAGATACAAATACACTGCTCTTTCACCTTGCTTTTACCTAGTCTGCTTCCCTGTTTATTCCTACTTTTAACCATCCTTTCCATTCCAGATCTGAAGAAGGCGGCATACTATTCTGCTTCCTCCTTTGCAGGGGAGATTTTGCTGCCCCTACAGTTGATCTTGCTTAGTTTTACCAGGAGCTGAAAGTATCGCAGCACGAAAGAAGGCTGTGTTAATGATACAATACCAGTGAAGTTTACACAAAGACTTACCCAAAAGGGAAAAAAGACAGGGTAGGGAAGGAAAGTAAGTTGCTCTTTGCACCCATCACGGAGGTAGGTAAACGTTTGATTTCTACCAGGCTGAGAGCAGAGAAAGTTCCCTTTGTCGGAAGGAGGCCGGTGGACAAGAAAAACTGTGCAGCTCAGTAGTGCTGGCTGTTTGGAAGACCTTTTGAGAATTTCTCCATTTTTTAACAAGTCATCGCTTTTTCCTTGAGCCCTCTGTTACATCAGTAACTAACAAAATACCATTAAAAACGCAACAGTCCTCTCTAGGCTTTGCTTTGGCTAAAATAAAATGAGCTCAATACATTAAAAATGGAATTTTAATGTTTTACTAAGCTGTGTTTATACTGAACTGAGAAGGCCTTTACACACCAAATCTTTTACAGGAACTAGCAGGAAAAGAAGTACAATATTGAAAAAAACATTTAAAAAAAAGGTTCACTAGATTGTGATGATAGGGATATTATGGCAATCTGGAAAAGGAAACAGAAACTGAGGCTGTCACAGTAGACAATTATTTTCTATTTCAAATGCTTTTAGAGCTTTAAATGTTTACACAAAGCTGTTTGCATTGTGGTTAAATATAATGAAAAATGTTTCTATCATTCCAGAACAGCTTTTTTAGAAAATATATGTAGTTCATGCTGAAGCTACAATGTTATATGCTTAGTACTGTTGTGGTCAAAGACAGAAGCATTCTAATCTGGGGTGACTCAAAAGTGTCAAGCACCAGTTATTGGTGCATATTGCTGTTAGGATTTATGTACTCACCTAGAAAGAGTATTTATTATTTAAATATTATTTAAACACACCATTGTGCTTGTGTGTACTTTACCTAATCTAGTACCTTTTGCAAAGCGACTTGAGATCTTAAAATTAAAACAACTGTGGAATTCTAAGATGCTAAATTAAATGTGCTGAGTTTTTTAACAAGTAGTAGCTAAGAATCTGTTAAGTCACATAGATTTCTCCTGAAGTGTATTGTACCAGCCTAGGGAATGACAACACATTTGCTTACTTCTTAATAAGATAATTTGGTTTTAGGCCTGCTTGCCACTAATTTTAGTGCATGAGGCATACAGGGTGTGTGATGTAGCTTTATCTTGTACTACAACAGTATTTCATTAGCCCCTAGCACAAAAAATGCCACAATTTGAAGTCAGTGGAAATTTGGTTGTCAGCCATGGAGATGGCATTAGCTGGAGCTCCAGTAGTTAAGAATTCCAATTCTTAGATTAATTTCAATCTTTGTAACATGATTGTACTGTTTTCTTGTCTTCAGTCATAAGAAACACTGCAGTATGTTACACTCATTTATCTAGAGCAGTTTGTGATATTTCTGCTGCTTTTTTAACCTGCCAGATTTAAAAAAAAAATTAAAAATAGTCTTTTTTTTACCTGCCCATGACACTGCTGATCATTTTGCAACATGTTCTAATGTTACACCTTTGAGGTTACAAAGCTGCGAGTCACTGTGTGGGAAAGAGTATCACAGTCAGCAGAGTCACCTCATGTCGTATTTTGGCTATTAACTGGCAATTAACTGGCCAGAGCCACAGACAATTCAGAGACCATAATGTGAACAAGTAGGTATTGAGAATGCATATTCACACGATAAGTGTGGATACACAGCTCCACTTCTTGCATGCCTCTTTAGAGCTGTCAGAAGCACTTTCCTGAATTGGTACTGAGATATTTTGCTTTCATCTGTTCTCCAGATCTGTGAGACGGAAGGTGGTGCAGTGAATGCAGTGTCGAGGTAAGAGCAAGGCATTTATGATTGATGGGACATGGTGTGCTTGAAGGGCAGGATCCCTCTGAAGTAAGAGTTCCTAGGTGGTTTCCAGTGGGAATGCGTGGTTCTTGTATCCGTACTGTCTAATTTTAGACTTTTCATTTTTATTTGAGAAAAAGCAATAAATAATCCTTTTGGATCAAGGAAAATTTTCCTGATTGTAGTTTTTGCTGACATAACTTAATTTATTTGAATACTGCCAACAGGAAGTCTTCTGCCTTGTCTTGCTCAAGTGAGTGGCCTTTTTCATGCAGAGGCACATAGCTTTAATTCCTATACAAATTCTTTTTGTCTAGATGTCTCTGAAATTTAGAGTAATGGAGAAAAAAATTCACAACCTGGGAACCTGTCTAATATATTACCAGCAGGTGCTGAGGAACTGTGTTAAATTTGAGCATAAGATGATAAATACAAATCTTGGTTTGGGGAGTTTTTCTGCAAAGCAGTAGTAGCATGTGATTCATTACACTGTAAATTGGGAGGACTTCTGGGAACGACTGCTTTTCATTACAGATGGGTTCTTGTGCTATGATTGTGTTATGAACATCCAATTGCTCTATTGAACTGTTACTCTCACTGCTGTACTTGTTGCAATCCTTTTAGGAGACTGTTAAAAACTGCAACTACTCTTGAAATAGTGTTAAAAATTTTTAACAGGTAATGGTATAAAAATGAATTTCTTTCCAGAAAACCTAAGGAATCAGGAAGAATTTTATACTAAGGCTTCTAGAAGCAATGAGTAATTATTAAGCCACTTCTAGTGATACAGTTAATGATCAAAACAGCAATGACAGAAGTATAATGAGAACAGTGGATTAAGTATAAGGAAAGGCATTTGGTAATGTAGCATTCAGTCAGTGGCATTGAAACTGCTGTTTGAAAATAAATTTAATCATAAGCATGGCATGTGGGAGTAGTACATCTAATTGATCCAGAGATGATTATACAGCGAAAAAGAGGTTTTTGATTGATCAGGCTGGATTTGGATCACATGCTTCATCTGTTACTGAGTTGCAGCAGAAACTTAAGAAACATCCCACTTGGTTTGGTTGGGCTACTCCTTACCTTTCTCTGCCTTCATTCTTTTAGCACTAATATATATATATATATATATAAAATCCAAGAAGTAAGATCTAAGGGCTCTTTTTAGATAAATGATATCTGAAGCATTCTGGGTTTTGCAAGCCTCTGACGGGTGTGGTTCCTGGCTTGGGTTAGGCTGAATGATTCAAAAAAATTGCCAGCCTCCTAGAAGAACACAGAATATTTTTTTTTTACTAGAAACTCAGTACCTGAAAATCATGGATCAGGCAGGGAAATGTCACCAAATAGTTGCTCTCTTGTTGGGACAGTGCTGGTCCAAAGCTGTTTTAGTTTAATTTATCATGAATGTGTTACTGGGGGATAGCCCAAGTGGGAATGAGTTGGTCTCTGTGTGTGTACGACTGATATACCTACACAGAAAATTGTAGCGTCCTCTTCTCATGAGCTCTGTTATATGGAGGATATTCCTTCTTCACTGTTCTATAGATCATCTTTTATTCTGATGTTAACAAGGTTATTGCTGGGGGTCAGCTATGTCCAGGTAGGGGTACGTTACTCTTTCTGTGTTTCCTTTTTAAAAGGCTGCCTTTTTGAAATGGAATCTGTTTGCTGTTCCTGTCTGCCCAAGCAGGCTATTTGTGACAAGCTACCAACTCAAGCTCACTGGATATAGAGAATGTGCTAGACTGGGTGTAGGCACTTGGTGTTCTAACCTCTGTTTTTGAGAGGGAGCTTTTCCCCAGGCATTTGTAGTAGAATAAACACATTTGTAGTTAGACAAGAAGGTGCTGGAATGGTAAAGAAATGTCTCATTGCTTAGGAAAGCTGCCTCCTCACATGCTCACTGTTCAGAATTCCTATGACATATCTCAAGACAGATATCTTGTTTTCCATTTTTGTGTTTGGGATTTTTTTACTATTCATTTTTTTTTTATCAATACATACATAAAATTAGGTATGTCAGCCATACCAGTGGTTATATCTGCATTTTTCAGCATGGTATCCATTTAAAAATGGTCTTATTTTCTTTCCTGGCTTAGTCTTTGAAGAATAAAATTTAATGATTTCTGTTATTTCCTTTCTTCTAGCCTTCAGTGTTTCTACTCTCATCTTAGCATCTAGAACTCAGGAAACACAACCTTCGGCTTTTTTTTCTAGTTTTGGTCTTTTTATTGGTGTTCTTAATCATTTCTTAAGGAAGGGAGTTAGAAATCTCACCACGCCTCTGTTTAACTAGTTCTTTGTAAAAATCATAAATGTCTACTTCTCTTTCTGACTTCTCTCCACCTACGTACCCCCGTCCACCTTCTTCCCTCCCAGGCATAACTGGGTGAACCTGCTCTTTCAAAAGTATGTTTGGTCTGCTTGACTGAGAGAAGCAGAAAGGTAGCTGAGGTTGGGTAAAGGGTGAGCTTAAAGAGAAGCCTTTAATATGCATGCTGCTGGCTCTTCTTTTTACAGGTTTTCTCACAGTCTGAACGTTTGTCCCACTTATTTGTCATATCTTACTTTCAAAAGGAAAGCAGTTTGAGGAGAGAGACTAGAATCCTGATTTAGCTGACCTTAGGTAGCACTGCAATAACAGGGAAAACAACTTATAAGGTAATAAAGTAAATAAACTGAAAATACCTCTTATTTCTGATTTCCAAAATGAAAATATTTTACAGCAAATAGATGCATAAGTGTTCATATTATTTGGTTTTCTTGCTAATACTCAGATGTTGTTCCTTGTCTTCCAGCTCTAAAAGAAGAGTCTAAAGGCATATAATATTTCTGACAGAATGAAATTGTCTTTATTTGTGTCAATAAAAAATACTTTAGTTTCCTGCTGCCAAATGTATATGACAGACCTATCTACTGTGGTTGCCAAGCCTAGCCAGGATCCTGTACGGGACATGACAGTGAAAAAAGTAAAGCTGTAGTGAGAGATGTTTTGTGATTTACTGCATATACCAGGTGCTGCCTCCTAAATTCACAAAAGTAGATATTGTCTTAAGAAAAAGGTGATCCACATTTTGATAAATAATTATTGTAAATGCATTAAATATTTCCCTTCCTGTGTACATGTCTGTTTGTGTCCTGAGTCCTTATAAGCTTAAAAAAGGTATGAGTCGTTGACTTTTGCAGCTTAACTATGCATCAAATAAAAAAGCATTTCCCTTTACTTATGTGAAGTGTAAACAGAAGTGCTTGATATTGTTTGTCTTTCCTGTATATTGTTTCAAATACATCAGTTTTTCATTGTTCTCTAACTTCTATGCTATTGTTCTGAGAAAAGATGAATGAGACTGAAACAAATATTTGATGAGAACTCATTTAATTTCTGTACAGCATAATTAAATATTTTAATTATTAGTTTCTATCTCATGGCTTAACACCTTGTATTGTCCACTCTTGTTTCATTGTGCTGTCTACAATTAGAATGCCCACAAATACTACAAATACCCACAGAAGGTTTTTTCCCTACATGGTTATACTAATTTATAACCCATTAGTGTGCATGAATAGATCGTGTTTTTCCTTTCACACAGGCACAGGGAAGTGTAAATTAAGATTTTGTTAGCCAGCAAGGGAGAAGTCTATGTAAGGGTAGAGTATTAAATTCCTGGTTTTAATTTCTGCGATAAATGCAGTTAGAAATAAAACCGCAAATATTTTCCATTTTTAAAGTAAGAAAGTTTGTTAGTTATTACAATTTTTGTGTATACCTGGCTTTTTAAACTCTACTGTAAAAGTATTGTGCTGACATTGACCAATTTAATAGTCCTCATTGTAGCTAGGTAATTATAGAAACCCCTGGGTAGGAAAATAAAACTTTTAAAAGAGCCTTTTAGATTCTAGAGTCTAATCTGAAAATGCTTTCTCTGATAACTCTTCTGAACTGTGAGTGTGTCATTTCAGTGCCCAGTGCTGTTAACTTGGTCCATTTTTTCTTATTTTCACTCAAAACCCATTATTACCATGTCCCTCTAGTCTCATGCTGAAGAAAACTCTGATTATCCATTCTCCCATTATCTGTGGGAAGAAACTGAGACACCTGACAACTGTTTTTTTAAGTTTTGTTGGTTGGTTTTGTTTGTTTGTTTTTCTTTTATCAAGTAATACCTTTACTTTCAGAAAAAAACAAACCCAAATCCCACATTGTCCCGCATTTGAAAGATAGAGTTCAAATAAAGGATTGCAACTTGGGTTCCCTAAAGCAACTCATGACTGGGTGCTTGGCTGTCTTCAAGTCAGATAGCTTTAGCAGAGCGAACTCGGAAAACTCTTCTCAGAATGATCATCCAGGTAGGTCTCTTACCAGGCATGGGAGATAGTGGAAACAGTTCATGGGCAAACTCAGTGGAACATGAATTTCATCACCAGTTTTTAAGTCTTTGCAAAGTGCCTCAACCTTTGGTGTACCTGCTTTTTATTCCCTTACATATCAGTTATTATATCAGTATGTAAAGTTTTGTTTTTTCAGTAAATAAGTCAAAAGTCAGGGGCCTGAGTTGCTCTATATACCCTTATATTCCTTGCTCCCTTATTTTTGCAGTGTTAACAGTGATAGCCAGTATTTTACAATAAGCCTTAATTTGCCTAGAGCCCTGGGAAGCATTTTCTGGTCTGCATCACCTAGGGGTGTGTAGGATTGAATTGCTCTGCAGGTTTACTTGCAACAGTGGCAGGCTGGTCTTGATGATCAAACTTTATGTTCTGGCAGTTTAGCAATTTTTATTAAAATGTGTCATCAGAATTCTTACATCTCAGGAATTACTTTTTAAGTGGAGGAATGCTTTTTTATCCACCAGTTCTGTGGACAGACTGATGCCTGCTTTGCTGCTGATAACACCACTGTGCTGTGATTTTCTAACATGATCCTTATCCTGTAATATAAACTTTTTTCTTGCAGAAAAGTCATAGGGTATTTTGTAAATAAAGGGGAAAAAAAAAAAAAGAAAGTTACCTTCTCTAGCTGTATAATGATGGGTTTCTCCTGCTGTCACTTGTGTAAATCACAGCTTGACATAAATCTACACAATTTCAAAAAGTCTTGCTTTTAGCCTCGATAATCTTAACTATTTAAAATACAGCTGTACCTGTTTGGCTTAGCACAAGTATGTTCAAGATCTCATGATGAGAAACTTTTAACCTCATATAAATTTTTCATTGTGTCCACTGTGAAAGGTTTTTGATTAAACTCAGTAACTCATGATGTTCTGCTGACAGCTTCCATTAAAAAAAAAAGGGACATCACTTCTCATTTTGACTGGGAGAAAATCCTTTGTGAAAGTGTCAGTCAGTGACCGAATCCTTGTTCTTTTGTACTTGAAGAGGTTATTGGTTTTCTGAAGCCTGACTAAACACAGGGCTTTAACCTACTAACCTGGATCTCAGCATGGCCTCTGGAAATTGGATGGACGTGGGCTGAGAATGCTAAGAGAACTGCACAGAAAACAGGGGATTGTATGCTGCCCAGCTCTTTGTCTTCATGTGGAGCCCTGTCTGCCCCTTTACGCACACAGTGAGCTCAAAATTCTTGGATATCTTTAGGGGGAGAGTCTATTCCACCTTTTTTTTTTACTAAATTTTATTTTTTGTTCTGAATATTAAGGCAGCTTCCTTATTGAAGAGGCAACTGCAGAGGCAATTTTAGGCTATTTCAAGACTAGAGAAAAAGACCAAGTCTTAACAGTTCTTTTGTAACTGGAATAATGGTGCTTTGCTTCCAACCTTTTCAATTAAGTTCAGAAAATACTTGGACCCATATGGAATTGTTTTAGGTGAGAGTAGCATACACCGAACGAAGCACGCTTCCAAAAAGAAATGGATTAAGGGTCCATCATGCTGCATGGATTCACATGATAGAGTTTATACTGCATGATCTTTGCAGTAACATTCCAGTAAAGACTATTCCAGTCTCAGGGCTCTGACAGGAGCTCAAGCTCTTTCTTCTTTAAGCAGTTGTAAATAATTAAGCATTTTTGTTATGCTCTAGGTAGTTCAATAATCTTTGTTGCTCAGCTGTTTAAGATTACTGGTGTGTGCTTTTTATTGAGTCACAGAAGGTATCAGTCTTGGATTTTTGCCCTTTTTACCTCAATAATACCATTGTTCTGGGATTATTACATGACAGTACGAAGAGGAAGAAGTTAAAGCTATCTTTGGAAACATAAACCTTGCAAGCTTGTCTGACTTGGATTTTCAGGCTCTTAACTCCCCTCACACTTATTCTAGACTGAAAGCAAGCAAACCCTGAAGTTTTCAGAAAACTATTTTCTACTGAAAATTCCAAACAATCAAATATATTCTGTCGAGTGTAAAGTGAAAAAATGTACCCTACATTTGGTACCTGTTGTTTTTTTCATTAGCTCCAATATTTGTCAAAAGTGTCTTTTTTTTTTTAAATGCAGATACCCTCTCTGCCAGGACAATTATTGTTCCTGATTAAGCTGTGAACAAACTGTTGAAACACATCACAGATCTTGATATTATGAGGGTTACTAACAGAGGACTTTCACCATTTTAAGAAATCTTTTAGAAAAATGATTAGTATGATTTTCTTATGTAATCAAGGCCAAAGTCTGAACTTCCTCTGTTCAGATTCTAGATACTTCAGGACTTTATTCAACGTGGACTTAGTCAGCAAGATTTCAGTCAGTACTTTGATAGATCATGCAGAAAGGCAGATCGAAATGACACTTCAGTAGGTATAAAAGTTGTTGGAGTCCAAGGTGCAGGGAATATTTCTCTGCCTGTTTTGAAAGGTTTTACCCCCCTGGACAACTCTATCTTTGACCTTTGTCCATGGAGAAAATTACCTACCCTCTGGGAAGAAGTAGAATCTACACTGGTGTGAATTAGGTGATAGAACATTATATAAGATTGTCACAGGGTGAAAATTTAGAGGTATTGGGTTTGTTAGTATAGTAAATAGATAAAAAGCAAAACCTCCAAAATGGAGGATTGTTGTTTCCCATGCCTTCTTCTTTCTTCTTTCTTTACTCCATGTCTGCGGCAAAAGTGGATTGAGAGGATTGGGTGAAAAATGCCACAGTTCCTTTCATGTGACAAAAGGATTTATTGAACATTGGTAGAAAAGTAAAAATATCTTTCGTTTTGGGTTTTCATTGGATAATTTACCTTTAAAAGAACGGTGTTGTCTTGATAACTCGGCTTTTTTCCTTCACGCTTCCTAAGGGGAGTCACGCTGTGGCTCAGACCTTTTCTGATAAGACTTAATAAACAACTATCTGAGAGCAAAAGCATGGAAAAATTCCGTTCATCTGCAGAGCCCAGGTTAGGGCTTGGAGAATTCTCCCCTATCAGGGGAGGCATAATTAAGGCACAGTTTAGTGTCAAAGTTTATACTTGTTTTGATGCATCAGTGTAAATAGAAATGGATTGTCACAGAGTCATGTGCTTTTGAATAAAATAATACATTTTTGTTTCCCTTATTGTGTGTCAACAATTTCAAAAGGCTTAAAAATGCCTTCCAGTTTAAAAAGGTATTCTTGTAGTATTTATTAACTCCTTAGACCAAATGATAGTGAAAGAGCATGTCTGACTTTTGTCTGATGATTCCTTCTAGTGTGGTGTTAAAATTTTTGTTGAGAATTGTGTGCAATTTGAAGTGCTTTGAAGAAGTTGGCCTGTAGTGCCTGAAAAATTAACCTATGCAAATTCAGTATGAGTTACAACATACTGAATACCAACACACAGCTATTCTGCTATTCCTACATCAAGCCTGTGATGTATTCTTCATTGTTTTCCCTCTTGTGATTTCCCTGTAAGATCTTACCAAAATGGGGTCTGCCCATTTTACCTGTCCAGAATGAAAGGTCTGGTACTTTCATGGTACTTCACCTCCCAGCTCCATAAGTTGTGCCACAGAAATACATGCCTCAAAAAAGATCTGTTTAGTTTCTCTGGAATATTAAACTGTTTTCCATATTTTTTGAGACCATGCATTGAATTAACATAGTCAAATACTGATGGTGCAGTGTGGGAAAGCATATATAACTCTGTTGCCAAAAGTATCCAGTGTGCACAGATTAAGGATGTTAATCTGCAAATACCTGAAGCATTGGTTGAATCAATTTCAGCTGTATTAAGAAAATGTACTGGAATACAGTTTTTGCTTGTGGAAATGGATCCAACAGCTGTCAGTCTGGCATCTTCTGCATGTCCATCTGAATTCTTAAAGTATTATGAATGTGGACTCAAAAACTATTTGTCTGGTAAATATCTGGGAATAATTTACTTTTTAAGTGAATGCTGCTATAGCTTTTATCTTGGTTAAGATTCAGTTTTCGATATATTTCCTGGGAATAGAGGAGCTCTTTGGAATTCATAGTAGTATAAGCCAAAACTGACAAACAGTGTGAAAAGTAAGATGTTGCTAATTTGTCCACAACTAGAGAATACTGTGGGGACTTCAACAACTACGAGTAGATATTTATAAGACATCAGGTAGAATGCTTGTGTTGAATAATAAATTATACATATACTTAAAATTGTAGTTGACAGACTTCTTTCATTTTTGCTGCTTTACTATTTTGAGTAGTTTTTTAATGTGTGTAAGCAGCTCTGAGACAGAGTAATCAATTTTTTGTAAATGACCACTGTAGGGTAGAATGAAGCCCTACTCTGTGGAAAAGTGGCCAGACTACTTTCCCTGCTTGTAAGAGAAGTTGGAAGTTAGATGAAGGTAAGCCATCTCATAAGAGACATGAGGAGCTGTACCTGATGCATATGTTAAGGCTGTTCTTTTAAAAGGATTTGGAGTAAGGCTTCCCACCATTGTTCAGATTACTTGGAATGATGAAGGGAGCCCAGGCCCAACTGAGTGTACAGGGAAGCTTGAGAGAAAGACCAGTATCAGATTTTTGAATAAAGTTCTCTGCTTTTATTAAAAAAAAAATAAAATAGAGAATAGACCAGACTTCTTTGGGGTTAAATGAGACATTGCAAAAAAAATTATTAATAATAAGAAAAAAGTAGTTTCCAGTTAATTAAAATATTCAGAAAAAAAACGAGGGTTTGGTTAGAAAACAAAGAATTTAACTTCACCTTAATGCCTGTTTTCTCTCTCTTTATCAGTGCAGCATAGCACTTTATTTTTTTTTTTTTTTGGTCAGGGCTGTTTTAAAGAATCAAGTTTTCAGAAGATCAGAATTGAGAGACTGAACAAAGAACTTCTTCATTTTAAGCAACAACAGAAAAACAGTGACTTAAAGTGTTAGTTTTGTTAGCTCTTTAGCTTCATTTTCTGGGGAGATTGTATTTAATATGAACATGCTTTCTCTTTGTACTAAAAATTTCTACCACTTTGTCCAGTGACATTAGTTAATCAAAAATCCAAATATAATCAATTTTTTAGAATCATGGAATCATTGTGATTGCAAAAGACCTCCAAGATCATAAAGTCCAATCTTTGAACAATCACTGACAATCAACTAAACCATCTTCTTGCCCTCTTCTTGAAAATCTGGATTGAAAAACAAACAAACAAACAAGCCCCAGCCCCTCAGTGTATTGCTGTACCTACGAAAGGGATTGCAAAACTCTTTTGGTGACTTCATGGTATCTAAAGCAAATCTTCCCCAAGTCCTGTCTTTCTCTGCCTTGTCCCTTGCTGTAAAGGTGTACCCTTACTTACCTTGGCAAAGCTCTAAGTGAGTTTTCTTCCTTCTAAATTCGGATCCCGGTGAAAATGCACCACTCTGGTGTGGTTCTCAGCTAGATCAGAAGCCTTAAACAGCTTTACATGCAGTCTAGTGGCTTTGGAGCAGAATGGGAACATGTACCCAAAGGCAGGAGAGAGGTCGAGGTACAGCCCCCGGGGTAGAAATCACTTTCAGTTGCCATGAACGTGGAAGCATCGAACCAGCCACTCTGTTTCCCATGTGTGTGTGACTTCAGACTGCCCGCAGCCCGTTGGTTCTCACCCGGTTGAGTTACCCTGCACGAGTGTGGGAGCCAGGGCTGCTGCAGTAATGGCTCAGGGAGGCAGCCTTTACTCAGCCTCTGGTTCTCCTGCCTGGCTGTCTAACTCAGCCTCACTATGTTTTCTTCAGAGTGCTCCAACAGATGGTGGATGTGGATGCATCTAAAGGATAAAGTAGCTGTTGTCTAAGGGTATCAAGTCGCATTTCTGTAGAAATGAAAGAAGTTCATGTAAATGAAATCCATAAATAATACTCAAGTTGGAGGTATTTCAGTCCCTGGAGAAGAACAGAAATGTTACGGTTTATTCCTACTCACAGTAATGCTAATGACAAGTTTCACATTCATGTCAGCTGAGTATGTTCAAGATTAGGGAAGATTAGGACTCTGAAATAAGCAAGGAAATGTACCAGAGGAAACTTTGTGGATACATGAGAGAAAAATGACAAGAAATATGTAAAACACAACCAGGAGTTTATGAGTTTTTGACTGAGGATTGTGTGTATGTGAAAACATCTGATTTATTTGCAAAACTGTTGGCTCACAGAGCAGGGAAGTCATCACTCCATGGGGTTTGGTGAACATAGCCATAGCTGGTACTTAAGGAAGTAGGCAAAGAAACATTCTAAGTTTAGAGAAGAAGTGTTCAAAATTAGGGAAAGTTCGTGGAATTTTTCATGTAAGAAAAATTACATAATCGGTGATGATTGATGGGATGTCTTTGTTAGTCCCAGATTTGCTACAAGTGCGTGCAAATCAGCTCTTATGGTAATAGCCACAGGGAGATACTGTTATGAAGAATACTTCATTACCCATTGACATTTTAACTAGTTTGGACCTGATCCAGTAATGGTTTCAAATGACTATCATACTTCACTTTCTAATGTAAATTACAAAAAAAAAAAAAAAAAAATCTAATCCCCTCCCCAGTTTTT
>VZTG01006517.1:1017950-1029712 GCA_013397845.1 Melanocharis versteri
AAAAAAGTCTAATCCCCTGCTCAGTTTCTGTTTTATTCACTCCTGCCAGAGATTCACAGGCTAGGAAGGGAAAGAGCCTGTAGCAGGCTAGTGTGTGCTGTTTAGAAGACTGGGCATCCAGTCTGACTTGTTGATCTCAAAGGTCTTATCCAACCCAGTTGATTCTCCGATTCTCTCTTTAAATTAACGTTTCACCGTTTTTTAATGAAGTGAAAAATTTAGTAGGTCTAGGTGATCTGCACGTCAGGGCCTACCCAAAGAACTCTCAGCGGACGATGGAGCATGTGGGATCCCAGCCTTGCCCGGGCTCCCGCAGAGGAGGGATCTGAATCCTGATTCGCGTTCCTACTTAAGCTCCCTGACCTCTGGAGGGGCTGGCGGGCCGTCACCGCCGCATCAGGGAGCGGCGGGAGGTGCCTTCCAGGCGTTCGGTGCCGGACTCCCGGAGGAGCTGGTCCCGCCTTCTCTCTGCTGCCGGGATGCGATACGGTGCGGGGTGCGGTGCGGTACGGGGTGCACTACGGTGCCGGGTGCGGTGCGGGGTGCGGTGCCGTGCGCGGTGCGGTACGGGGTGCAGTGCGCGGTGCGGTGCGGTGCGGTGCCGGGTGCGGTGCGGGGTGCGGTGCGCGGTGCGGTGCGGTGCGGTGCGGGCTGCTGTGCGGCGCGGTGCGGTGCGGGACGGGCCGGCGACCCGGGCCCGGCTCCACTAGGTGGCAGGATGCCGAAGGGCTCCGCGCCGCTGTCCTGGAGCCCCGGCGGATTTAGCCCTGCCTCTACTTATTGTCTGAGGACATGATAAAATGCGGACAGTTTCCTGGAGTCCTGCCTGCCCCGCGTTTCTTACTGGTTTTGTCATTAATAAGGCAGAATCGGGAAGGATTCGAGGGAGGTCTGAGGCACAAAGGAGCCCGGCGCGGTGGCAGGGTAAGAGGGCACTTCTTGGCTCGGCCATCTACGAGGAAGAATTGCCAAGGCAAAGAGAAATTCTTTGTGAAAGCACAGGGGGGTGTAGCGAGAAACGGTGAAATAAAAAGTGTCTGCAAAGTTTGCAAAGAGTAACACCTGGTTAAGTTGTAGCGCAAGCTATAAGTCCGTAGAAAAGTACGTTCGCTTCTTTACAGAGCCAGTTTAGAGGGCAACGGCTGCATGATTGAGGAAGCATGGCCTTTTCCATCCGTATTTTTTTAAGTTACAGAAGTGAAAGGACACTGGAATGTGTAAATATCAAAATAAAGCATCAAATAAAGTTAAAGCTTGTACAGAATTAAATCACATGTTCTTTTTTCTTGCTTCTTGTCATCTTTGTCTCTTTCAAGTATGCTTTCTGCCGTGCGCCATTAAAACAGTGATTTTGTTTGTATGTCACACATATAAAGCTTTAAAAACAGCCTTAGTGTTAGATCTGGGTGTTTGGGCTAAACTTACTGAAGATATAACTTCAGTTCCCATTCCTCTCCGTTCAGGTGCGGGCCTGACAGAGAACTTGAAAAACTGAAGCAGGTGTATTTTAAAGTGGGTATGGTCGCGCTTGCCCCGCACCCTTCCCTGGGCTGACCGCCCGCCCTCTGCCTTCAGCCCGTGTGCCGCTGCGCTCGCCCGCGGGACCGCGCACAGCCGTAGGGGCGGCGGGCGGGGGCTTCTGGCCCTGGGCACCCACCTCGGCCAAAGCCCGCTGAGGCCGGCCTCGGCTCCCGCGGGTCTCGGTGGGCTGCAAGCAGGCGCCCCGTGTACAAGGACGGGCTCTGCGGTGAGGAGCTGCGCGCTCGGAAGGGCGAGGGGGTGTCCGCGCCCCGACGGGGCTGTCCCCGTGGCGCTGTCCCCGCTGCCCTGGACCGAGGGCAGAAGGCGCGTCTGGAGGGGTGGTTTCCCCACCTCGGCACTTGGTCAGAAGAGGGGTTTAGTGCTGGGGAGAGGCCGGGGACCCGGAGTGGGGTGGCTCGGGAAGCTGAGTGCAGCGGGGATAANGATCAGCGGCTGCCTCCGGTTCCCCGCTCACCGCACCGCACCATGCAGAGGTCTCCCCTGGAGAAGGCGAACATCTTCTCCAAACTTTTCCTCAGGTGGGAGCCCCGGTGCGGCGGGACGCGTGCGGGCGGGGGCAGCGGGCCGGGCTGGGCGGCGGCGGCGCGGGGGGATCAGGGGGGGCTCCGCGCCCCCCGCCCAGCCCGCTCGGCGGAGAAGGGAACCGGGCACCGGGCGCCAGTTAGCTCTGGAAAGGTCTGCGAGGAGAGCGGTGGGAGTCTAGCTTGTTGATGAGATCACTCCTTTTTTTTGTTGTTGTTTGCTGGGGTTTTAGCACCAGGAATGGGCTCTGTCAGGTGTCATAAACCTTCGCTGGACCCGGACAGATGAGTTTATGACATAATTTGAGCAACCTTTGGTAATTGCTTAACTAGTTAATCTGTTATTTCACGTAAACTTTGAGAACACAGTGGGGTGGTAGGGAGTGGAGGGGAAATGCTCCCAGAACAAGGGTTCCTTCTGTTTCGCTCTTTGAGTGTTTAGCATTTGCCCAATGTGCAAGTGTAATATGCGATCTTACTGGAAACGGTTCCTTGTAAGCCTTGAAAATGTTCTGTTACAAGCAAACTTCCTAGTACCTTTTCTTTCTAAAAACTTCAAATAAAAAGGGAAGGAGCTAATACCAGTACCTGGGCACAATGTACTTTGTAAGACAATATGGAAGCCTGAATACATCTTATGTGACATTGCTAGAAATGACACTGTGAACTGGAAAGAGCAAATAATCTTTTTGGCATTGACCCACACAGCACTGCTTTTGCCAGAGTACTGGTTCCCCCTTTTGTTACCTGAGGGTCTTTTGCATGGCAGGGAAGGATGGGAGGAAACCTTGTGTAAGATTTGAACATGGTGACTGAAATGAGAACACATGGTGTAAAACTATGTGTCTATGACTATTGTCATGAAGTCTCTGCCTGAAAAACTGAGGGCTTTTAGCTCACTTTTAAATCCTTTCGGGATAGCTTTCAGCGGGTTGGTCTGTATGTTTTTTAAAGTTTCTTAATAGAAGAGAGTTTGTATGAGTCACTGTTTGCCTGCCTCCCCCCTTTGGCTTATTTTAGCCAGATGTGATGGAGGGGAATGATCCCAAATATAACCTGTTCCTAAAGTTTTACAAACATCCAGGTAAAAGTAATGATCCTATAGGTGTTCTCCAATGGTGCTGCAGTGGGAAAGAAGCCATGCTTGCTGTCAAATACTGTTAGAACCAGACAGTATGCATGACAGGAGTGTAAGCAATTACAAATTCTCCATAAATGATGCTTCAGTCAGTGCTCCTGTGAAGTATAAGGCAGAAATCTGTAGGAAATAAGTCTGTATATTCATTTAATTGCTCGAGGGGCCACTTGCTCTGTTTAATTTTATTTATTTGTAAAAAATCTATCAGTTTATCATCCTAGAACCTAGGATGCTGAAGGTGTGAAGAAAAAACCCAGTAAGATAAAGCAAATATATTTCTAATTCCTACCATAGTGGAAGTTTCTATGTCTGAACCCAGATGCAGTTCATGTTCTTTAAGTACGTAGTTAACCGTCCTGAGGCCTGAGCTCATCTTTTAAACCACAGTCTTTAAGTCAGTTGAATGGTGTTTTAATCATGCTTATCATGCATGATGCATTATATTGTACCAGCTATTGGTCAAGGGACTGCAATCAAAGTGATGATAATAAAAGTACATGAAGTTAAGGAGATGCTCATGATGAATATTAACTAGAGCAGAGAAATGGAAAAAAGATGTATGGAAAGAGATTGCTTTTTTTCAATGATAATGAAATAGTTGCTTTCAAGTACAACACAGTACGTACGTGTTTCAGTGAAGTAACTTTTATAAGAGTCTGCAATGCATTTATATGTGAAGTACCACTCTGAGTATAATGTGATAAGTTGAAGATCATGTTAGCAGAAGTGATGTTAAAGTATTAGCTATTATTAGTCAGGAAATCTTGCTGATAAATATATTACTATTTAATACTGTACAAGCTGTTATCAGCTATAGGTGTGTAAACCTATTGGCAAGGTTTTATTGCTTAATAACCTATCCTGTTTGGGCTGGAGAGATAGGTTTAAAATACGTTAAAGTCAGAATGTAGCTCTCTGCTCATAACTGAATAATTTATCCACATTTCAGTATTGTTTGTACCTTTTTTCTTAATTCTTTATGCCAAAAAAAGTGAGAATATGTCTTGGTATACAAAGAGTAGTATCTTATAGGAAGTTCTACCTTTTTGTTTTATTAGTGATAGTGATACTACTGGGGAAAAAAAAAAAAGATAATTGCTAGCAGTGGTCATGGTAGAAAGTATTTAAAATTAGAAATTAACTTTCATCCTAAATTTTAAACAATTTTGGTTTAGAAACTGAGCTTTGTTGGTTAAGAAACAAAGTGTGAAAACAAGTGGTTTGAGATATTCCATTGGGGGATACTTAATGAAATACTTAAGGACCTAATTCATGTCTATAAATTTCACTCTGGAGGGCAGGGTCCTGGAAATGTCATAACCAATATATATTTTGAGCATCCCTTATCGATACCTAGCTGTAGCACTTCGGTCATCTTTCCTCTTTGAAGAAGGAGCCTCTGTGTACAGTAGCAGGTGGATTGAATGACACAGTTACGAGTTATGTTAACTGAGTTATGCCTCAGTTGCTGGGGCAGTCAGCTTAGACACTTATACAAGGCAATTTTTCTATAGTATGTTCTTACGGCCCTGTGTGTGTCTAGCCCTGACGAGCTGCCTTTCACTGATCCCAGGCAATCGTAAATCCTGGCTGTTAGTGATAACCAAGCACAGATGCAGCTACAGCACAGATTATGGCCCTATGAGGCTGCCTGGTCATTTGTCTGTTGCCACAAGTGGCCCTTGGAGACCTGCTGGTCTGCCAGTCCTTCAGACCTGCCTGAAACAGCAAGGTGTCAGTGCTTCTGAAAGTCAGATGCTTTGAAGATGTGCATGCAAGTTTTGGACTCCTTTTGAAAATTTGACTTCTATTGATATTTCCAAGGTGAAATATGAAACTTGAAGTGAACTGGAGAAAGGATGCAGAGTCTCCTACAGTTCAAGTAATTTCAATTAGAGGAATACCTTCTTTAACAATAAGGCTAAACTGTGTCCTTGACTCAGCCTCATACTGCATCTTTGGCCTAATGACCAAAAGTGCAAACCCTGTGTAGCACTGGGACCTTCTCTGGCTGCTTTGTAACTCTAAAGCACAGATGCCTAGATCAAGTTGCATCTGACTTCCGAAATGTATTTAAAGCCTATTTTCTTCCTGCAGGAGGAAGACTTACTCTCTTGATACTCAAAATGAATTATCAAGCATTTGAAATGTTTGCAGACCTGCCTGTACCTTGTTATCTTCTACATGCTTATTTGATTTTGGTGAGATAGAAAGTAGTCCATCCAAATCCTTAAAATTTTTTATTTTTAATACTGTAGGCAATGACATGGTTAGTAGATTTATTATCTGTATTATAGAGGCTTCTAAATGCACTAACAGAAATTTGAAGTCCACTGTACTAAGCAAAATATTTGATAAGGAAGTCTGTTTTGAAGATCTTGAAGTCTAAGCAGATAGCACAAAGGATGGGTTAAAAAGAAGTTTCCTTGCTAGTTCTGTAGAAAGGAAAGTGGGATATACAAGGATTGTGATTTGTCCTAGAAGCATGTGGTGGAGTCAGTGCAGTCTGCCCGAGATCTCCTGTCCAGGGCTTTGATTGCACAAGGATATTTCTGTTGTGACAAAGTTATTTCAGAATATTTCTGCAGTGAACAATTATCACCTCTTCCATACTGAAGAATCTTAGTCTCTGAATATCTACATTTTTGGATATGCTAAATATCAAAGTGGTGAGAATAGTGTGACTTATTGCAAGAAGGTTCTACAGGTTGCTGCTATCTCGGTTTATGTTTTTTCTCTTCACCCAGCCCTCCAGTTTTGCAGCATATGTGTGCAGGTATAGTTGTGGAGGCAGCATGGTGCCAACTTGACATCTAGGTAATAATGTGCCACGTATGTCCCCTGAAACAAGTAAGTTAAAGGTGAAAATTAACTAGTATATAAGAAGACACGTTGAAACACATTGCCACATTTTGCCATGTGGATTTGTAGATGCAGTTCAGTTGCCTTCCATGGGAGTGGGGGTACGCCTGTGTGAGACAGGCAAGAACTCAGAGGCTGTTTACTCCCTCTTAGAAGCAAAAGGATCTGCACGAGCTTTTTCAGTCAGCAAGCAGCTAATCCAAGGCTGCATTTTCATGAAGCTCCCCAAATTAGGAGAGAATAAGTAGGCATTTAAGACATATTTTGGAGCAGCATTGCTTTTCAATTTAAACCAGAAGCTTCATGCCTGTCAGATTTGGGTAGGCATCCTTCCTTCAGGAGAAGATAGGGGGAATTGATCCTGAAAGGCAGTGCTTGGGGTGGGCTGGTGCAATACGAGTGTCTTGATTCCATGGGCAAGGTTGTGTCTTAGAAGAAAATCCTGAGTGACAGCCGGTAAAGGTACTTGGTTTTAGGAATATTCCCATATTTTAATGTTGGTATTTATCCTTTATTTTTCCCCCAACTTTTAAAATAAAGGATGGGAACCTTTGTTGTATTGGAGTCATTCTGATATCTCACTTTAACTTTTACCTTAGCTCCTTTTAAAGTCAATCTGTAAGTTCTGGAATGCTTTTATTTCTCTAGAGGTAATAAATACAAAGAAAACAAATCCACAAAGGTCCCCCCAGTGTTGTTTTGCTAAAAGCCCAAGACTGTTCTGGAAATCAGAATATATGAAGCATTTTCTCATTAATTTGCAAGGTTCATGCTGAGGAGTAGCATCATCAAATACGAAGATACAGAGAAAAGGGCAAAAGGCAAGTAGTAAGAGAAGCAGCACCTAATTCAGGATTGATTCCATATTACTGTAATGGTAATTTACATTTTGATACTTGGTATTAAAATTAAATAAAATGCAACTGTGTTTATTTATACCTGACTGTGTATCAGTCATTGGGGTTGGAACAAATTATAGTTTTGGAAAGGGCCATTGCACCTGATGTGCAACTCTATGATATTTTATTATGAAATGTATCTTAAAAATTGCATGGCTAACACAGTGAAGTGCTAAATTGGGTGAAACGTGTTGCTATCACTTAGTGACACATCTGGGAGATTTTAAAATTCAATCAAATCATGAATAGCACTGTTCTGCTGATGCAAGCTTTCTGTAATGTTCCTTATTCTTTCAAAGGACTGGGAGAAAAGAAATCTTTCTTTTATTCTTGCTGTGGGATATGTAATTGAGGAAAAGAGTGGAGATGAAGAAACATCCTCTCCTAGTCAGTCTATCTGTAGTTATATGCTGAAACAGCCTTGCAAACCTTGCTTATAGCACATCATCACCACTGTTATTTTGTTAGCTTTGTTAAAGAAATATTTGAAGCATATCTTACACTTGGCTTTGGTACCTAAAAAATTGACAGATTTCAATACAATTAATATATTCTGTCCTTCCATTTTGCACAACCTAACCCCTGATGTGCTTTGTTTTCTCTCAAATATCTCTCAGTACTTCTGCAAATGGAAATATTTTGACTACCTTACTAATTGTAAGGAAAAGTATTAAATTTCTGCTAAAAAGAATTTAGAGATTAGATAATAATTTGAATAGGTGTCACTTTGCAAAAAACTGGGCATAAAAGATAAGCCTTCCCCAAGAAATGCTGTGGCGTAATCCTAATTAAGATTTGCTGTTGAAATCCTGAGGTTTCAGCAGAACATTGACTGTTCTTAAAATGGTGCTGCTCACAGCTAGTGGCAGAGTCAATAATACTGCAGCTAAATATTTTCCATGTCAAATAACACCTCATGGGAAAGAACTGTTTATTAGTGAAGAAATTACAATCTTAATTTTTGTAATCTGGGGGGAAACAACAACAAAAACACAATAGCAAAAATCAGTAGGGTCTGCATTTACCTTCTGTTGTTGAAAACCTGCAATAGTTACATTTAAATATTAAACTGTATTGCATTTTTTTGTTTATAAAGGGGGAAATGCTAAAGTTAATGTAGTTTTCAGAATACATAACATGCTATTTCAGTGGGTTACTATTCAAAACAAAATAGCTGCAACCCTACTCTGTTGAGGGTAACCAAGGGGCAGGAATAAGGCTGTTGTGCTCCACGGGCATGCTGGCTTGTCCCATCTGTTAGCAAGGATCACGAAAAGCTAGGGTCACCTTTTACAGCTGCATTACAGGATGCTCAGAGAAGACAGCTGGTGGTGCAGACACTCTTCTGGAGAAGCAGTTTTGGGTGTAGTAGAGCTGCCACTTCCAGTATAAAGTAAGCAACAACTTACAATTTTCTGCCTCTGGAGTGATGAGTATCTTTTGTGGGAGGATGGGAGTGTAGAGCCTCTGACATAGCCTGATCAGAGGGACTCTTTGGGAATGTCTGAGACCTACGTGGTACCTCAGCCCTTTCTTGCAGTTGGTAAGAATTCATGGCTCTGCAAATATCTTGCAAAATTTAGGCTCCAAAGCATCTTAATTACGGCTTGATTATGTTCCTTCCTCCTCACCCCCCCCACCCTTAATAGGTACGAGGAAGGATAAGTTAAAGCCAGAGGCACTTTTCTTGTTTTCTCCATTGAATTTTAGGTCCAGTTCCTCAGGAGCTGCAGTCACTATGCTTAACTATATTGCACACAGGTATTAATGCTTTGTAGAGGGGAGTGAAACCATGGTCACCCCTGCGCTGCTCAGTAAATGTTGCTGTGCTGTGCACAGAGCACCTGTTGAAACGGTGCCGGTCTGACCAGTGACCCTTTCAGGAGAGCTGCTCTGTTTTGCTGGCCTTGGGTAGCCCAGCACCACTGCTCTGTTACTGTCTCAGCAACCTGTGCTTCTTGGTCTGAAGAGCCCGATGGAGCTAGGGTATTCCTGTGCCCAGGAAGAAGATCTGGGCAGTGGCTTAGCAACACAGATGCTCCTTCTATCTTCAGTGACATGCAAAGCAGCCTTAAGGGAGAGTCAAATCCTATTGACAAATTGTCTGTGTTAATACTCTCTGGAAAGCCAAAGACATCTGTCCTATTGATACAATTTGCTTGAGTTGGATGAGTCTGAACATGTAGAAAGGAATAGCTGTAATAAGAAATCTGTTACGTACTGCTTAAGTAAATGACAAAGAAATGGTCATTAGAAATTTACCAAACAGTATATTGTATATATGATATTTACATATCAAGTGCATAAGATATTTTTAACTACAGGCAGTAGATAATAGATGTGGAACTTGCCTTCTTTTCTTCTTTCCTATTGTACATCCTTGAAACTTGTTCCCTGCTGGGTTTCATGTGTGTGTACCCATAATGACATTCCTAGTTAGTGGCAAAACTCCCACAGCACTACAGGTTTCTCTGTGAAAGGGTTCGTTAAATGCCAGTCAGTAATCCGACGGCATTTGCTAACATAATGCTGTAAAGCCAATCTGTTTCCCTTCCTCCTTGGTCTCTTCCTTTCAGAATAAATTTCTCTTTCTTAACAACCTCAGGAAAAAAGTCAGCATTAACGCTGACAAATCGTTTCCAATAAGCCAGAAAGATAGAAGACCCATATTCATTGACAAACTCTGACTGAGCTAGGTCACCTAGTGTTATAGAAACATGGATAACTACAGATTATATTGCCAGTTAAAATAAATTCATAGTCATTTTGCATTTCAAATATTTGCAAAGAATCTAGAACATAATGGCTATTTGGACGCTATAGGAATCTGGCAAAAAAATGGTTTATGAGATATTTATGTATTTTAGGTCTAGTATATTGCTTTTAATAAAATACAAACTGTCTTCCACAGTTCTTGACATCACAACTCAAGCAGCTGTTGAAAATCCACCTTGAGACAAACATCACATATCAGGCCAGCTCTTCCCACGATTACCACTCCAACCCGAAGCCACTTGGCACAGCACACAAATTGGCCAGATCTAGTTAGGGTGGGACTTCCAAGCAAGGCCAGGGCAGCTGAGAGATGAACATCTCTGTGCAAGCCCTGCCAGCAGCTTGCAGTAGGAACCTGGCTGCTGACCAGGAGGTCCCCAGGGGAAGGTGTCAGCACTGCTCCTTTAGCTGGCTGGAGGAGTTTATCTAGCACAGCTGCAGCTACCGTGATGAGCAGTGAGAGGAGGATGAGGACTGCATCAGTCTGTGTCAAACGCAGGCTTGGGAGAGGAGGGTAATTTAGGGACCACGTAATTTTGATGGCAATGATAAATGCACCTGGTAAACACAGAGTTAAGAACAGAGTAAAACAAGAGACATTTCCAGAAGTACGGTAGATCTGCTAAGCATGCTGCCTTCCCCAAATGATTATACAGCCACTCAGCTCACTTTCTGAATGCAGTCACATTTTGTTAGTTCTGGCTGAGGCAAAATGCCAGGGTAGGTGCTAATCAAAACTATAAATAAAATCAAATATGTGGAGGGAAACTGTAATAAAAAATGTTTTCTCAAAACATACAAAGTGAAACTGTAAAGCACTTATCTTTTGTCAGGTTGGGAATTGCTTATTGCACTCTCGCAGCATTATTAAGGAGCTCAGGAAGGTTATTACTTAGCTACAGTGTTGCAAATTAAAGAAGTTGCCTAGGAAGTACTGTTACTTCCTTGCATTAGCTGCAGCGGTGGTTTTGTGTCCCATAACTTGTATTCATTCTGCCATTATTGATATATCTACGTATACAGGACTTTGCTGAAGCTGGCTCATGAGAGTTTCTGTTCCCAGATGACAAGGATTAGCCAGTTCTCCACAAGATGTGCACAAAACCAATAGCAACTGGTCCTTTCTGTCTTCAGGAGCTGGAAAACTACAAATCAATTCCTGACATACCATTTGCAGTAGCCGTGAAAGGCTTTCACATGAGTGTTACATGAAATACAAAGGTTTTCTTCTAATCCATTTTATCCCTGTATATATAATGCAGGGCTGCACTATATTGGGTCAAATACATGTGTGTATGTGAGTGCATGTGCATTTAGACATACTTGGATGCTGTGGACAAAATATTCAGGGTGAGACAAAGCAACTCCAGAATTAATGTTAGAATATTTTATTTCTAACTTTTTTTTTTTTAATTTGCTTAGATGGACAAACCCAATTTTGAAAAAGGGTTACAGACGACGGTTGGAGCTGTCAGATATTTATCAAATCTCTTCTGCAGACTCTGCTGATAATCTTTCTGAAAAACTGGAAAGGTATGAAAGATTAATTAAATAAATTTGTTTCAGGAATCACAATGCAATTTTCATCATAAAGCTTTTGGATGAAATGTTTAAATAGCGTTGGGTGCAAGCTGATTGCACACAGTTGTACTTTGGACATGACTGGGATCCCTGGTGCAGATGTACCACCTAGATGGTCTAAATTACTATGTAGAGGTACCTGTGATATCTGCCATTGATCACAGAATCACAGAATATGCTGCGTTAGAAGGGATTTACAGGGATCATCAAGTCCAACTCCTTGCTCTAAAGAGGACATGCCCTAGAGTCACACCACGTGCCCAAGAGCGTTGTCCAAATGCCTCTTGAACTCTGTCAGGCTGGTGCTGTGACCACTGCCCTGGGGAGCCTGTTCCAGTGACCAAATACCCTCTGGATGAAGAACCTTTTTCTAATATCCAACTTAAACCTCCCCTGACACAACTTCAGGCCATTCCCTCGGGTCCTGTCACTGGCCACCACTGG
>VZTG01006517.1:1030164-1184006 GCA_013397845.1 Melanocharis versteri
TGACTGCATTGTCTTTCAGGTGTTTTTCAACACCTCCCAGAAAAATCTTCTCCATAGTTTCGCCAGGCGCTGAAGTCAGACTGACAGGCCTGTAGTCTGGGGTTCTCCTTCTTGCCCTTCTTGAAAAGGGCAGCATTTGCCAGTTTCCAGTCGTCTGGGACCTCTCCACATTCCCAAGACTGCTCAAAAATCATTGAAAGAGGTTTTGCGATGGCAACAGCCAGCTCTTTGAGGATTCTTGGTTGTATCCTATTAGGCACCATAGATTTGTAGGGATCCAGCTGGAGCAGCAGACCCTGCACAATTTCAGGGTGATGAGCAAGGCTAGACTCAGAGTTTCAATGTTGGTTCCCTGAAAAGAGAGACAGCAGAAATGCTGTTCTTTCTTCCCAAAATAACCTTGTAAAACCTTGGTTTATTTTTTCTTCAACGAAATAACATTCTTAATTTACTTTGATACCACTGTTGACAGACTGATTGTTTCTGCAGAAATCATACTCTGACTTTCCTCATTCAGGTTTCCACTCCTTACCCAATTTCAATGGGTCTTAATTTAGGATTTGTGCTGCACTTGTGACTAACTCTTACAATAGAGGTGCCTAAACCCATTCCCTCTCCACCAACTGATGGTGTAGCTTTCACTGATGTTCCAGGGCAGCTTACATCTGCACTGTTGTGCCGATCCAGTCAATTTTAATTGCAGTGTGGCATGAGTATTCCAAACCAGTGGAATTTATTGGGAACATTGGTATGCTTAACGAGTTTTGATAACTAGAATATTTGATTTATAAACTATCTAATATTCTGTTGAAAAATTGAGAAAATAGTTAGTTGAGGAAATTCTCAGGAGTGCTTTAATCTGTGAATTGAATTTACTGAAACGTATGTTCTCTGTATACAGCATTGCTTCTGACCTACAATTTATTATTGAAAAGAAAGTTATTGTCCCAGCAGCAAGGTTAAAAATAGTGCTGTGCAGTAGAAAAGTCACATTTTTGATGCTTTGCTGGTGCTTTCTTTTTTGCAGACTGGAAGAGCTCCAAAACATTTATTTGCCTTTTATTGTACTTCGGTTTTAAGTACAGCAGGTTTCTTTAAAACATACAATGTGACCTTTTCATGAAATAATTCCCTGCGGGGTGATGTATGACCGAATATTTGAAACTACCAAATATGTGGCTGAGCTAGGTTTGAACTTTTATTGATCTATCAAATCCATGAAGGCCAGATCCTTGGGGTCTCTGCAAAGCTTGCTTTCTTTCTTTCATTAGCCACCTTAGCTAAATCTCCTTGGATATACTTGAGTGAATTGAAATATGTCATAGTCATAGACCCATGCTCATACAACTTAATGGTTCTGTTTTTGGTTTCTTTTCAGAGAATGGGACAGAGAGCTGGCAACTTCAAAGAAGAAACCCAAACTCATTAATGCTCTTCGACGATGTTTTTTCTGGAAATTTATGTTCTATGGATTAATTTTATATTTAGGGGTGAGAATTGTTCTCCTCTTCAGTAAGCTTTTAATGTTCCTTAAATAGATCCAAGTTTTGGGGACTGCTAAATTATTACAGAGTATTGTGAATAGCTACAGATTTTTCCTCTGTGTATTGCTTACAAACATGATAAATACAGAGAAGTATCCAGGGGCTTTCATTAAAAAAAGTATTTTCTGAAAATAACTTAATATCTTTAAAACATACATGTTAATAGTTTTAAAATGTCACCAGTGCTGTTAGTGCTCCCCAGTGTGTGATCAGAAACTTGATGTGAAAGCCTGAACTGATTATGTTTATCACCTTTCCAACATGTTAGGTAGGATTACCTTGACTTACCAAATTCCACCTGTTTGTTTGACAATCCTATCACTGGAGTTGAGCTGTGGAAATAATTTGTTGCTGGTGGTGTCTCATTAGGTATGTTGTGTAGCCAGACTGTAAATCTGAAAATTGCTGTTAACCAATATGCACATTAAATATCTGTGTTACTTCCAAATTTCTGTGATTTAATAGTGAAAAAGAGAGCGTATCACCTCTGTAAGGAAGAGTAGGCAGCTTGGGACTTAAAGGATGTTGTGAGGTTATGTAGGGAGAAAATTAGAAGGGCTAAAGCCAAATTGTAACTAAATTCAGCCACTGCAGTTTGACAGCAAAAAAAAAAAAAAAGAAAAAAAAAAAGAAAAAAAGGTTTCTATAAATACTTTGGCAGCAAAAAGAAGGCTAAGGAGAATTTCCATTCTTTGCTGGATGCACGGGGTAGTGTAGTGTAGTGTCAGGAGGATACCCTTTAGGTACTGGACCCTAAATTGTGTTTGAGCAGGTAGGACAGTTAACTATCTAGGACAGGGCCTTTGCTATGTAAGGAGCTGCATGATAACTGCTCTCTCTCTACTCTTTCATCCTTTTTGTCAGCTCTTCTCTGGGATGACATCTTGTATTTGTGGACCCCTACTCAATCACGTCTTATATTTGCTCCTGTGATCTCATTGCTGCCTTTAGATTTTAAACTTTTTTACTCACCAAGCCAGCAACTCCTTATTCATGATAAGTTTGTGTTCAAGAAAACCCCACCAGCAACAGAACGGTTCTACAAATGTAGCCTACCATGCACTGTAATAGCTGTTCCTGCAGAGTCTGCCAGCCAAAACCTTTGCACTAATGCATTCCTGTTAAAAGTTAAGCAGTGTCTGAGGGCTTTTGCAGGTAGTCTTGAGGATAACACTCTTTCCCAAAGTTTAGGCAATGTCTGTGGGCATGCATGTGCAGGGTTGATTTCTCCTTGTGCACTTCTTTAATGGAGTACAATTTTAGACCAGGTGAGGACAGAACAAGACTGCAGGATTTTTGAGGTGTATTTTTTGGTTGTGTGTTTGGGGTTTTTAAAAAATTTCTTTAAGAAATCACAGATGTGTGCAATTAAACACGTAGTAAACAAATCTGCACCTTCCACAAAGAACATGGAAACATTAAATCTTAGTTTAAATTCTTGATTCTATTATCATTAGTCTTAATTTTATTTAAAGCTGCTTCATTTTATTGAAAGAGGAATTGTAAAAAACCTAAATTGCTCCTAAAGCTGCTGGTGTTCTTTGCAAGCCTTGCTCACGGAAATTAATGGGAGCTTTGCCATTAATTTGAAAGGGGACAGGATGTTGTGCCGTACTGGCATAGGTGTAACCAAGTTGTGTGTTCTTTTGAACTTCATTTTCCTTTCAGCTCTCCTCTTGTCTAATCTCTGAGCCATTTTCATGGCATCTTTCTTGGACTGTGGTTTAAACTCTGCTGACATCCCTGCTGTTTGTGTAGTTGTCCTTTCAACTGGCATCACAGCTTTGCTCTCATTAGGTCTAGCCTTTTTTCCATCTCTCCCTTGTCCCTCATGCGCGGTAGGTAATGATGTTATTGCAGGGTGGACACTTGTGCTCTGGCCCCCTAGAGTCCTACAACTCCCCCTCATAAATACTGTTATGTTAGGCCCATTGAATTACTGCACTTAATGTGTCTGCTCCCCTGCTGTTTGAGACAATTTCCATTCTTCACTCTGTCAGAATATGAGTCTTGCAATTTAAAGAAAAGGTGTTACGGTGATAAAACAAAAATCTTGCTTTTTAGCTTGATACCTGCTAACCAACTAGGTACTTTGCTGTGAGAATCAATTTGATTCTATTTGTATTTTGGTCTTATATTTATTGCTATGAAATTTATATTTTCACTCAGGCGCAACAGCTGCTAACATTAACTTAGAAGTGGTTTTAGTATCATATCCCAAAGGACCCTAATGAGGATTTCCTGAAGTTCTTGCATATGGGTCACGGGTGTGAGTGAGGAGGCAGGGAGGGAAGCACTTCTTGGCCATATGCCAAAGAAGAGATATGCATTATTGTCTTCAAATGCAGAGCGTTTCAACATATGGGGGATACATGTAACATAAAAGTTGTTGCATAAGAATAATCATACCAGGTCAGAATAGCACAAAATCCTGTGTCATAATCTCATTTCTCTTCAGATCTTTGCTCTTTTAATTAAGATTTCTGTGAGGGGGGCATTTATAGGTTTCTCAGTGGCCTATGATGAATGCAGAGGGAAGAACAAGGACAGGCAAAGGCAAAACATGGCTCTTGAGAACTGAGTTTTCTGTTATGTGTACAAATTCCATTCTTTTTTTTAGGCAGGTTGTTCTAATCAGTTTACTCATATTTATATCAGTGGGTAATTTTCAGTTTACAAGAGGAGAAATGAAAACCAGGCAGTTCTGCTTTGATTTGTATATCGACTAGATAATATCTTTGGTAAGCAAGCTGATAAATCTCCATTGTAAACCAGTGGACTTTTATGCCCCATGAGATAGCGTATGACTTGGCTTATTGCCAGCCACTACGATAGTCTGTAAATCTTCTTTTTTTCCAGCAAGCTCGGAATGTATGCAATACATTTATAGTCACAACAAACACAGCAGCAGATCATGTCATTTTTGCTGGAATAAAAGTAAACACACAAAAAATTTTTTGCTGTTTTAAGCCTATATAGAAAAGCTTATCTTGGAATCTCCAAGGATATGAAAACACTGTATTGTCCTTGAGAGGTGAATGTTTTATATTTTGTGAGTTTTGGGAAGTCTTGGTTCGATGCTTTGGGATGCATATGGTCTAAGCACAGCTGTCTTGGATCATGTGTTTTTAATAAACACTCCTCCCTTTGCCTACTAATAACACTGAAGTCTTTGTCGAAGCTGGCTCCAGATTCGCAGCATTTGTGTTGGGGCAGAGTGATGTTTAATTTGGGTAATGTAGCACGTAGTACAGGTATGCTGTTTGAGATGTAAAATTCTACCTCTTCTATGGAAAAAGTGAATGATGAATATCAGCTCCACCAACAGTAACATTCGAAAGGGATTACAGTACAGTTTATAGAAGTATTTGGGATTGCTTTTATATAAGAGAACCCAAAGGAGAAGAAGAAACATTAAAGGGGATTTTTCCAATCTATTTATCACAGTAGAACATTAATTACAGCTGAACTTCACCAGTTCCCTTCTCTAAGTCTCTATGGTGGTGTGTGGTTTTCATCTGGAAGGCAGTACTAATAACTTTTTGGCAGAATTTAACATATCTCTGAAAAAAAGAATTCAGTAGTGTCTTGTTTCTTTGGAAGCATCACATGCTTTCTGCTGCAACACAACAGAAGGAAGGATAAGGAGATGCATTTAAGTTCAGAACACTACCTATTCCTAAACTGAGCATAACAGTGAAGCAAAGGAACGCATACATACTTCATGTCCTTCTGAAGGTCATGAAGAAGATGAAGCAAAATGTTAGACCACAGCGCACAGGTGATTTTTGCAGTTCTTTGAGAAAGACTGGGTAAGGAAAGAGGAGGCAAGAGGCAGAAATGGAAAAAGATGAGGTTAGAGGAGTGAAAGTATGAGAATAATGGGGCAGGGAGGGAAATGGAAGGCAAAGGTGAGGTAACACTGGTGGGGGTTAATTACAATGGAAAAGGAGATTGAGGACAAATGTAATAGCAGACTAAAGTAAAGTCAGGGCTTTAGCAAATCATCTGGATACCTTGTAGTTTAGTGGTTTGGCCTTACCTCTTTCTCCTCTCCTACCCTGGTTCTCTACCATGCTGCTCATCCCGGCATGGGAAATGCTGGGGACTCCAATGCAGGAGGGACTGTTTTCTCTCTGGGACATTTTTAAAACTTGCCTCCCCTACCATTTACTCCCTCTCCTCCTGCTTTTGTTAAAAAACTGGATACAATATCTAGAACAGCTGAGTGGGATGATCAAATTATTTATAATTTTATTCTGTTGTTATTTCCATTTATTTTTTGTTTTAGCTGTATTCTCACTGTCTTGTGAGAATGGTGGTGTTCATCTCAGGAGTTCTGAGGCTTCCTGTGTCCTGTGAGTCCAGAAAAGTGCAGTGAGAACTGTTCCCTAGGGACCAAAACGAAGATCCAGCCTGATAAACTAGATTCAGTCATATCATATGACTAATCCATTACAACTCTGTAAAGCAAATGTGGAAGCTAATCTCACTTGTCACTTTTGTAGAAAATGATCAAACAAAATTTATGAGCTAGATTTGCTTTGGTGGAGCTGCAGGAGCATCACAGACTTAGCAGTGAGTTGTCTGTTCTCTTGTGCAATTACTGAAATTTTCTGTGGTTTGCCCAGCAAACAGGCCTGACTTCCTCATTTAAGATGTAAAACTTTATATCTCATTTGGTAGGACTTGAAATTGAAATGTTAGCCATTTTGAAAAAAACGTACAAACTGCTGACCAAAATTATTTTTCTTGTTTCTCTCTACAGGAAGTCACCAAATCTGTGCAACCCCTTCTGCTGGGGAGAATAATAGCTTCCTATGATCCGGACAACTCTGATGAAAGATCCATAGCCTACTACCTGGGCATTGGCTTGTGTCTTCTCTTCTCCGTGAGAACACTGCTTATACACCCTGCTATATTCGGTCTTCATCATATTGGAATGCAAATGAGGATAGCTATGTTTAGCTTGATTTATAAGAAGGTAATTGTTTCATTTACACTCTAAGCCAAACCTCTGTCTGTAGCCTATGTAACTTTTAGGCTAGTTTGTTGAAAGATTGATAGTTCTGTTAAGGTGCACAAAGTACACAGAAGAATAATGTGGCTAACAGTTTCTGACAGCTCTCCATTTCCCAGCCCAAAGAATTAAATACCTGTCTACAACTGGTTTGACTGAAATCAGTCTCTGAGTACAGACTTGCTGGATATGTAGTGAGATCCCTTAATTGTTCTACCACTGTGCTCCTGTTAAAAATGTGTGCTGTGAAGGAAGAATAACATGCTGGTGGCCAAAGAATATCTTCAAAAGAGAATTAGAGGTGAAGATTTAAACAATAAATGTAACATTGAAGGGGCTGAGTTTGAATGATATGTGTGACATCTCTGTAGCATAAAGAGTCAACAGATACTGACCCATCACCTGTTCAAAAATACAAAGGTTTAAAAAGTTACTCGGTTTTACTGATACCCAAAGAAGATAATTTAAACAAACATGTCAGTTATTCTAGTATAAAGCTCACTGTGAAAGTGTCTTTCAAAAATATTTGTCAAGAGAGGCAACAGTAGGAGATTTTTGAGGATGAACAGTAGCACACAGCATGCATGCTTAATTAAAAGTTGCATTTGCATATATATCTATATCCATAAAATATTCAGCAGAAAGCAAGGACTAAGTCAATAAATCAATATTTTTAAAGCAATTTAATGGCTATATTGAATTCAAGTGACATAAATAACAAGTTTAATGAGACTTTCTTTATAGCATAAACAGATAAGTGGATTATTATTTATACTACCGCATCATTGTTTATAATTTTTATTTTTATTTATTCTGTTTTATGGAGATGACTTAGGTGACCACTTTTCTATGGTTTTGTTTTCTTTTACAGATCTTAAAACTGTCAAGCAGAGTTCTAGATAAAATAAGTACTGGACAATTGGTCAGTCTTCTTTCCAACAATCTGAACAAATTTGATGAGGTGCGTCATCAGTTGTTTAATTCACTTGGTGATCCATCAAATACAAATATAATCCTTCAAACTGTTCATGACAGATATTAAGGAAGGAAGGAGCATAAATGAAGAACTGCACTGAGTGCTCGTTGTAGACTAAATGCTCATTCATTACCTTAAGAAAATATGTTGGCACATGGTCATAGAAATGCTTATTCTGATACTTATGAAATCTTTTATCACCTATGCTGATTAGAAGAGGAAATGTAAAAAACCAGTTATATCACAAAAACATATTTGTTCTGCAGTCCAGTGAGAACCTGCCAGGAAACCTTTGGGTTAAACAGTTGATTTCATAGAAGTCAGAACTTGCTGGTTCAATCCTTCCATCCTACTTCCTGATGAGTGTATCTTTTTACTAAGGTGTTCCAGTCCATTTCTGTCATTGAACAAGCAATGAGGTTCAGTCTCCTGTTCCTATTATTACCCAGTCCACTAAGAGGCATTGTTGATGTAAAATTGTGTTAGGAAGTCTTAGACATTCGTCTTAGAAAATTTTACAGAGTCTTCTGTAAAACTTCTCTTTTATTAGAGACTACAGTAAACCCCTGCTAATGCCTTTAGGAGCTGGAAACTCTATGAACTTCTGTTCTTAATGTGTGTTTAATTGGCCCATTGGTAGTATAAGATTTGCTTCCCATGGAAGACACAAGGTCAGAGAGACTGTAAACACGTGGCTGGATCTGCAGGGTGTATTTACTTTAAGCACTGTATGACTATATAGAGTAATGTCAGCTAGCGCTGCACAGGTTAAGACAAGTGGTCTGTCGTTGCACCAGTGAAGCTCAGTAACACAGACCCCTGTGCAGCTGATAATGGATTTACTCCAAAATCTCCTGAATGCAGAGGAATGTGACTGAAGTAGGTGACATCTGCGTTGAACTAGTTGTGTTCATTCAACAGTCATCTCTTCACCAAATATTTGCCTTCTATATCAGATTAACACACTCTCAAAAGACTCTTATGTGTATTTTTCTCATCTTACAGTGGTTGAAAAAACCAGCATCAATGCTAAATTCGGTTTACTTTTACAAAGGTGTGACTTTTCCTCATGCCTATACATAACAAAGAGACAGATTGCAGATCGAGCTTTGCCTTAGAAAAATCAAAGTTTAGGTGTGGAATGTATATGTATTGCTGCACTGCCATCATAATTAACACCTAGAATGCTATGTGCTCAAGATCACAAGTCCTCTTTTATAAACTTGTTTTTCTACTGGAAATATTCGTACCATTTGTCATTACATTTTTCAAGGTGTCACTTTAATGACTACTTCCTTTTCATGTAGTTTTCAGAGCACATCTCTAACTTTTATTATTATTTTCGACTGTGGCCTTCCATAGGGTCTTGCTCTGGCTCATTTTGTATGGATTGCACCACTACAAGTGGCACTACTGATGGGATTGCTCTGGGATATGTTAGAAGCTTCTGCATTTTGTGGACTTGCTTTTCTAATAGTCGTGGTCTTACTCCAAGTCTGGCTGGGACAAATGATGATGAAATACAGGTGACAAGAATGTTTTAAAAGTTTCAATATATTTTCCTGAAACACATTGGTTTTAAGAAGTTTATACTGCTTGATTAAGGCATGGAGTAAATAGTGATAAAATTAGATTTAGCATTACATCTAGAATTTTTAGAATTAAAACTCCCTGTTAGTTACTTGGTTTATTCTTTTTAGAGTTTGTATTTTCTCCTTTTAAAACAATTACTGGATTTCTAATAATTGCTTCTACATTCTTCATAGTAATTCTGTTAAAGTAAACATTTTGAGCAGAGGCATATATGGAAGCTGTTTTCATAAGATGTAATGGGATATGAGCTAATTATACAGGATAAAAAAGATCAAGATTGACCTACTGCCTCTTTACTTCGTAGGAATAAGAGAGCAGGAAAGATCAATGAGAGACTTGTCATCACCTCAGAAATAATTGAAAATATACAGTCAGTTAAAGCCTATTGTTGGGAAGATGCCATGGAAAAAATGATTGAAAACATCCGTGAGTAAGTGTGCTCATTTGTTACACAATTTTTTTTTTATGCTCTCACAAAAAAAATTAGGTGGCTATGAACATCATCTGTAGTCATGTTAGTTAAGAAGTAAAGCAACAACTATTAATCCTCAATAAACTAACCATGCATTCCCACACTGCAGCTCAGGGTTTTTTCCCAATTTTTTTTTCAAGTGTACTGAGGAGGTGAGATTTTAAAAATTTTTTTATTTACTTCCTCATTTGTTATAATGATGTTTCAGTGGTTAGTTTGCTATGGTAAAACAATTGTGGGATCTATGTTTGTTTCTGGCCAATCCTGTCCTCATCTTAAAATAAAAAGCCCTTTTGTGACGGTTATTTAAGGCTTGACAGACGTCCCTATTCTGTGGTGAAGGAAACAATATGAATCCTGTGCAGCCATTTTCTGAGAAATGCAATAAAGCTGGTTATAAAATTTGCATGCAATCTGTGAAAGGAATAAAGCAGCGTAGATTAATGTATTTATCCTGCACATTTACCTCAACATTTATTGTCTGTAGATGGCCTTGTAGAACATTTATCTCCTCAATTAATATAAGGATTGAACTGTAACTACCAGACCTAAAGGAGAAAGGAGGTAAAAGTTAGCTGAGACCTCTGAGAAGGAAGTCTTTGTTACAGGCAAGGAGTCCTGGGGAAAGGAAGAGAAGTGACATATTGATTGATGGGTGACACTGCATTAAAGCTCTCCCATGTGTCCTGAGTGTTTGTTTAGTCCTTTACAGAGAAATAAAATTCTGTGCCAGGTGTGTGATTGGGAAAATAAAAGAAATATAAGTGTCATATTATCATGTAAATAACAGACATAAAATTATATTGTTCCACAAACACCTTTTTGTTCAGCTGCTTTCCTAAAGACAGTCCAGGGAAAGCAAAGTGTTCTTTACCATTAGAATTTGTAATTATTTACTATAAACAATCAGAGAAAACTCAGTCTGAATCCAGGTCACGAGTGCTAGCTCGAGGATGGAACTAGTTTAGGATTCCTGTGATGTCACTAGTCATGTGTGTTGCTTTCAGGAAATTTGAGAGCACACCATGCTAGCAAATCCTCTAGAAATTAATTAAATAAATTGTAGCCTACAAACTGGTCACAGAAACCTGGGAATTGGACTGTTATTTTATTATCTATATTTTCTATAATAACTTATAGTAAATTTTGTAATACTGGAGTTAATTTTTATTGTATGATGCATAGATTTTTAAAGGACAAGAATGCTGTCAATATTACAAGATCAGAGTTCTTCTCTGAAGTAAGGCTGAGATAATTGGGATTATTCAGCCTGGAGAAGAGAAGGCACTGGGCAAACCTTATTGTGGCCTCTCAGTACCTGAAGGGAGTCTACAAGAAATCAGTAGAGGGATGTTTTGCAAGGGTGCGTGGTGATAGGACAAAGGGGAATGGCTTTGAACAGAAGGAGGGTAGATTTTGATTAGATATTAGGGAGCAGTTCTTCCCTGTGTGGGTGTTGAGGTGCTGGCACAGGTTGCCCAGAAAAGCTGCGGATGCCCCATCCCTGGAAGTGTTCAGGGTCAGGCTGGATGGGGCTTGGAGCAGCCTGGTCTAGTGGAGGGTGTCCCTGCCTGCAGCCAGAGGGTTGGAAATGGATGGTCTTTAAGATCCCTTCCAACCCAAACCATCCTATAATTCTATGATTCCTCTGTATTTTTTTGAGCCATCCAGCAGGTCACTTGGTGAAGACACCATCAGAGCAAGTCAAACTGGGAATATCAGAGTTTCAATTGAATTCAGCTTGCTGAATCAGCTCTGTAGGACCTCCCAGTCATTTGGCTTCTTAAGCTGCTAGGAAACAAGACCTTGTGCTTGAGGCCATGTCTGTGTTTTAGCCAGTGTGTTATGACTCAGTCATCACAAAACCATTTTTGCATGCTGGCATTTTCTGACACAAGCCAGTTTAATCAGCTCTGGAGACACCAATATGGGCTGTCTACTTTGTGCCCTCTTAAGTCTGCACTGAAAATAACTGTTCATAACAGGTCCCTGAATAAACATACCTGCACTCCTATGGGCTATGCAATGTTTTTAGAGAAGTAAAAACACCCCATCAAACTGCTCCTCTGAACCATTGCATAGCACTGGAGAAGGTGAAGGTTGTTAAGTGTCTGTACTTTGCCAGCAGGGACACATCTTTATATAAAGCAAAGGATCTCAAGCTTTTGTATTAGTACTGGTTCCTGGAGCATCACTTCAAAACCAGGCATACCTTGGTCTACACTCTATATATGCACAAGGCTCATAGGGTCCCTTACATCTCTTTGCAAGTACCTGTATTGCACCAGCAAAACCTGTCCCAGGTGAGTGTGTACTCTACAGAGCTGTCAAGTCTGTGTCACAGACAGAACTACACTCTGGAAAACTTCTGCTTGTGGCTGCATCAGTCTGTAGCTGGTACTTGGGAACATACTGAAACGGTTTAGTGCTTTCATTCTCCCTCTTTGGAGTCAGGCTGTGTTCTTCAGTGCTGGGGGGCTTTTTGATAGCTTCTAGCCAGACATTTATGTGGGACTGGATGAGCACCAAGTCCCAAAATCTTTGTTATCCCTATTTGGTGCTGCCGCTCACAGTTTCCTACAAGCTCTGGAGGGGCTTACAAGGCCTTTTCTCCCAGACAGTAGCTCTACCATGGTGGTGACTTGCAAGTCTGGCTACTTTATTCAGGCTTCTCGTGTGAAATACAGACTTAACAAGAAATGCTAGGCGCCACTCTAAAACGGGCTGAACTCAGATTTTCTGTCAGGGATTTTTAAGATCTCTTTGGCTGGCAAAAGTTGGTAAGATGCTGGATGCATGTAGAAGTCTCACGCATGTGTGGTGGGGAGCTGAAAGGGTGTTTCACACAGCACCAGTGTGAATGAACTTTGCGTGCAGACACTGGGTCAATATGAGAAGACGCATAAAGGTTGTGGTGCTCAGCCTTACAACACCAGGTATTGCCATCAGCAATGTGACTGCAAACTTCTGCACAGTATTCCAGCAGTTACAGCACTCACCCAGTGAATGGGCATCTTGGGATCTAGCACCATCTCTAGCCCCAGTTAATTGCTCTTGCAGGAGGGCAGCTGCTCTGTCACTGCCGCAGAGGTGCTTCTGTCCAAGCAAAACTGTGCTGCAGGGCACCTGGGGGATGTGAAAAGCAGGGTCAAAATGAGAGCAGTCAATAGAAATCTTCAGCACTGTGAGTTAGAGCTATCAACTCAAAAAATTATTTGTATCCCCTGCAGTATTTATCTTTTTATTTAATAGCTTGCATAAGATACATAGACATTGTAGAAATAGCTAGGCATTGTTCTGATTGCATTCCTGACTGCACAGGAGTCAGTAAGCTTCTCAGTAGCCTGAGCTTCTATGGAGAAAGGAAGATGGAGAGCAGACTCCCTGCCTTCCACCTCTTCAGACTGAGGTTAAGTGACACCTTAATTCACAGGTGAAGCCGTTCGTAGGCTGCCATGCAAAAGAAGATGACCTGATAATCAGATTGTCTACTGTAAGGGTTTTTTTATGGTAACATATAGCAAATCTGGCATTTCAAAGTATCTCTTTCTAGGGGAGTTATGCATCTAAATGACCAGATGAATATGGGATGATGCTTCTGGGAGTGCATCATGTAACACACTGTTAGATGCTTAAGGTTGGTTTTGCCAGGAATTGTAGAGGCTTGTGGTTTATTTGGTATCTAAATCATGACAGATTATTGTTATTTCGTCTGACTTCTCTGAACATTGATGTAAAAATTTGACTTTAATGATTTTTTTGGCCCAAAAATAGTTTGGAGTCTTACTTTCTAACTGCAATTCTAGAAAATAAGAAGGATGAGTGAGCCTCTGAGTTAATTGTTGTGCCAACAGTTCCATCCAAAACATTTGTAAGTTGTAAATTGTGAAATCCTACAATAATTATTTGTATTTTTTTTTAACAGAACTGAACTGAAGCTTACCCGAAAAGCTGCTTATATGAGATATTTCAACAGCTCAGCCTTCTTCTTTTCAGGCTTTTTTGTGGTGTTTTTAGCTGTGCTTCCGTATGCTGTGATTCAAGGAATTATTCTCCGAAAAATATTTACCACCATTTCCTTCTGCATTGTTCTTCGAATGACAGTGACCAGGCAGTTTCCCAGCTCTGTACAGACCTGGTACGACTCTATTGGAGCAATAAACAAAATACAGGTAGGGTACATAGACTAAAATCTTCCCAAGTACGTAAGCTAATTCTTTATAGCATGTTATCTTGTCAGCTGATCAACAAAAGCACACAGCATTTATGCAGACTTTTTGAATATATGTTGCTTTGACTAAACACCATGAAATGTCATTATAAATCTTGATACTGTTCCCCAGGCAGCATAACCACAGGAGTCTCATGCTACCTGCTTGCTTTTTTTTTTTTTGAAACAGTGACATTTAGTTAGTTATTCTCATTGCAGAACAAGAAACTTAATAAAATCATGAGTTGTGGTGCTTAAGAGATGTTTTTCCTTCAGAAAAGGAAGTTCAAAATTAGTACATGTTTTATATAGCGTGGCTTCCAGGAGCTGCAGTCACAGATCTTCTGTTTTTCTGGATATTAGTGGCAACAACAGCAGGAGACTGTGCCTTTTATGCAAATGTGCATCTCATTCATTATGAGTAGCAAACATAATTAATGTACCAGTCAAATAATTATTACCCACCTTACCTACTGAGATCAATTGCTCGTGTACCGGCATGAGAGGCTTATCTGCAGAGTCAAATCAGGGTGGATTCTCATTAACTTTGTCTTTTTTATTTGCTGTTCTGAAATTACTCCCTAAGAAAAGAATTCTCACACTATTTTGGGGTGAAATCTTAGACCTTTTTCATTATGTATTTATAGATGTGGGGTTTTTTGTAGAACATAGGTTTCATTATTTTTAGTGTGATAAGAATAACCAATATAGAACTTAAACATCTTAATCAACTGTCTGAACGTCAGTCTAGAATAAGAAGTAGGTGTGGGATTTTTATGATTTTCGACTGGGCAGGAAATTCAAGAAATCTAGCCATAAACCTTTCTATTTGACATTCAGAAGGCTGCCTTGTTAGGTCTCATTATAGGCTTTCCTTGTGCTCTCAGATTCCCTAGGCATTAGCGGAAGTATCCTGGCTCTCTTGCTTCCTGGAAGAGTGCGTCCAATGCCCTGGACACAGTCACAGAACTGGCAAGCCCAGTTGTCACACCATTGCCCTCACTTCACCAAATGCTTGTCTTTGGAGATATTAGCAAATGGTGCCCCAGAATCCATAAATAATCATCTCTTTGTGGCAGGTTCAGTATAGTCCCCATAGACAGACAGGACAGAATCCCAGAACAGCAAAGCCATTTACTAGTCTTAGGAAACATAAATAGGAATAATAAAGCACTCATACATCTCTCTGATTTAATTTCCATGTCGGTTCAGAGAGTTGACTGGGCCAGGTATATACCCTGAGTTATTGTATTTTCACATGTTTTTTAGACCATGGTATTTCAGAATCGGTGTGCTCTCTCTGACTATCACTGCTCCAGGAACTCCACTGGATGACCTCTTTGTTATGAAAGCACAGCTATTATTTCCTTTTTTTTTTTTCCATAAACCATGTGTGTTTTGCTTTCCAGTTTTTCAGTTCCTGCTCTTTCAATCAGCTGCTTAATTGTTATGCCAACAGAACCCTTCTTTTTGTCTGCTTGGAAAATTTGCAAGTGTACTATTGAGAACTGATTTCCCCATGAGTCTGCTTAGTTCTTCCATTCTACTGCCCATGTAGATCTATTTGCTTCCACATAATTTAAAAAAGTAGAATTTGGAGGAGATGATATCTACAGACTATATAGCCTTAATAAAATAATGGAATAGAGAGGCTGTCTTTCCTACACCTGAATAGGCTTACTCTTATTTCCTAATGCTATCCCAGAAGGCAACATGAGCACCAGGTTGCTGACTTGTGTCATTTGAAATTACACTACATCAGTACTGCACTTGCCAGGATCATTATCTGCCTTGTTAGTAGAGAGATCATTCCAACTCTTTTAAACTCCTGCAATTTTGGAAAAGGGAGATAGAAGCATGTAGCTGCTTTGTTCCACTGTTTACCATAGTGCAACCTTATACATCTTACTCCAAAACCAAAGATTTATTTGAAAAGGGTTAAAGTCAGAGGGGTGATCTTGCCTGATACAAGTCCTGAAAGCAAAACGAGTTCCAAGTTTTGATATTCTTTCTGAATCAGAACCAAATACCTTTATGGCTATGTTTTCACTAGCAATGAAAGAATTGATAGTTTCAAAAGTATTTCCTTCTGCATCCAAAAATGTTGTATAATTTATATTTATGCCTCTCGCTGAAAACACGGTAATGCAAAAGTGCCACCGGAAATCTTAGTTCTCCATGTAGGCAAATATGTACTGCTTTGTGCAATATGACCTTGTCCTTTACTGTTTCATCTGCTTTCATGTTGTTTCTAGGATTTCTTGCTGAAAAAAGAATATAAAGCTCTGGAGTATAATCTGACAACCACTGGGGTTGAGCTGGACAAAGTAACAGCTTTTTGGGACGAGGTTTGTACTTTTACCCAAACTATATTAAAACAAAGAGTGTATATATATATTTTTAATATTTGCCATGATGCTCTCTAAAAAGAGCAGCCTACACTCTTTTCATTTAAACTAGCTTCAGCTCTCAGCAGGTAAGGAATACTTAGCAAGTAATTAATGCATGATATTGAATTATCCACAGTCGAGAAACTTTGGAAGAAACTTTTTAATAAAAATGCATGATATCGAATTATCCACAGTCAAGAAACTTTGGAAGAAACCTTTTAATAAGTGTTAAGGCCTGTAATAAGTAGTTATTACTGACTTAAACCAGTCTGAAAACAGGATCAGGCTGTAGCATGTATAAATGTTGGAAAACAGTTCTATAGTAAGCAAATTTTGTTTACGTCTGCAAAATCTGGCACAACTCCAATACATATATTAAAAAAGTATATTTAAGAATATAATGAGTATTTTATTGATAGGCAAAGTAACATGAGAAAAGTAAGTTCATGTTTTCATAAATCCATAGTATGATATACATCTCTGCATATGCATGTTTTATTTATTTTTTATGTACATCAAATAAATATCCATGTATGTTGCAGGGAATTGGAGAGCTGTTTGTAAAAGCAAACCAGGAAAACAACAACAGCAAAGCTCCTAGCACTGACAGCAATCTCTTCTTCAGTAATTTTCCCCTTCATGCCTCTCCTGTTCTTCAGGACATAAATTTCAAGATTGAGAAGGGGCAGCTATTAGCTGTTTCTGGATCTACTGGAGCAGGCAAGGTATTTCTGTTTCTGCTGGTTCAACAAGAGTCCTAATAATTACAAGGAATAATATTGTGTTGTTACCTGTATTGTTACCTGTATTGTAACAGTATTCTTGCTATCCTGTGTTTGCTGCAGAAATGATGGCTGCAGGAAAAAGTGTGGAAAAACTGCAAGTTTCACTAAAATAGTTACTTGAAGTTTTATTCTATGGCCAATATGAGATAGAGTTTGCTGGTTATTTTTTTGTAATAGAAGGTTACAGAATTATCAGGAAATAGCAATTTAATGACAAAATGTTTTCCCACTGGAAATAGAAGGATATTTTACAGGAGTAATGCATACTGAAACCTAAAGTTAAGACTCATGGTAAGAATGTCTCTGCCTTTAAAAAAGATGAAGAATATAGCATAGATATTCAGATGGCTCAGTGTGCTAGAAAGCATATTTTTCTCCCTGCCTTGCTAACATTTTCAGGAAAAAATTGAAAGGTGGTTCATAACCTGACAAGGCTGACAGGAATAGGCAGGTATGTGTGCCCTGGACATGTGGTGTACCTGATCATTTAGCTCTGGTTCCTACAGTGCCTCACTTGGGCTTCCCAAGACCCATGTGAAAGCCTGGGGAGATGCAGCTGAAACCAATAGTTTTCTGTGAAAAGTTGTGGTTTAGATTTTTCATCATTTTACTACCCCAAAATGTTATCAATGCATTTATTTTGCAGATGGCACATCCAATTAACATCATTAATATAAAAGGAGTTGAACTGTGATACTCTTACTTACTTTGAAAAGCAAGCAATTAGATGAGTCTTTCATCTTCACTGGGTTTTTTGAGGAGAGGTGAAAGTTAAAACAAATGTTCATTATGCTTCTCCTATTTAACAAATTACAGGTGAAAATATTATGATTTCTTTTACTTGCATGGGGTAAAATCTTTGGTCTGTTGGAGTCGATGACAAAGGACCCATCAATTTCAGTATGATCAAGGCTTCTTATTTTTCACTAATGATCCCCATAAGAAAGAGCAGGGGATTTTGAACACGAGATTGTCCTCAAGATGATGTGTTAAGGTGCATTTTACTGTGATACTTCTGAATTAACTGAATAGTTTATCTATTGCTATTACTAATGCTGGTAATTGTAGTATAGAAATGTGAACTAGAAAATGCTGAAGGATGTATGTATATGTCCTTTGTTCTGCTACATAGGAAATTGAGGAAAATTCAGATTACACTGAGCAGTTTATGAGAGTATATACATACAAAAAAAAAATCTGTGCTTTCCAATGCAATAAAAGTGAAGGCCTTATAATATTATGTCAAAAAGTTACAAAAAGTAAGCTTCGCCTCCCACCCACCACCCCCCAACAAATTCTGCTCTTCCTTTACATCTTCTTAGTGTAAGGGTTCCTTCATGTTGCTGGAGGCTGTTACTGTATATTCCAGGAGTTGTCAGGCCTGTGAAACAGACTGCACGGTTATGTTATCTGTAACAGGTATGAAGCCTGACATCAACTCTTTAATATTGCTTCAGTATTAGATAGGGTTTGTTTTGTTTTGTTTTTGTTTTTTAATTTGTGTTATATGGCACAAGATACGGTAGTTTAACATCCAGTGTACAAAGCATACCAAGCGTTTGTCCTTTGCAAGATTGAGAACTTCTTACTCAGCATTTTGGAAAAGCCAGGTTCTGGTATAAGGGAAGGAATCTCATGAGACTCCCCCAGTGTATAACTTGCAAAAGGATCTCTGGGCTTGACAGCATAAAACTGTGACTTAGACAGATTTTTTTAGATCTTTGGCTGTTACGTCCCAACTCTGTTGACTGTTTATTAGTGATAAGAACACCACTGCAATGACTCTGTAGCATATTTTTCCGTGTATTTCTCAATTCTATTCTTTGATCTAGTAGCCAATGATGTGTGACAAGGTTACTACAAGCTACTGATTAACTTTGAAATTATAACATGTCAGTACTGAAATTGCAATCAATTCTTTTATGAAGGGAAATAGTAAATATACTTAGGTCATGCATTCACGTAAATGAGTTAACAGTTACAGAGGAAAATTCAGATCATACTAAGCAATTGTACATACATACACAAAGAAATTGCATTTTTCAAGGCAATACAGTAAAATACTTATGAGCACTAGCAAAATTATAAACACGAATTATGTTGTACAAAGGACAAACAAAATAGTCACTGATAATGTGAAAAATCAAATAGCGTTCTCTGTAAATACTAGTACCTTGTCTGTATGTGCTTCACAGATAGATTTTTACCTTGTAAAATTATTGATAACTTCATTAAAATGACATACTTTTGCAGCAGCATGCCTTTTTTACAAGATATCTTACACAATTTTATCACTTATTAAATGAAGTTTCTCTCATATTAGAGGCCTTTCAGAATCACACATATCATGAAAATCTCCACTAATTGCAGTTTGCACTAAATCAGTACTTACAGGGACACTCTTGACAAGACAAATACGCCATTTAAGTGACTTAGCAGAGTGACTCTCACTTTGTTCAACATTTCTTTTTGTTGTACAGATCTCTGATATATTAATCAAGTGTTAATGTTTTTTCAGACTTCTCTTCTGATGTTGATAATGGGAGAATTGGAGCCTTCGCAGGGTAAAATTAAACACAGTGGAAGGATATCCTTTTCACCTCAAGTCTCCTGGATTATGCCTGGAACAATAAAAGAAAACATAATTTTTGGTGTATCCTATGATGAATACCGGTACAAGAGTGTCATCAAAGCCTGCCAACTAGAGGAGGTTAGTCATCTAGGACTTTTAAGACCTGTGACCCAACCCAAGGGAAAAACCCCAAAGAAAAGGTCAGGGAATGGAGCTTTATGTAAGCGAGAAATTTCTGAGATTTAAGGAACCCAGCCTGGCACCCCGATGCTGTGGAATTGTAAGTCACCTTGTTGCCAGCTGCTTGGGAGGTACACTGACATTGACAGTTCTGGTAGTTTACACAACAGAAGTTGAGTAAGCTGGCTCAGATATTATATGGTGGCTGCATTCTCAGCCTTCCTTGCTAGTGAAAAACCAGAGTAAACATACTGGTGTTGAAAAAATTATGTACAAATATATTATTCATACAACTTTTTGTCACATTTCTTCCCCACGGAGAAGCTTTTCCTTACAGTCTTGGAAATTAACCTGTGTTTCTCCTTTCTTTTGCATTTCAAATATAGCTCCAGGGATAACCGGAACTTTGTGGTATAAATCTGAATTATTTAGTAGAAAATCTTGACTAAAGGTGGGATTTTTTCTGTGTATACACTAAAAGTTCTTACACTGGAAATAATTGCAGGATCAATCTTTATGTGACATGTAGCCCACAGTGAGTACAATCACATTAAAATGTCCTTGTATGTGTTTGATGTTGACAGAGGGTAGTATAGGGAAATATATTTTTCACATGGCAAGATACAAAAGGAGCCCGCATTTGAGACCTTTGCAAACTTTGCTATGGCTTAAGATTCTGCCTGTAATATACAAATTAAAACACTAAATATTTAAGTGTGCTGAATAGGACATATATTTTTTCCTAGCACCAGTCAAGCAAGAAACCATAGCCAGTCTATTTAAAAATAAGACGAGGTTACTGCATTTTATCTCAGAGCAGGGTATAGTTAAGCAATAAAGTAATATTTTCCTGTATATTTCTGGCCATTTCAGCTTATGTTTGGATTTTTGATTTGGTTTGCTGGAAGTCTTTTGGGAAGCTTCTGAAGGCAGGAGAATTAACAGCTTTTGTGTCAGGCTTTCTGAAGAGCTGTCCTTAACCCTGGTTGTGATAGTTGTAGTTCATGCCAAAGCTCCAAGAAACAACTGGCTTCAGCAGTTCAAAACTGGCCTTACTCAAGGAGGCTTCCCAAGCCAGGCCCTTCCTAGAGCAGCAGGTGATTAGTGGTGACTGCGTGCCTCAGTGCTGGTGGGACAGCTTGGTGGCTCAGTGGTTGTGGGATAGCTCAGTGGTTGTGGGATAGCTCAGTGTCTCAGCAGGCTGCAGCTCCTTTGTTCTCCAAGCAGGCTCAATCAAGCCAGCTTTGATCTGTGTTGGTGCAGCTCTGTGCAGAATGATATGCTTCACCTCCTAGCAGGGCTTATTATTTGAGATCGGGTTTGATACTTACATGGTTTTTTTCTCCTGGACTGAATAAATTGGGCTGGCCTGAAGAGAGGGCAGAATAGTCTGGAAGGAAGCCAAATGCATTACCTTATTGTTATTATTATGCTTTCTTGTCTTGTTAGCTTTCATGTATTAGTCACCAAATAAGACTCAGTATGGCAGATTGAAGGATGGATTTCAAATATTAATTCCCTGTTTGTTCCTCAGTGCTGCGTTTTAGGGGTTTATTATATTAAGGCTTGCATTGGAGTCTGTGTGTGTGTGTGTTTGTTCTCCTTCTTCAGAAAGGAGAAACCAGAGGGGTTTTGCCTAAGTGAGTTTACTCTGCCCCTTCTCTGCAACCTTTCCAGGTAATTATATATTCCACCTGAAAATAGGCATGCTGGGTCTAGCTCTTACGTGGAGCCCTCAAGAAACCAAGGATTGGTGATACAAGAGGGTTTATTTCCTTATTGCACATATGCTCCAAGTCAGTTAATATACAGCTCTTAACAATGGCTAAGTCAGATTTATTTCCAAGCTCCATACTCACCAAAAACATTTTTGGAATACAAAGACATCTTCTTTGACCCAGTGGGCAAATAGATGTGTTAGTAAGGCAAAAAATAACATACCTGTGAAATGCCCCTTTTACTTTGTCATTTCCACCATCGACCTATAGATGAAACAAACTGAAGATCTAGTCCAACCCCTAAATCTGACAGATTTCCCCGATCTTATTTATTAGTGCCAATAAAATACTGCAGGTATTGTGGTTCATGTCATACCATCTATGTGGGTTTGAGGCTTCCAGCCACACAGTGAGCAGCCTGTTCTTGTCTGCAGCAGAACAGGATGCTGGAGCCAGGTCATGTTATACAAGGTGCTCTCCACTTTGTTTTAGGTCTATAGAGACATGGAAATGATATTGCAGAAGTGTAACTTAAATAATTTAGGGTGCATGAGAATTTTCACAAAAGTCAGTGCTACATTCTCCTGCCTGACTTTTGTCATTGGTATGTAGTTAATTTACTAAGCAGGTATCACTGAGAGCCTCTTTAGAGTTGCTAAGCAAGCAAAGTAAATTTTTCTCTAGGTAACTATGAAAAATGGAAAGTGCAAGTTAATATTTCCCAGAGCTTTCCATATTTTCAAGTGTCCAAGAATAGAATTTTCCCTGTATGGGAAATCAGATCTTTATTCAGAGGTTAGAATGTGTTTTATGTTAGATTCTGCAAAGTTGTAAAGAATGGCAAATCTGGTTATGTTAGCTGTTATCTAAACAACAAATTTACTTTGGTAGGTTTTTCTTGAATGGAAGAATATTTTATGTTGTTCTAAAAGATATTCTCACAGCTTTGCATTTTGTTCTATTTGTGTATGGAACCATCAAAAGAAAGGTTAAAAAGATGATTTCTTCTCCAGTAAATTTTGATTAATCACAAAAAATATTACTGAAAAGCAGTGAAACTGTGAGCAATGAAACGATTTTCTTTTATTTCTTTTATAAGCTTATGTAAGTTTATAACAATTTAGAGCATTGAAATGGGACATTTTTTAGTCCAAGTAGTTCAGGTAGCTACATTTGTACTTCCTTAACTCTCTTAAGAGATTTCTCCTGTCAACTTCTTAATCTTGTTGCTTGATGCAATTCATCTACCCTCCAGTTGTGCCATTATACCTGTTCATAACATACTGTGAAACAGAAGATGAAGACTGAAAAGAAAATTGTTATGGTATATCAGAGATCTGCATACCTCATAAATGCTATGCCAAGATAGTTTGACAAATTGTGTTTGTGTAGGGCACAACGCACTAGGATGTCAGCCTGTGCCTGAGGTTACGAGCTTAATTAGTGTGTACGTGTCTCTCAAGCATCCTTTTTTCTCAAGCATAGCGTGGCTGTAGTCTCACCCAACGCCCCCGACACGGGCGTGTGATCGATGGGTGGTCAGACGCAAGGAATCATCATACGGTAGATATTGTTTCGTGTGGGAAGCATGTGTTTTAATGGTCCTCCTTGGAGTGTAGTCCCACTTGATGACACATGTGACAGCAGTAGAGTGTCATAGGTTTCATTCACGGTCCTCACAGCTCTTCTCTGCAGCGTTCTCTGGCACATGGGGATTGCAAGGGCAAGGGACGCCACAGTGCAACCTGATCCGAGTGCACGAGATCTGAGGTGTTGAAACGATCCATAATGAAAGACGGTCATGTGTTGAAGGCTCAGTGAGGGAAGTTTGTCAGATCTAAGTGCCACTGCTTCTTGTAATTTCAGGATGTCACTGTACAGGTACATAATACTGAAGAATCATCAGAGGGGTTCTTAACTCCATCTCTGTGCATCAGTGAAAATATGCCTTGGATACTTTTTAAACTTCTCTTTTTATGTATGTTTTTTATGGTACTGTTTATGGCTGTTTTATATGTGTAAAATGATTCAGAAGTTGATTACAATTACATTTCTTGATTATATTTTTCCTTTGAGAGTAAGTAGGGCATCAGAGTAGTTAAATTCATGTTTTACAATGTTGTTCTCCTTACTCCTTACTGTAAATGGGAACAGGTTAAGAGAAAAGCAGTAAAAGGTGAAAGAACAAAAAAGAGTTCTTTGGAGTTGAGATAAAGGGACTGTAATTAAGAGCTGCATTAGTGTTCTTGACATCCAAAAGAAATAACCTCACTGTCAAAATTTCTTTCTGAAAGCCCAGCACACACTGAATATGACTGCAATGAGATGTAGGTTGTGTGTAGACATTGTCCATATTTTTGTGTGATGCTGAACTCAAGGGAATGCCAATACATTTAAGTTACATGACACATTCTCCAAAACGTCACAGTAAAAAGTTTTCAAGATGCATAGGAAAAGGGCTACCTGTTCCTTCTCCACTACCTTCTTGCTCTTTTTTCCTTTCCTTGAGAAACAGTGATTATTTTAGCAAGCAAGAAAGCAGGATGAGTGCCTAATTTAATATGCCCTCTAAAATTAAAGTCCCAGTAAGCAAATAAGGAAGTGAAGGCTTTCACCTCCTAGGTTAAACCTTCCAGCACAGATCAGTAGTCCTTACCATTTGTCCTTTATTTAGAAGCTTTTTTGAAATGAATTGTTTTAATGAGAGTACTTTTGAATTTGTGGGTATTACCTCAAATCTATTACCTCTGAAGTCTTATGTTGGCATGCTATAGTAGAGAGAAGACAAGATGTAACTGGTACAGATTCTGAGCGCATTTTCTAAAGGCAGTCCCCATAGGCAAGTTTAAAGGTACTCAAAAACTAAGATAAGATGAATTGGTGCTGCCTCAGCAGCACTTTTGACAAAGTGGTTTACCCTTTTCATGAAGCACTTTTCATCACATCCGTAATAAAAAATTGTAACAAGAGAGCCTGAACTTTTGCCTAACACTTCAAATTAAGGACCAAGTATATAGTAAAAGCTACTAAGAGATGTGAACTTCCTGAGTTTGTATGTCTGTGGAAACTTGCCACTAAACTGGAAGTAATTCTACAAGTGTGACTTCCCTAAGGATTGTATTAATTGGAAGTTGTATTAATGCAATAGCAGGGATAACATGAATATAAATGGAAATTTGTAGGATTTAATTTGTAGGGGGTAACTGGGTTTGAAAAATTCTTTTTACTTACTTATGAAAAATTGGAAAGGAATGTCACTTGATTTTCACATATTTAGACTGAAAAATCAGTATTAATAGCCTGCTATATGCAGGGTATGGGATTTTTGTTTGATTTTAGCACTTGATAAGTTAAAAAGGTAAAACCTTTAGACAGTTGAAACAGGAATTTTCACGTTTAAATGCTGTTAACATGGAAAAAACTCATCCTAAGAGAAGGCATTCCTCCAGTCAAGACTACAGAAGCAGGCCTGTTATAGTTATTCGTGTTTAAAAATAAACAAACATCATATCACGTTTGAGTGGGTCCAGTAGCTCATGAGTTTTGAAGCCATACTTCGATAACTTCCAGTTTTATCTTTTTGTTATGTAAGATAGATATTTTTCCACCTCATTAATTCATGTGATCCTTCAATAGTTACCTAAGAGGCCATAAACACATAATGGCAAACAACCTTTGAGAGATTACCACTCTCTAAGTAAACACATGTTCTGATTTGAGAGACACCAGCTGCTCATGAATGTAATGTTTAACATGGCATGCAAATAGAGGAAGTGTTTCCATGTGAAATCGAATTATATGATAATACTAAAGAAATTTGTGGCCAGATTCTGTGGGGTTTTGAGGGGTTTACAGGGAGTGCAAGAGATTAATTTTCATCTAATAGCTAGATTATGGAGAGATTAAGTATAGAAAGAGACAGCCAATAGGCCAAGCCCAGGTTTGTGGTCCTGTGTGTTGAATGTCTCCTTGCAAAGGATGGTATCCACCCCGGTGGGAGAAGTTCACTGCAGTGTCAAGAATGCCCCAAAACAGGAACACATTCTTGCATCTTGTGTACTGCTCCAGCTCCTTTTATCTGTGCTGATTTTGGGTTGGTTTTTGTTTGGTTGGTTTGTGTTTGTTTTGGTGTTTTGGGTTTTTTTGTCACATGACTAAATCAGGAGGTGTTGAGAGGTTATTATATCAGTGAGTGAAACACTTTGTGCCACGATTTTGAGCCTCATTTTCATGAGGGAAATGGGCAGTTTCCAAAGTGTGTGGAAGAGAGGAACAATAAAAGGTTCAAGTCTGGAACGGAGTGCTTTGTGGAATGTAATTCTCTATGAGAAGGTATGAAATGGTAGCTTGGTTATCTGATCAGGTACATGTCTATGGTGTAAATTATGCGAGAGCAAGTGACTTAACCTGTCTTCACAGCTGGGGAGTGCCACTGGCATGTCAAGGTGAAGTTTATCACATCCTAATATAAACAGCTAGAGGAGTATAAATGCCTCTTTCAGAAAGTCCACATAGTATGTCACAGATTCACAGAATATCCTGAGTTGGAAGGGACCCACACTGATCATCAAGTCCAACTCTTAAGCCCATACGGGGGTTGAACCCATGACCTTGGTGTTAGTAGCACCACCCCAAACCTCCCACTACACCAGTGCATCTCAGACATGTGGGCCCAAAAGCTGGCTGCCTTTATGCTTTTCCCACCTCACACTGGTGTGATCCACTGGCCTAGGCAGACTCCTCTAACTGAAATTCTCATCTGTGGCCCAAAATCATTGGCAGGTCAGCTGAGAAGCTGCAGACACAGTGAGTTTTCTGGGTGAACTGGAAGTCAAGAGACTAGCACAGTTTCTTTATAGCAGGGGAACATCTCGATTAGAGACAAACTCCCAAATGCACTGGCTTCAAGAAGTTTATCAGTGATCACATAAATATGTATAACAGACACCCCCCCGAAAAGTTCTCTGTTGATACCGTTTAGTTAAAAACCTGTTTCAGTCAAGACAGCTCTCCCCACCCTTTCCCTGTCTTAGGTACAGGGCCCTGGACTGATTACCTTGGATGTTGTCCTATCTTCTGTGTCTGTTCTGGAACCATATTTAATTCTCTTACCCTGCGTTTAACCTACCCCCATGCAGTGCACTGACTACTTCATGTTTCAAAAATCTGTTCCATGGGAATATTTCGCCATAGAGAAAGCAAGTTTTGCCAGCATTCGTGTGAGTTTTGGGTGAGCCTGACACTCTGTTCAAGGTCACAAACTGTTGCAAAAACAAAGCTTATGCTTTTGGATCATGAATTCTTCATAAATGGTTCAGCTAAAGCCTAACAAAAGCCTCGGCTTACAGAATCAGAGGGAGAGAGAAGAGAGTTACCTAAAGAAAATAAAATTTTAAAAAAATTTGATTTGAAATACTTCAGGGAAATCTATTTTTCTGGCTTCATTCCCAGGAAAATGAGGATTCAAGTATGTTCAGGCTGGTTACCTAAAAGCCAAGACACAAGAAATTATTGAAAATTCTTCATCTTTTAGAAATTCATAGAAGTATTCTGTAGTAGGTATGAGTCCAAAACACAAGTCTCGATTTCAAAACTTTAAAAATTTGAAAGATGATGATGATGATGAAAAAGGGAGTACTTTGGTAGCAATGAGAGTAGGGGGATTTTCTGGGAGCTGTGAAAATAAGCATAGGGAATGTTAATGGCAAAGAAGAAAAGGAAGGGGATAGAGATGACTGTAGAGGTGACTGTAATCAAAGCAGAAGTAAAATAGAGAACTGAAATAGAATGAAGATGAAATGCAGAGAGTCAAGACTGCTGCTCTGTTCCATCAGTTTCATGACTGTTTTGTCTTTTATGAGGGAAGGCAGAAGGGAGACGATCAAACCCCACGTAATTAAGGACAAACTTTAGGGAAAAAAAGTCACATAAATAAAGTACTTAGGTTCTATCATTATAACCAGTTGAGTAGCTTGAGAGACCTTGGAGATATTAGGCAACTCTTGTTTCTTAGAGACTGTTTTCTGTCATGCTTTAATATCTTCATTGTTGCTAATGATTTATCAAATGATTCTGGTAACAGTTAATCTACAGAAAAGACTTGGAGTGTGAAGTCCATTCTGAGGTTTCCTTTTTTAATAACAAGATCATATTTCCTGTTCACCCTGAAGCTATTCTGGCTGTATACTTCCTTACCAGGCCCAAAGGTATTATGAGGGCCATCCCTTTGCTGCTGAGGTAGATGAATACGGCATTTACACTGCAAAAAATGCAAATAGCTATTAAAAAGGGTACCTTCTCCTTGACTGTGCAACTTGGGATTTTTTAGCTCCTGATATTAGAAGCATCCACAAAAGCAATTAATTTCTGTGGGAACTGTTGGGGTTTTCATGTGTGAATAGTTACCAACAGGTTTCTCAATTTAGGCATTTAGAAATAGATATGTTAAAGAAAACCCAGTGGCTACTTCATGCTTCATTAATATGCTGAGTCTCGTGCTGTTCAGCATCATTACATTAGGTTTGTCCCTGGCTTGATTTCACTTCCTGCATAAAATGACAGCAAGGATGTATTTGGACCAGCCCTATGTACTTTTTTACAATAGGTCATGCGTGTTCCAACAAATAGCATTGTGTGTCTATTGGACTTCATTACTTTGTTTACGCCTTTGAAAGAAATTACTAAACATTTTTTAATTATTATAATTACAGCCTGAAAAGTTCTTTGTCTGTTCCATGCCATATATTATCTTGAGGTGAAGGGTAGAGGAGAGCAGGTGGGGAACTCATTAAAAGTCTGATTAAAATTCCATGTTGACACACCTGCAAAGATATATATCTGATGAGATCCCACTACCATTTAAAGCAATGGAAACCCTGGAATGAATTTCAGTAGAGCTAGGATTTTACCCTGTTTGCAGGAGAAGACATGCTGGGCCCAGTTCTTCACCTGGGTTTTTTGGGAAGGAGTAGAATCAGGAAACAGCAAGGGCACCAGCATCGTTACGGGCTGCAGTACTGGTAGAAATGGGAAATGGCTTAAATCAGCTTAGAGATCTGGATACTTAACCATGCAAACCCCTGTGCTAACGCCGAAGTTACAGATGAATAACATGACTCCTGCATACATAATGAGACCACAAACAATCTGACCAGGTTGTCTCAAAGAAATGCCAGAAAACATTTTATGCCAGAATTTCATGTGTTTTCTCTAAAATACTTCATGACCTACGGGAAGGTGATTTTGTCACATTCAGAAAATTTTTCTTTAAAACTGTGGCTGGCACTGTTTTTCACATTCCTCTTTCTGCAAATACTTGAGCTGTTGTGTTAGTACCAGGGATTTGCTTATGTGACTCCTTTTACGAGAGGGAAATAAATAGTTAACGTGAGAATAATTTAAAAATCACCTGCAATAGATTTTCCATACATAAGCGCATCTTGATTTTAAGGTCAGAATCCTCTAAGTCAGGAAGTAAATGCTATTATCAAATTAAAGACTTGTGAGAATCTCCCATTTCCTGACAGACCAGGCAGTCAATTTGTAGCTCTTGAGTGGCTGGACCCTTCATCTGTCACTGTTCCAGGTCTGAACAGCATTGTTCGCTCTGTTCCTGAGGTCAGAGCAATTTGCAGGGGAGGAAGAAGGAAACATTTTTTGGAAGGATTTTTATTTATTTTTTTATTTATTCTGCAAAACCTCAGAGGCCTGGAATGCCAATAGGCTGCCGAACAGAGAGTGATCAACCATCAAAATCACAGCAGGGGTCATCAAAATTGGATTGTATCTGACTTTGTATGAAATATGAATTTACAGAGAGCAGCTCAACTTAGAATCCCAGGTAGTATTGCCCTGAATGTGCTTCATGTGCCTTCCAGTTCAGAAGCCATAGGATTTCTGTGGGTGCTGCAGAGAGCATGAAGGCAGCTGAGATCCTGCCTGCCTCTTGGCTGCTTGGGGGATAAGACCCCAAAACAGGCTACCCCTTCCAGAGCACGGCCTAAAGATCACTCTCAGAAGCTCAGGTTCTGAGGGATAATGCGTGCCATCTTTTTTTCCCCCAGAAGCTAGACTGAAAGGAAAATATGTGTGGTGCTTGAGAACACTGGAGCTGAATTTGTCTGGTACTGGATGCTTCAGTCAGCTTCCTTGGCTGCGGGGGATCCGTGCCTGGGGAGCAGGAAGGTGTGCACAGGCAGTCTGGTGCTGCTGAGCAGTGAGTGCAGGCACTGGGAGCTCCTGGCACAGTCAGGGATTCCCACTTGCTGCGTGGAAAACTGCCCTGAAGCTATATCTGCTGGAAGCCTAGGTGCCACGAGGCACAGGAAGCTCGTCCAGCTTGTGTTTCTGGGAAAAGTCCCCTGAAACTACATCTACCACAGTGATAGTGGTGTCACTGTACTGGCTTACAGTAGGTCAGGTAAGGCTTGAAGGCAGAATTAATTTTTTTTGTTAGAGCAACTCTAAAAGTAGAAAAACTAGACAGCCAGCCGGCACGTGAGCCATTTTCCCTTTCCATGAATTTCTGTGGTGTGCGTGGATCATCAATTTCAGTGCTAAATATTCCTCTCAAGAAAATTTCTGGCTACCCCTGGCCAGTGGGACATAAGAGTGTCCTTTTCTCCTTTCTGTGTCTCATATGAGAGTGAAATGGTATTTTCTGCTTTTATCCCCGGCTAAAGATTTGTTTTTAACATAGTCATGAGTTCTAAGTAACTTACAGCCCAAGCAGTGGAACTTGGTTCCCAAACCTTTTGCAAACCTTGAGCATTCCTGGCTAGAAATTTAGTCAAGCCTTTTTTAATGAACCTGCCTAAAGTATGTATTTCTCTGAGTTTTCTTCTTGCTCTCCCTAACTTCACCAGCAAGTGCATTTATCGTTACTTGACAGAACACTTGAGCAGTTAATGTCTTGGACTGACATTTTATGAAGGTACCTTCCTCACTTTCATGGAGATTAACTATTCAGACAAATATTTGTTCTTAGGATCTTGCAGCTTGTAATTGCTTTCTGCAATAGAATATGTTTCCTCTTATCACCATTTCTGATTACATAAACAAATGAAATAAATAAACCTCTATGAGACTTTTTTTTTACAACTGCTCTCCAACCTGTCTGTACACGATTGTACACTACGCTCCCATCCAGTCTGTAGCTTGAGTTTCTTGCATATGGAAAATACTGATTCTTAAAAAAATTTATTAACAGGATATTTCCAAGTTCCCAGACAAAGATTATACACTGCTGGGTGAAGGTGGAATCATTCTGAGTGGAGGCCAACGAGCACGAATCTCACTGGCAAGGTGAGTATTTTGCTCTTCAAGTAGTGTGCTGTTTCACGTGTATGGAATGTATTATGACGAAGCATTTAAATACACGTGGACTATGTCCTGCTAAATAAATATCCTCCAGCTTTATCAGGAACTTGATTTTACTATCAGAAATCTGAGTTCTGCTATGCAATTTTGTTTATGATACACCTGCGTGTTAATTTACTGAATTTTAGAAGTTTGATGTCAGACAAATGCTATGGCTTAGCATAAGATGAATCTTTCCCTCCCTCATGCAAGATGCATTTGGAAATTCAGACCTTTTGAGTGTAGCTTTTCATGTATTGAAGAAACCCATAGAAAGATACAAATAAATATTCCAGTATCTTTCCCTGCTATGACATTTCTTCAGAGTGGTTTGTATATTGATTAATGACACGTCTGCAGGTAAATGGAAAAAAAAAAAAGCCGTATTCCAAAAAATTTTGCTAACACTTTTGAGCTTCTCTCTGTCATAAGAAGTGGAAAGCAGTGACTAGTCAGTACCTATGAATAACTGCCTTGTCTGTTTGACCTTCCAATGTTAGTAAGTAATTCTGAAGGTCTACAGAACAATAACATAGGTGTTTGTCTTCTAAATTAGCTATGTGTTTCAGCAGAATCACTTAGCTATTGTCAGAAATCCAGTAATGACAGCTCTGATGTGTAAATGGCCCCATTTATTTCTGTGCCAAGTGCAAATTGTGTTGGTTCCCATGCCTAGAAACACTGGGTAGAAGTAAAATCACATTATAGTGATCCTCACTGGCATCCCATGAAAGATGTGCACGTCTGTGTGAGGCTGAAAGATGGGATCATTAAAAGAGAGAATCTTTCAATGTGTGTTTTTTAGACTGAAGAGGCATATGGATGGTTCTGGTTTATGCAGTAAGAGGAGAGAGGAGTGGAAAAGCAGGCAAAGCTTTCAAAGCATGTAACCCCAAAACAACAAAACCCACTTAGCTTTTAATTTAAAATGCAACATTTACATGAACTGTTTCCTAGATGCTATGGATCATCACATCTGTCACTTTTTGGATCGTCACAGCTCATTTCCTGGAGGGTCACAGAACTTATTTATTGTCAGCGGTAGAATAGTAATTTTTAAAACAATTACATGTCATAAAGACAGTGACTGTCTTACATTTTGTTCAGGCTGCAGTCCAAGTTCAGCGTGCTACGAAGTGTGCAGGTGTTGAGGTGTGGGTTGCAGATGAAGCTCTGAAAAGTCAGAGGTGTAAGTTTAGGGCTACAGCCCTGGGTTGTACCTAGGTGATAAACTGGACATTATTTTCTTGGACTGGCTGCATAAACTTACCTGGTGTAGTCTGTGCGAGGTCAACTGAAATGAGAATCTGTGATGGAAGTGGCACGAACCAGCTGTCATGAGAAGCAGGTGGAGAATGTGTGAGTCCATTTCCTTGCAGAGCGTTGTGGTGCCTGCAGCTGCAACCAGGGGAAAGAAAGGACCAAGGGAAAACAACAGTGCATGTTCTGGGCTTGAGTCAGCTTGCTGGCCTGATACCCTAAAGCCAGCAGCTTTGTAGCTACTAAGTCCAACACACAAATTATAGCAATAAACCAATGCAAACTTCTTGCTGATAAAAGCACCCAGAACAGCGTGAATTTTTGTTGTTGTGCAGCCACTACATCATAATGTATGGTCAGTGACATCCATCGTGTTAGAGGATTTTGCAATAAAATTGCTTGCTTTATTAACATGATATGCTATTATTGAGGGCTTCTCTCTTGGTGGTTAAACATTTTCACACTGATTAACATACTTTAAAAATACAGAAATGCAGCTGTCCAAATTTCTTTACTAATTATACTCTGATTGATATTGCGTAATGATTTTCATTCTCTTTTTGAACTTCTATTCAAATTGGTTTTTTAAAAAAAACCCTCTTAACCAGAGCTATAGGTCTCAGTGAGCCATGTCAGGGTAGAAACAGCTTAAGGTCCTTTTTGGTGTCTTCAGCTTGAAATATTATACAGTCCCATTGCAAATAATGTTTGCAAGATCATGCCTCACTAATACACTTGGTTTTGCTCACATTTTTTAAGTACTTTTAAAACTAAGTGCTGAGACCTAAGTCTTTTCATGTGTTTATTTACATATATGCAATATTCCCTCAGGCACCAGTAGATGTTACACTAGATACTAAATTCCCATAGAAATGGTCATTGTACATTGATGGGGACTGTCAGATTCAGGCCATAAACAGATCTTTGGGGTAGCCTGTGTAAAAGACAGCTTTGTTTCATAGTACAGAAATTAATGGAAAACTGAGTTAATTTGTGATGTGGTCTGCAGCAAGGAAAGGCTTTATTGAAAGATGTCTTATAAGCACATTTCATGTTAAACTCCAGCTCCATATTGATGCTGTAGAGTGTCTATAAATTAAAAGATTTGAGGCATTCTTCTTAAATTATATTTTTTTAAATTTGTAAGACATGTGAAAGTTAATGTCATTTCTATTTTTTCTGTTCAGAGCAGTGTACAAAGATGCTGATTTGTATCTCCTGGATTCTCCGTTTGGTCACTTAGACATTTTTACAGAAAAAGAGATATTTGAAAGGTACTGTATGTTTTGATAGATTCTATTTAAGAATCTCACCAAGCAGCACAACATAAAACGAAAGGTTTTTAATAACAGTACAAAAATACTGAAGTGATCAAAATTATACCTTTTGGGGATGTTTATTTTTAGGGTTTCTCATAGTATTTTGTGTATTGTATTTTGAGTATTCTGTGTTAGTGCTAGGACAATGCAGTGTGTGGGGAACAAGCCTGGGCCAGGTGTGAGCATTACTGCTCCCTCTTCCATCTGAACATCTTGAGCCTGCTGTAATCTTGTACTCCCAGTGTGCGTGGCTTTATATCTGACATGTCTTTATACCAGAAAGGCTTTCACTTCAAAACAATTACCTGTTTTGTAAGTATAATTTTTTACAAAAAGCTGTATTTTTTCCTCTTTTTCTAATCACTGAACGTTGAATCACCTGAAACTGCCTGCTGAAGACTGGCAGCAGGTTGGCCCAAGTCACAGACTTTTGGTTTGTCCTTTTGATGAAAACAGTAAGGACACAGACTGCCATCCACGAGCTTTTCAGCTGCTGTAGTTCTTAAGTTTTGAAATTGAAGTAGTACTCTTAAATTTGGTAGCAACAGATCTAAGTAACCCTAAGATGAAAAGAAATACTTCATGATGAACTGCACTTTTTGGATTGACCTGAAAATGATTAAATTTTACCCCTTTTTTTGGTTCCTGCGATGAAGTACTTACATTTCACATATCTCAGCTTTACCAGCTCCTTTGCAGTTTGAGGGAGCACCCAAGACTGCTCATACTGGGAGCTGGGCAGGTAAAAGCATGTTGAAAGTGAAAGGGATAAAAGCATCATTTAATCATGAGAACAAAAAAGTCTAAATGTTCTCACTTCCATCTTTTACAGCTGTGTGTGCAAGTTGATGGCAAATAAAACGAGGATCTTGGTTACTTCAAAATTGGAACACTTAAAGATTGCTGACAAAATATTAATTTTACATGAAGGGAGCTGCTATTTCTATGGAACATTTTCTGAACTTCAGGGTCAGAGGCCAGACTTCAGCTCAAAGCTGATGGGATTTGATTCTTTCGATCAGTTCAGTGCAGAGAGAAGAAATTCAATCATTACTGAGACTCTCCGACGATTTTCCATTGAAGGAGAAGGCACGGGATCACGGAATGACATAAAGAAGCAATCTTTTAACCAAAAATCAGATTTTAATGACAAAAGGAAGAACTCCATAATTATGCACCCCCCTAATGCAAATAGGGAGTTCTCAGTAGTGCAGATGAACGGGGTGCAGGCCAATGGGATAGAGGATGGCCACAGTGACCCTCCGGAGAGGAGGCTCTCGCTGGTTCCTGACTTGGAGCAGGGGGACGCGGCTGTGCTGCGGACTGGCGTGCTCAGCACTGACCATCTGCCGCCAGGGCGGAGGAGGCAGTCGGTGCTGAACCTGATGACGAGCACCTCTGCGAACTACGGACCAGACTTTCCCAAAAAGGGAAGTACAACATTTCGGAAAATGTCCATGGTGCCTCAGACAAACCTGTCTTCTGAGATAGATATCTACACCAGGCGTGTGTCTCGAGACAGTGTCTTGGACATAACTGATGAAATCAATGAAGAGGATTTGAAGGTGTGTGTTGATCCGCATTCGTCTTGGGTTTGGTTATGGTGATGGTTTAATGCAATATAATCCTCATCTATTTTTCTGCTTGACTATTTCCTTCCTAATGCAGCATTTCTCTGTGGAATATGTTTTTTGAATACCTGTGAAAATTTTTAAACTCAGGTATCACCTTGAAATCATTGAAATCCTCAAAAACTTATTTTGCCTTATTTTTTGTTTGTTTTTGGGTGCTGTCTGTAGGGAATTTCAATACTGAATTTACATCTCCTGCACTTATGATAAAATACGATTTGAAACCATAACTTGGAAAAACATCGTTGTAAAGCATTTATGTAAAATTCCCCCTTGAAACATTAAGGCTCATGGAAAAAAACCCCCATATTTGAAGTACTAGCACAGTTTTTAAAACTGGAATTTGATCAAATTTGATAAATTTGTCAGACTGCTTAGTTCTTGTGTCCTGATGCAGATAATGAATGGAGGAGTAACCTTGATTTTACTCGGGTTTTATGGATGTGCGGAAAAAAACAGAAGGTTGAGTTTTATACCAAGAACTTGACCGAAAAGTCTTTTTTTCTGATTCTTTCAATTGATCATGATGGTCTACTTTTATTTTCAAAACTGAAAGGTGATTTTCTCACGGTAGGAAAATTTTCTGGGGGAGTTTCCTAGGTGGAAACACATGTCCAAGAAAAATTTAAATTCATCATTTGCTGAAGCACTGGCCATTTTTTCTTTTGATCTCAACGGAAAAAAAAGTTCAAAGAGTTTACAAATTTACTCTAAAGTCAAAATAATAATTCTCCATTGAAAGAAAATAGCTATTGATTAATAGTTTTTGATTCTGGTAGTGCTGGACAAATCTTAGCTTCTTTGATTGTTGTCTGAAAATTTCAAATAATCTCTCGGGTTTTTTTTAATAGCAAAGATGAATACCACTCAGTACCTTCCTCTCCAGCCATTATCAGCCAGTTTAATGCTTCAGCTCAATTATTTGCAGTGAGCTAGCAGAAAGAATGATAGCATACATGAGTCAGAAATTCTCATACAGAGAATTCTTACTATTGTCTTATTGATTTTTTGACAGGAGTGCTTCAGTGATGATGCTGAAAGCATGGGTACTGTTACTACATGGAATACCTATTTCAGATACGTTACTATCCACAAAAACTTGATTTTTGTTCTGATTTTGTGTGTGACTGTCTTCTTACTTGAGGTAAGAAAATCTGTGCTTGGTGTCATGTTGCAACAAATGATGTTTGTTCAGGCTGTTCTTTGTGAGAATGGATAAAGCATCAAGACATAAGCTCATGTATTTATCACTTATTGACAACTGCTGCTAAATTAAATTGCAGTGACTTTTCTACTGCTTAGATGAGCATTTCTTCACCAAAGTTAGTGGTTAGTGTACAGCAGCAGAAGACCCAACTTCTCAAATTATCCAGGTTATTTTCTGCTATGTGGTACCATAAATAAGAATTATTGACCTGTGTAAGTCTCTAGTTCACAGGTGAATAATCTTCCATTTTTCATTAAAAATTATCTTTGCCTTGGGGAGATAACAACAATAATTGCCATAATTTTTTTGATGAGCACATACATAAATTCTGGAAAATTGCTTTGAAAAATGAGTTACTTGCTTTGCTCCTAGTGAAAGAAGAGTAGGCCAGGGTGCTGAATGCCTGTGATGGCAGTTACAGATGGAAGGGGTGTTCCTGCAGCATGCAGAGAAGACTTTTTCCAAGGACAATGCAAACCATCCGAAAAAGTACTGAAGAATATCTGGCTGTTCATGGATGTTTGACTGTTTTCCATATATCAGAAATTGCCTGCTTTTTGGGTTGTCTCTCAGTTTAGGAAGGCCTTTTAGCATATAGAACCTTGCAATGTCCTCTTCTACAGTGAATATCCTAAATCAAGTATTTTTCAAAGAGAAGGAACATGTTTTATAGTGGGAAATCAATGAGACTGTATTCATATGTAAACTTATAAAATATGGTGCCAATTTCTCTTGGTATTTCTCAACATGAACTGAATGAAGAGAAGAATCCATTAGGAATATAAAACTAGTTTCTGGCTGATTGTCAGCAAAGGATTTTTAGCAATTCTGCAGTGGGATTCAAACTTCTAGTATCATCATAGCTGGAGAAAGATGTGACTGATAGTATTCTGAATTTACACTAACGTTATATTGCAGGTGATTTAAGTTAGTTCTCTCGGACCAGGAATAAGTCCTGGAGCTTAGATCTAGTTTAACATCCTAAATTTTTAAACCAACTCCAGAAGCAAGACAGTAGATGCATAGCTCTTCTTATCATGTAAGTTTTATTTTCACGGTAGCTATGTAAAATGGAAAATGGCTACGTAAACAACAGCAAAGCTGAATGTGAGTTTTAGAGGCAAAAGAAATTTTAACTTTAAGGTATATCAGATTTATTCCTGTATATTCAACATATATTTCTAATGTTGATTACAAATTTTTGCTTTTATTTTAGACTAAACCTTTTTTTTAAAGTTCAAAAGCCTCTTTTAATTGAAAAAAATCTTATGACGAAGAATGTTTCCATACAATTTAAACTTTCCAGTGTGACCATTGTTAAAGTAAAAGCCTGTTGGTAAATGAATGGGCTGGAAGATATCCAGCCATAGCCCAGTCTTGAGCAAACCTCTGTTTGTGAGTTGAAATACCATGCCAAGTGCTTATGTGTCCCGTGCTAACAGTTCGTGCACTTCCAAGCTGAGACAATGAGGAGAGGCTAGTGATGAACATCCAAGTAAATTGAAAGTGGTGTTTTTACGCCCTTCAGACCTGGGTGGGACTATTGTGGAAATTCTAAAGATGATATTTTAGATTTTGAATGGATTGCTTTTTATTGCAGGTTCCAAAGTGAGTCCACACAGGTCACCATAAATAGGACATCAACTATACATATTTCCTAGGTTTGCAAGGTGTATGTTGTGCAGCTCACTTGAGAAGCTCAAAACTGTGTCTCCTAGATGTATACCCAGAGACTAGGGCTGCTGAACTGCAAGAAGAGCAGTTTTGGAAGGAAACACAGAGAAAGGCTTTGTGCAACTATTCTGTGACAGTATTACCTACTATCACCTCCACAGCTGAAAAGACTCCTCTGTTGTGGGGAGTCAAGAGGAGAACAGAATTCTGTTGGGAGATGTAAAAATATTATCATGAAAGAAGCCTGATTCTTACAAATACTTAAGTTCAGGACCATCATGGTCAATCTTGAGTTATTTCCTGTTAGACCTGCAAAAGTTAGTGGCTCCCAAAGAGAAGACTTCAGTTAAGTGTTGGAGTATTACCACAATATATTTCTGTACCAGTGGCATTAAAATGTATGGGAAGAAAATGTAAAAACTGTTTCAACTGTTAGAAAAAATGATCATAGTCAGAAATAGAGCAAACTGAAAAAGGATAGACTAAACGAAGATCTCCAGTATCTTGGTGGACAGACAAGAATATATTACAGACTAAACTCTTGTTGAACGCTGAACCATCTCACGATAAAAAGGGTTTAATTCTACATCTTAAAAATATTACAATGGATTATGTGGAAAATTATGTAAAATTAAGCAGCCAAGCAATGTCAGTCAAATGAATATACCAGATGTAGATATCAGCTAGCAAGAACAACAATGCGAAAATAATAATGTTAAAGGTTTGATATTCGTATTTGAATAGCTGCCTTTGGAGATACTGAGAGACTTACTCTTCTAGGGTCATTAAAAGTATTGATTTTTAAAACTTAAAATCTTTTTAGGCATGCAGTTATCATTAGGCAGGCATTAGCAAGCCTTTGTTAATAGTACGGTAAAAAAACAATACAAGAATATTTAGGCACTTGAGAGCCTGATTGTAATACAAGTCTAAATGTAGCTTTCCTGGTGGGATGTACTAAATTGTTTCCTTGGAGAGAGAAGCAGATATTACAAGGTTTTTGCTTCAGGTAAGTTTGACTTCCACCCATTTATTATACTCCCTCTAAAAACAGGTATAAAGTCAATGAAAAAAGATAAGTGAGAAAAATTACATAAAGTGATAAGACAAAATCTGACTCAGTTTTCTTTGGTCACAGGTAGCTGCTTCTCTTGGTGGTGTATGGTTTCTTCAAAAGTAAGTAGTGGTGATAATTTATTGAGAAACTGGGGTCTCATTTATGTTATTTTTTTCTGTAAATAATGAATTAATTCTGCCAGAATTCTTTGGGTACAGTCACTATCTTATGCCCAACAAAATGGTTCCTAGATGGATAATCTAAATACCTTGTGTAGGTGGTATCTGGTACTTCTTTAAGCACTAACAGTGGAATGGTTTATGCCTTGTTATCGAATACACAACAGTGTGTGCAAGATTTTCCTGGGTCAGCTCACTCTAGGGATGCATGGGCCTGATTATCTTCAATATACCGTGATTCAGAGGTGCTGGGTAAGACTTCTGCTTAGGAACATTTCAAGGGAGCCGTTTCTGTAAGGTCCCATTTGTAAAATTTCCTCTGCTCATTTATGAAAAATTCCCAGAAGTTACAGGGTCAGCAGTTGAAGGTTAAAACATACTGAGCAGTGGAAAAGTCAGCAGCTTTTCCTGGGTTAATGCTTTTGATCTCTGTTTTTGTTCTGCAGCAATGAGCCTGTGTGTTTGAGTATAGAAGCATGTGGTGACTTAGGTGGAGTGATTTATGTTGATTTCCATCTACATTAAGTCACTAAGGGCTTTGGTTTTTATAGAATACCAAAAGCATTTAACCTCCCTAATAATTCAGTTTTTTCAAGACTTAAGCTAACCTTTCTGCTTAAAAGAAGTGGATGTATATTCCTTGATTAGCTTAGGTTTTTCAGTGATTAAACAGGCAGTAGATTTGTAGGATACTAGCAGGGCAATTAGTAATTTCTATTTCATGAATACATGACAATATTTTAAAAATTACTGGAAATATCTATAACTAACCATTAGCATAGTTTTAAAACAAATGAACACTGGAGTACTGTTTGGTGTTGGTTAGTAAGTAAAAGAGAAAAAGCACGCAATTTCCAGTAGTGCATTTCTTTTTAATTTCCATCACACAGGACAGCTTTGAAGGCAAATTCGACGCAGTCAGAAAACAGCACCGCTGACAAACCTCCTGTGATTGTCACTGACACGAGCAGCTACTACATCATTTACATCTATGTGGGAGTGGCAGATACTCTGCTTGCCATGGGAGTCTTCAGAGGTTTGCCCCTTGTGCATACACTTATAACAGTGTCTAAAATTCTTCATCAAAAGATGATGCATGCAGTTCTTCATGCACCTATGTCAACGTTCAACTCTTGGAAAGCAGGTAACTGAGATGGGAGGCGATTGACTCATCTATGCATTTAATTTCAGTTAAATGGTTTTCATTCTGTTAAAGGACACTATTACCTTCCATTTACATTTTCAGTCAAGCAGAATGTTAGAAGTTTGCCACATAAGATAATTTGTGAATCTTTTAATGAAACTTGATTGCACTTAAGTGTGACATATTTCAGTTGTCAATTCTAATTCTGAAATATCACCCTGTAAGAAAGAAATTTGGAGAAAAACCGTTAACTGTTCTAGGCAATAAAAGTAGAATAACTTCTAAAGAATAGACTTTGTCAAAAACTGCAATAGAAAAGATATAGTCAGCTATCTCGTGAGTGACAAGGAATCAGATGTGGATGATAAATAGTGCTTTTTTTCATGAATAGTCCTACTAAAATGGCATAAAACATCAGTTAGTGTGAATAATGGTATGCATATTCAAATTTGGGAGTTGATATAAAGCTCATTATGTAACTGGTGCAACAAGTTCCATCTCCCACTGTACATGAAATTCCTATCTCATATGCTTCTTACTGATAAGTACTAGATTACAGGAGACACTGCTAAACGATGATACAACAATGGGCTTCTTCTTCATTTTTCCTTATATTCTTATCTTTGTTGTTACATGATATTTAGTACAGTAATTCTACTCAGAAATTAAGAAACTGGTTACAAACCCGTGCAAATGCTGATGTGCAAATTATCTGTGTATCAGCAGGGCCTGCTGGATAAGGGGTACAGACCTTATGCTTTGTGCCTCTGTTTCTGCCCTTTTTAGTTGTTTCTTTTTTTAATTACATTTTCCTGGCTTTTTTTCCCAAGAGCCGAAACAGAAGTTGTGTAGCTAAATTCCTCCATGGGGAAAGAAACTGTAGCTCCACTAAACTGCAATGGAATTGCTTGTACTCAGAAAACCCTTGTACTTAATACCTTGTATTCAGAAAAAGTTGTACCTTTTGTTAAAGTAATAAGTGTGGGGCTTGGGGAGGGGTATTAAAATGTTTGACTTTTTTTTGTTTTTCTTAATCTGTAGGTGGTATGCTTAACAGATTCTCAAAAGATACGGCAGTACTGGACGACTTACTTCCACTCACAGTATTTGACTTCATTCAGGTTTGTAGAAAAAAAGTTGTAACTTTTGCAGTCTTATAGCAATGTAATGTTTCAGCTGTACATCTTGCAAAAGAAATCATATTAATTTTTTTCATTCTATGTATCTATTTACGTAGCTGCTTATCCTGTAGGTCAACTTTACCGCTTCATTTTTGAGTACTTGCCTCTGTGTGTACTTACCTCCCCTGTTTATGCAAACCACTCTTACTACTCAGGCTCAGGAATATTTTTGCCCTGCAGACCCCTACAGGACAAGTATCCCTGCTACTGCCCACATTCAACTGTGAGTCATGAAGGGCATTCCTGAGTTTCTTTCAGTTATCATGGCTCCAGTTTACTATTTTTTAAATGCTATTCTTTGATTGCATTCAGTTACTTTCATAACTTTGCCTCCTTAAGCTCTTTTCTTCCCAGTTTGCTAGCATCACCCTTAGTTTACTTCTCTTCTGTTGAATATATTCTTGACTTTTCTGTTCCTTTATCTTCTATGGAAATGCCAGCTTTTCCTTAGATTGAACTGGTTCCCAGAACATTTTAAAAATAGAAGCAAATCTTCCCTGGTTCTCCTGTTCCACTCTACATTATTTAGGGGATATACGGGCCTGACTTAATAAACCCAAACACTCTGCTGTACAGACTGCCTGTCTCCATCTGTGAGTTGCCTGCTTTATAGTCCCTACCAATATGATGATCCGATAAAGAATTCCTTTCCCTGTATCTTTGTGAGTGACAGATAACTTTGGCTCATGACTTCAGAGAGGCCAGTGCAGCTCAACCTGACGAGGTTCAAGTACACGACAGCTTTACTTCATGTCCTGCTGATGTAACGAGGACTTGCTGAATGAGTAAACCTGGACATTGGGACTCTGAATCAACAGGATAATCTTCAATGTGATCAGGAGTCACTACTGTCTTTTCTGATATGACCATTTTGTTTCTGATATTTTGGATCTAGCATGGGGATGTTATTCCAGAATTATTTTAGTTAGTCTGTTGCTACATTTCAAACTTTCTGTAAGAAACGGACTATTTTTTCATGTTTTCAAGGGTAAGGAAAATCCCGGTATCTGGGTTTTCCATTCTAATGCCATTCAGAGGTTTGGCTATGCCCTATTGTCCGACAGGTTCACCTCTCTCTCCTCAGTCCCAACGACAGAGGCTTCTAGACATGCATGATAAGCTGCCCTGTCTTTCCAGGTTCTTCTGCTGAAAATCATTGAACCTACCCACTGTCTTAAATAATTGTAACAGTCATTCCTTCACAATAAATTCCTTCTGGTCCACCATAATAGATTCAGACTTTCATGGACTCTGCTAATGAACAAAGTCAGATTCCTCTGAAAGATACAGAAAAGTTTTAGATAGGGCCTTTTCATTCTGCTGATTGTTGAAGAGTCCCAGAATGTGGAAGGGACACGTGGACCTAGGACCTGGAACCTCTCCAACCCCTCTGTTCAAAGCAGGTGCAGCTAGAGGAGATTGCTCAGAGCCAAGCTGGATTTTGGATATCTCCAAGTTCTCTGAGTAACATGTTCCAGTGTTTGACCATCCCCATGATAAAAGTGCTTTTTCTTATGTTTAAATGGAATTTTGTGCGTTTCAGCTTGTGCCCATCGCCTCTTATCTTCCCAGTGTGTGCCGTTGAAAAGAATTTGGCTCAAGCACATACCGTCCACAAGAAATACCCTGTGGTATTTATATGAACAGAATGTATTTTTAACTATATAAATTATAAAAAACTGCATATACAGAAACATTTATAATTTATAAAAATATAATAAATACCAGTAGATAGTTACACAAGGTGATGAGATCCCCCTAAGCCTTCTCTTAAGGCTAAATCCAGTTCTATCAACCAGTCCTCGTTTCTTGGAGATCCTCCATGTGAGTTGCTGCTGGCACATACTGCTTGTTCCTAAGGTTTAATATAGACACGCTCAAAAGTTCATAGTGAACTCACTGAACATTTGTGCCTATGATCATGGCTGGTTTTCCCTAAATTATGAACTCCTGTTGGTTAATAGAATCGGCTGTTGCTGTCATTGCCACCCTCAATGCTTGCTGAGTTGCTCTTTCTACTGCCACCTGCATTTTCCAGACTGGGAAACAGTGGAGTATGTCTCCCCACCTGGCCTCTGTCCCAGCATCTGGGGCACTGTAGCACAGCAATGTGCCTCTGAACTGGGCTGCATGAGCCCTCTGCTGCCATTCCTCAACTGTATGCCAATATAGTTGGCTTGTGGTTGAGATTTTTGTTTCTGCCTTTTTAGAGAGAGTCTCATCATCTTCTGTCTGACTTTAGACTTACTTTGCAGTCTGTGAGATAGCCCAGATTTTCATATTCAACTTTTGAGTGAAATAACTGTGGGACCAGCAGTTAGAACAACATGGCATCATGGTGACCTTTACAAAATTTCAGTAAATGACAGAAATGGGAATTATAACAGTCACTGAGTGACTGTAATCTGAGGTAATGTGAGAATTGTATAACTTGGCTCAATATTACTTGAAGAGCTCATTTGCTTCTTAACAATTAGAGAGAGATACAAGTGTTACTAATTTCTGCAGTTTGAAGTAATGAGTAAACACAAATCCATTCTTGCCTTGCTGCAGATCAGTGTTAACAGCCTGCACAAGTGTAACCTGCACATATCACCATTCCTTTAAGAGAAATGAGGAAAATAGTGAAAGACATCACAGGATCATAAAATTGTTTGGGCTGGAAGGGACATTAAAGGTCATATAGTTCCAGCCCCCCTGCACAAGCAAGGACACCTTCCACTAGATCAGGTTTCTCAAAGCCCTTTTCAACCTGGCCTTGAACACTTCCAGGAATGAGGAATCCACAACTTCTCTGGGAAACCTGTTCCAATGCCTCACCACCCTGACAGTAAAGAGTTTCTTCCTAATATCTAATCAAAACCTGCTCTCTTTCAGTTCAAAGTCCTTTAGCTAGTTCGGATACAATGTAACTTTTTTCATAAAGCATGATGCTGCTATTGCATTGCTCATATTTCTGATTAAAAAAAAGGTAGGAAACATAGAACATGCTTACCTGCTCATGAAAGACCTCTAACTTGGAATACTGTGAATTTAAATCCTTCCTTGAGTTTATGTGGCCGTAGTAGCAAAAGCACCCACTGCTGGTTTCTTTCCAATGTGAAATTAGTTTTGCTTTCCATCTGTTTCTTTGCTGACTGGTCATTTGCAGTGGTGTTTCAATGCAGTGTTCATAATTTTGTCCAAATTGTCCATTTGCAGTTGGTTTATGCTGGTAAGTTTGCAGCTTGAAGTTGTTTAGTGTTAAAAGTAAAACCCTGATACAAAGCAGAACTTTGCTCTTCTATGTACACTGGTATAGTTGATTTTCATTAGATTAGTCTACCAGCTTAAATCTCTTCTAGAGTAAAGAGCAAGACCAGATTTAGCTAAATCTGTCTGGAGCTACTGAGGATGGGGTCTTAAAATGTTAGTAGTCTCTGATAGGTTAAAATAGATTAACTCTGAAACAATTTTGTTCCTTTAGTCATCTGACACCTTTAAACACCTTTTTATTTCTCCTGAAACTGCTAATTTGTCATACCACAAGTTCTTGTACAATTTATTTCCAGTCTTCTGATCAGGACAAGCAGTACTGCTAGTTTCATATATGTGTTACAGTCCCTTGAGCAAGCAAAGAAGTGCAACTTCCCACTTTTTCTGATCCTCAGCAAGACTGCATTGCCCAGAACCTGCAGGAGACTGTCACTCAGCTCCTGACAGTGACAGTGTCACACACCTAGTCCAGACAAGACAGGGACAGCACCGGTAGGTTTGGTAGGCGGCTGCAGATATTGCAAGTGTCATTCTTACAGTTTTAAGTGGAGAGTGAGTGCCTAGCTGCTATTGCTTTTGTGTGGCTTCATATTTTAGAAGCCTGCAATACCAATTGTACTACAGAAAACACTTCCTTCATCTATTAGAAAAGATGGCAGCTTATTGCACCAGGTTAGGGATCTGGTCCAAGTTATTAATGATCTTTTCATGGAGGTTTGTTCTCAGCTGCAAATCTTCTTAGGTTAGCACTTTATGTTTGTTGAAACAATACATAGTTGCCATAGGAAGGAGGTTCATCACCAATCTCTAGTCTGTAAAATGACAAGTTTACTGTATCAATAGTATTTTTCTTTCATTCTACAGTTAATTCTGATTGTGATTGGCGCTATAACAGTAGTCTCAATATTAGAACCCTACATCTTCCTGGCATCAGTGCCTGTGATAGCAGCCTTTATTCTGTTAAGGGCATACTTCCTCCACACTTCTCAGCAGCTGAAACAACTGGAATCTGAAGGTAGGAGCAGCAAAATTGGTAGACTTTTAAATCCACAACAAATCAATTGAGAAGTGATTCACCCTTTCTCCTCTTTTTTGCCTCTTCTCTTGCAAAGTGACATTGTCTTTGGGAGCAGAACAAATATCTCCCTAAAGCCAGAGCTGTTACTGATCCAGCCAATACTGAGTGCTCTGCTGACAAAGAGCAATAGAAAAGGCCTTTTAAAAGATGGGCTTTATCACCACTGCAGCTGAAAACAAATAAAGTCCTGACATAACGGTTTTCTTGAGAGTAAATGTAACTTGCATTATTGTGGTCAGACTTGGTATGTAGCCTTTGAGTTTGCTTCTTTGTAAGGAAAATTTTCAATGCATATATCTTGGTCACAAAGAGCTCTTATTTCTTAATAAGTTATTTGATTAAATTTCCTTCCTCTCCTCCCATTAAGAGACTAAAATGTTCCAAATAAAATCGAAAACCTCATTCTGAAGTGTGAATTTGCAGACTATGCACTGTTGCCTGGCTTTGCAGCAAACTGACAGATCCTCAGCAAATCAGTCCTGAATCTTAAACAGTGGTGATCCTCTTCCGTTTACTTAAGTTTAATTCTGGAGATCCTCAGATCTAAATTTAAATTTCTTTGATGTTCACAGGGATCCAGCACTGGCTCACCACCTTTTATGTAATGCAAGATCTGCTTAAAATTACCATGTCAATGCAGTTGAATCCAGAGCCTTAAAGTACTCTGCCTGTGCTAAGAAAGCTTCATATAATGGAGTTATCAAAATTGCAGGAATTAATTTTGGCTGGGGAGGAGCAGCCTTTCTCTTGTGGCATCTTACAGAAGGCCAAGAGCTTCCCCAAGTAGATATGAGACAAGTAGTTATGTGCTAACTGTGAAGAATTATTGTGATCCCTTCCTGTCAATACACTGAATGCAATTTCAACCCATTCTTGCAAAGACTGTTGTTGTATATCCTTCGTTAGGATTACTTCAGTCATGTACTTTGACAACACATGTAAATGACACACTGACAGTAGTTATGCTGCTGTGAGGTAGAGCATGGAGGGGGGTATTTTTGTTATATCAAAGGCATTTCCTTATGCATGTTTATGTTGTTCTAATTTAAACACTTTACAGCTCGGAGTCCAATTTTCACCCATCTTGTTACAAGCTTAAAAGGGCTGTGGACACTGAGAGCTTTTGGGAGGCAGCCGTATTTTGAGACCTTATTTCACAAAGCTCTGAACCTACACACGGCAAACTGGTTCCTCTACCTGTCAACACTGCGCTGGTTCCAGATGAGGATAGAAATTATTTTTGTTGTCTTTTTTGTTGCTGTGGCATTTATCTCTATCATAACGACAGGTATGGTAACTTTACCCGAAAACTGAAATGGAAGTCTGCTGCTTCTTTTTAACAGCTCAGCTTTAGAAAATTCTGAGAGAAATAAACTGTTGTGGAATTTAGCATACATTGGAGTCATTGATTCAAGTACGTCACAATAGCAAACACAAATTAATTAAAATAGAAATAACACCGTTATTACCTGCAGTCTGATATTGAGAGGACTCATGAAAGGGATTAATCTAAAAATAATAACTGAAGGGACAAAACTTTCATTTTCTTGATTGTAATTGCTGTAAAATTATCTCATGGGTTTGCAACCACATTACTGTTCCGAGAAGCTTGTATAGCTCAAAGGTTTTTAGTAAATAGAAGTTAATGTTCCTCTCACTTGCGAATGGCTAAGACATGAAAAGTTTTAATAGTCTTTTAAAGCCCACACCATTAGCAGAAATTGTCATCCAGTTCTTTAATTACCAACCCACTGACCCATTTTTCTAGGTGAAGTTTCGCAAATTCTATTCAAAATCCCCTGAGAAATGACTCTCAGCTCCTAGTAAACACAGAATATGAATGAGAATCACACGATATCTTACTTGTATTTGAAGCGGTGCCCATGACTGGCCAGGTTTAGCCAACCTCAAATAAGCGCAAAATAGGAGTATGATGTCCCCAAAATGTTAATAATTCATTTCTGTGGAAAAGCTCAGCTAGAAATTACTTCAAATACAGTTTTTTATTCACTATGCTTTTGTTATGTTTGGGCATGGTTCTACCTCTCAGGGTTTTACACCAAGCTTTGTGTGCAGGATCCGTATGCAGTTTCAGTACTGTGGTCACTGAAGAACAAGAGTTTGATGATTTTACGGAGGAGCTTTTTAAATCTAACATTCAAATTTCTTTCAGCCGTACTTTAGTGTTGAAAAGGAGTTACATAAGAGCTTGCAATTTATCAAATATTGTATCGTTTATGAAATGCTATCCTCTATTTCTTGCACAAGGAGCTCTAGCTCTCCTTACAAAAGGAGACACCACACAAATACTTCTGTATGAAAACAGGCACTCACAGTACTTTTGTTACTGAGGAGACTTCTAGTTCCCCTGCCATTCATGGGAAACATTAATCCCTGCTATCCTTCTCATTTCTCATGTTATAGCCTTAGTAATTTGGGGTTTTTAGGAAAATAATTTCTTGTGTTAGTTGTCCTGGATGTTTTACTTGAGAAAAGGAGTTAGAAACACTTTTAAAAAATACTAAAATTTGTCATCTTGCCACCATTGTAACCTTTACTGTTATAAATAATAGGCCCTTGGAGAAACACTAAATATCATTTCTTAATCTATCAGCTTTCATGAGGAATATTTTGCTTTTATTGCTTACTTTTATATTTACTTATATAATGAGGTGTCTATAAGAAACACAGGAGGAGGTTTATTGACGAAAGCTATCTAAGGAATGGAGAAATCATAGAAAGGCATTTGGCTTAAATTCTCAATTCCATTTAACACATAGTGAGGTTAAAAATGAACAGTGTTGTAGATTAAATGCTTATATTGTATTGTACAAAGTCATAAAGGAAAATCTCTGGGAAATCCCATGCTTGTTACAGCTGACAATTAAAGCTAAAGAATTTATATCTGCATCTTTGTGAAACACTAAGGAGAACATCCCCTATTTGTCAAAGAAATGAATGTAAGCCATTTTGAATTTTAAAGTTGTTAGCTGTGTGTGGTGTTTTAGTTAGATAAGAGTAATTTCACAGATTCATATGTGTTGGAAAAAGGAAAGTCAAATCAAGATTGCAGAGACCTAAATCTGTTTACAGCTTAAGTACCAAGATTAAATATTTTCTTCTGCCAAAGCAAGATTAGGGTTTATAGTGAATTCAGTGCCAAAGCCAGGTGTTTAAATATGATTTAGCTCTTAGTCCTTTTTATGATTAACAAACCCATGTTTTCTCCATGCAATAAAAGAGGAGAGAGTATGAATATGCATTTTAAGATATACATGCTAATTTTCTGTTTTCTAATAGCTTTTTACTTGCATAGAAATTGAATGTGTTTTTCTCTCCACAGGTGAAGGACCAGGTACAGCTGGAATTATTCTTACTTTAGCTATGAACATCATGGGAACCTTGCAGTGGGCAGTAAACTCAAGCATAGATGTTGATAGTTTGGTAAGCATAAAATGCATGGTGCTGTGCTTTCTTTTGAGGAATTGCCTTATTTTCTTGATTATGGTTGTGCAGTGAATTATCTTCAGAGTTGAATATCATGCAGATGTGTCAGAAAAGTTTCCCTCATAGCTTTGATAGCAAACTACTGGCTTTGGGACAGCACAAACTGAGTTTTTCCATGATCAGAAGTTTTCCTGGCCTGGAATAGGCAACAGCAAATACTTGCATTTGAGGATTCAGATTGCAGATGTAGCAGTGATAGGAAAACCTCAAAAAGGCTTGGGGCGGTTTTGTTATGATTGTATGTCCTATATTTATATATATAATATACCTTCCTTGGTCTACTTAACAGCTTTGCATAGGAGATCATGATGGATGTTTTTGAGTTCCTTTCACTCATTATCAATAGTGTTTTAAAATCTGTCCTTGACTTCCATGGCAGTCTTTTTCTGGTTTTATGTAAAATACTCCCTGACATAAGGCCCTCATGTCATAAATTTTTAGGTATCCCAGATGAGAAACCAATAGATATTGCTGGCAGGATGGTTTTCTTGACATTCAAAAGCTGCTCCTGTGCACAAGCAGATAAAAATAGCTTAATGGTGTCAAGATAATAAAACTGCTTCAGTGGATGATACAGATTTATTATTTCCTACTCTGTATTCTCTGCATTTAGCACTTCCCTCTTCAAAGTATTTTACAATTATTTGGCTAAGGATGTTTTGCAAAGGCTTGCCTGACTTAGTAGTCTACTTAGTTATACTCTATTTTTCTCTCAAGAGGTAGTCTGGAGCTCCCCACAGGACCAGATTGACTAGAATTGACACATCTCCACATGTTTCCAGTTACAGATATGCACACACTGCTCTAGTTGACATCACTCTTGCCATTCCTTGAGCAGCTGTGATGTCTGTGTTTACAAGCCTGCAGACAAGCATGCCTGAGTGAACAGCACATTTGTAGGTAGCAGTCTTTGGTTGTCATATAAGCTGGAATTTTCTGCAAGTGGTTTTACTTTTAAAAGTAAATTACTTTTAAAAATAAATTACTTTTAAAAGTAATTTTCTGCATGGTTGGAAAGCCATGTCCAAAGGCGTAGCTGGCCAAAGAGATGGATAGGTGGCAAATTTGACTATTCCACACAATCTCCTTCTTGGGCTTTCCGCTGGCACAGAGATTGAAGAAATCTGAGTTCCTAGGTTGGTTTTTATTTCTACGTACACAGATATTGTCTTTGAAGCAATTTTTGTTGAACAGATTTGGCTTTAAATTAAAAATCCCTATCATCTCCTGATACTCCATAATGGTTTAATGGTTTTGGCATTTCATTCTCTACAGCCCTGATACTTTATCTGCTCTGCCTTTATTTAAAAATAACCAAAAAAACCCCAAAAAATCCTCCAAACCCCCCTTCCTCCCCTCCAAATATATGTGGTCACTCTGACAGCTGTTCATTGTTTCATTTAAAGCTATGAATTAGGCTAGATTTATTGTTTCACTTCGATCATTTCTGCCAATATCCCTTTAGGTGGTTTTCAGTCTTTTTCTTATGCTTCTAGGAAGTCTTGTAGTGTTTTGAATGTTTTTTTCCTTCATAAGGAAATAGAAAATAATTTTTTCGGTAAGTGCCGCTTTCACAGATAAGCATTAGCTAGTCCCAGTGGACTATTTAATGCTTTATAACCTCTTCTTTCACTGATGTACGTCCTGCAGTAGCAGTGCTTTAACGGAAGGACAGTTCCTTTTATCAGGGAAAGAGAAAATGCCATGCTTTTACTGTTGCCAAGATTACTTATATAAGGAGATATAAAAAGAATCCCTCAAGGAGATATTAAAACCAAACTTGCTAAACGTCACAGTGCCCCACCCTGTACATCAGGGATGCTGAAGAATTAAAGTAATACAGGGTAGAGAAAAGGACCAAATTTAAAGTACAACTGTGAAAAATTATGGTGCTTTTGCAGCTGATTTTCATGCTTTTATATTCCCGTACTACTTCTCCTTTATCCTGTTCAATTGATCTTTTTTTTTTTAAACTAGGACATGATCTTAATATTGTTTTTACTATTTTTGGCAGAAAACCTGAAAACACTGGTAATTTCCAAAGTTTAAATAGAGTAAATATTTGACTGCAAAATCTGCATCAGAATGGCAGTCCTCAAAGTGAGGTGTTGGTCTTCTGGAAGGGAACATAATGAAGAAAAAATTTTTAGAGCATTCTCTTTTCTGCCTGCCTGCACAGCAGTGTGAAAAAGAGAAAAAAATCAGTAAAAGTTTTACATGAACTAAGTATTTCAGTTTTGCAGTTCAGAAGAGAAGTATACATCCTATGAGTGCACCCAAAATGTAACAGCAGATGATGTGAAACCTCAGTAAAACCATATGTTCTGCATACATTGCCAGTTTTAGCAGTGACTTAATGCACAGGAGTTTTTACAACATGAACCATCGGACCAACCTCCCACAGGATCTCCCAGCTGCACAGTGCACTTTCCAGGCAGCGTGTTTGTGAGGAGGTGATGTCTTGCCACACAGCCATTGCATACTGTGTGTGTCTGGTCTGAAGAGAGTGACTGCTCTCTTTTTAGTGGAAGATAACCCAGAGCCTGATTAAATTAACTGTGTTAGCTTAATTGTTAAAGAATTACTTCTTCCACCTTCTGGAAATATGCATTATATAATTATGTTATGAATTCTCATTCAAAGTTAAGAAGAGTTTAAGTGATATTAATGAGAAAATGAATTAAAGAATTTGCAGTGCTGTTAAAATCTCAGTAAAATACAATTAGGCAAGGCTAAAAATAGTGTATTATGCTATAGACTTAGGTATGAAAATAGTAAATATACTCTATTCAAAAGTACTAATTAAAGAACATGAATATAGCTGGCACAGTACTGATGGGAATAATGAATAAGGAAATTGCTGTCACCTATCCTATACCTGTCATTATGAATGACAGAATGTTTCTACCTGTGAAAGAAAGAATAGATATTTTTGTAAAATGTTACTGACACGCTACATTCTGCCCAGATTTAAATCATAATTCAAGCTATAGAACAAGGAATTCAGAATTGATTTTAAAATTATTAAACTGTCTAAAATATCTACATATGTAACTGATAAGTCTGTCAAGGGAGCTAGGATATTGGGATAAAATTTTCTTTTGTATGGAAGTGCTCTTCATCCAGCTGGCTTCGCAGCAGACATTAGACATTAGTGTGTAGTGGTATGATCTCTTGGGCAGATATGGGGAATCTCTGCCTGTACAAACATTCACAGTTCTTGATGAAGCCAAGAAAGACCTTCATTTCTAAAATGGCTATATTTCTATAAAGCTAAGATTTCTGAAAGCAAAGGTACCATCAAACACCAATTAAAATAACTGCATGGTGCTCATTGTGGGATTTGTTATTGACAGTCAGACAGGGAGAAAATTGTCAGCCTGATCCAAGGTCTTCCTGTTTGTATCACCAAAAAGAGCTGGCATATATACATGAACATGATGATGACCATGCTTTTCCATCTTGCACACTGGTTGAGATGGAAATTAGAATTGATAGGCTTGTGTGTTTTAGAACTTCTGTCAAAATTGTGTTTCAAGATGCTGAGATGTAAGCTACGATCCCAGTATTCCCTTGCATTTGCTTCCACATAGAAAATCTACCTAACAGTATTTCGGTTGGGATTGAAGAGCAAAAAGGAATCGTACCTAATACATCAAGAAGAAGCACTTTTCAGAAGGAATATAAAAGCAGTTAAACAAACATGTACAAAGGGTTTCCCATGATACCACTACATAGAGATGTATTTCTGAGAATACAGATTAGAGAACAGATGTTGTTTACAGGAACAAGTGTTTGTAAAACAAGGAATCCAATTAATTGTTTGGTTGGACTGGAGCACTTAGGTACCTGAATGTAAAGGGAAGATACGTCTTCTTCAAGTAAGGAGGTGAAACTTGTTTCCTGAACAGGAGAAAAATAGGACATTTTGAAGAATCTAGGATTGCCAGCATGAGCAACATTCTCTGACAGTATGTTAGAAATTACGACCTCTACATAACGGATTTTAATGTTAACCTGAACAAGCTATGTGTTGGAGGTCAAGAAGCAAATAGAGAAGAGAAACTTGACAAAATCAGAGTTAGGCTTGCAAATGGTTCAAAATCTGGATAAATACTTGATATTAATTTTCATTAAAAAGGCCGTGTTTAATCTGAAAGTGTCCTGAAAAGTGGAGCAGAAGGTAGAAATGGGATTTATAGTATCTGAGGTGGGAATTACATGCAAAACCAGCTAGAATCCTGGTCTCCTTAAATTTCCTGTAAATTTTGTGGAGGGACACACATCTGGGACCACCTGTGAGTCAGTCCATCTAAAGTCAGAGTCTTCAGCTAGGGGTGATTGGGTTCTGCAGCTGGACATTTCACTCAAACATGTGAAACCAGACTGGAACAATGGCATCCATACCAGGTAGAGCAGATCTCCCATCCAAGTGTTCAGGAAGAGCTGGCCGAGAAGCTGGAAATCTGATAATGGCCACTTCAAATAAATAAAACAGGCTGCCGGCAGTGGTGGTGGCATGTGATAAAATAACAACTGTCATTTTTTTGTTGGGAAGGAGAAATGAGAACTCATTGATACCACCATCAGTTTGTTAGTGTGATAGCAGCAGTCTTCAGAAACTATTTAAAAAAAATAATTAAAAATGCGATGCTTATAGATTGGAGTCACTTAGATTTGCTGACATTAGGGTTGCATCACACTACCCTCATAACTGTGTCTGATTATTTATTTTCCAGACAAAAGTAATGTAGTAGATCTCATTTGCCTTCAGGAAAGCATTGACTGTGGCTCTGTTTCAGGAATTATATAAATTAAGGATATTAGGATTATTACAAGAACTGTAAACTAGTTAATGAGTTGGTCAGAAAGGAATGGCATTAAGCTGTAAGTATTAACCTGTAGGGAGGCTACTCAACAAAGATTAGATTGCTGACTGAGCTCATTTTAATCTTTTTTAAATGCTCTCAACAAAATAAAGTGTGTTGAAGAAATCTGCCAATTGCACAAAGCTGAAAGGTGGTGTTGGCATAAAGGATCCTGGGAGCTGAAATGTATTAGGTGACCTCAAATGGCAGATATTAAATAGATTTCAGTGACGAAAGTGCAAAGGCTTGAATTTAGGGAGTGCTAATAATAACCTCAGTTGTAAGTGAGGATCTTGGTAATAAATGGCTAAAATGGAGGAAAGCTTGGCTGACCACTCCTCAGTCAAAGGGTGACTAAAAGATGTGACTGTGAAGAAAATAGTGTATGATCCTTGGATGTGTTAATGCAGATATTCCTAGTATAGATAGGAAAGTAACAAAGCATTTGTGAAACATTATCCAAAATGCTATGTACATTCTGGTCTGACAGGAAAGCTTGATTTGAACTGGGGAGTTTGGAGAAAGAGAACATATATTAAGAAAGAGGCTTAAACCTGGATTTTCTTTAGTCCTGGAGAACAAAGGGTGACCGGATCTAAGGTATCTTTCCATAAATGAATGGGGAAAGCAGCTAGTAGAAGGAGCTCTTTAGAATTTAAAATTAATAAAGTTATAACAGCAAAGTTGTCCATAGGGTAAAAAAAAATGTTTTCTGACCACCTGAGCAGTGAAGTTGTAGTGAAGGAGATTAATTATTTATTGACCCTTGACCCATTTAATCAAAATAGGATCAAGTGGATCCTTTCTAGTCCCATATTCCTTTAAAAATGCACCAAGACTGCTGCTAGAAACTTCTGTCTGAAGTTAATGAACTACAAGACTTTATTATTTCTAATATATATAATTATATATATAATATATAATTACTGGTACAAAATTCATTATCATGGAACTTCCTACTAATTTTTTTAAACTACAGTTTCTCATAAATACTCAAATGTTACTGTTTGATGATTGTTCCTTTTTGACTTAATGCTACTGCTTTGCGTTTTTCAAATTCCGTGCAGTCTGCTGATCCTTGTAGATCAGTCATTATTCAAAGAACTTCAGGTTTTAGGTAACTCCATACCTTCCTGAAGGAAAGAGTTTAAGTGACCCATGTTGTTTTTATGATTATACTTTGTTTTCATAGATTTAAGTCATCACTTTTCAAAATACATTTTTAAAGATAGAAAGAGCTATTATGTTGACTTAAAAAGGAAGCAAGAGAAATCACGTGTTGGACCAATGTCAGTAGTACAAGTGCAATGGAATCTAGAGCTCTATACAAGAAGTAGCCAGCCTTTGAAGATTATGTCATAGTATAGCTGTCTTGGTTTATGACAATTTAAAGAGATGGACACTCTAAAATGAGTTACCTCCCCTCAGTTTCAACCAATCTCTTTCCACCAATAAGGAATGAATGAGTACATTTAAGTGAAAAAATAACAGTTTACTAACAAGTGAAACAGCAACAGGCAAAAAATAACAGTAAATAATCACTAGATACAAAACTGTTAAATCTCATGAACCACACAGGAACAAAGAGACACCCAAAATGGCAGGGTATCGCCCCCTCCCAAGCTGGCAGCTCCCGCTGCCGGCTGCGTGTAGGGAGACAAAGGGGAAATGGCACCAGCTCTCTCCCCTGGGATGGCACCCCCCAGGTGACCACGCAGTCAAAGGGAAAAATGACGGACCAAAAAAACCCTCTGGGGGAGGTGGGAGCTTACAGAACCGTTCTGGTGGCGGACGAGAAGTGCCAGCGCGTGTGGGGTCAGCAGCACGCTGCCTGCTCCTGCTGCCCGCCAGACTCCACTGGGGTTGGTGCTGATGTGCTCTGAACTGTGCGTGTGTCGGGGGGGAAAACTGCTCTGTTGGTGCCAGTATGGGGTGACCCGGCCCCCCAGGACCCGCTTGAGCTTTGATGTCGATAGAGTTTGCAGAGGTCACTCCGAAAACAGTTTCTAACTGCGAAATGCGGTTTTTCCAAGTTGCTACAGTTGGAAGCCCAGAAACCCACCATAAGTGGAGCCTCCGCTGCAGAAACACTGCTGGGTGCGAGAGGGACTTGGGTCAGGTGCCCCGACCTTTTCAAGGGACCAGCACCTCCCAATTGCCCCGTAATTCCAGTTCCAGCCACACTGGATCCTAAAGAGGCATTAACAGTTTTTGGGTACAGATATGTATGGAATACAATAGTGTTTTGCGTTAGTCATGACAGTAGCTTACACAGAAAAAAGACTCACTATTCTGGCCAGGAATTAGGATCAACTTTATTTCATTTGTTTTAAAAGTTTAGTGTGAATTACAATTAGAATACTGTTTGTTTTGATTTGCAGATGCGGTCTGTCGGACGAATATTTAAATTAATTGACATGCCAACAGAAGAGACAAAAAGCATTAAACCACAGAAGAATAATCAGTTTTCAGATGCCCTTGTGATTGAAAACAGGCATGTGAAGGAAGAGAAGAACTGGCCATCTGGGGGCCAAATGACTGTGAAAGACCTTACAGCCAAATACGGTGAAGCTGCTGTACTAGAAAACATTTCCTTTTCAATAAGTTCAGGGCAGAGGGTAAGACACTGTTTCATTGTGTTTTTTCTGACTTCTATTAAGCTTAAGTATAGACTTATCATAAACCTAATCAATGACTTAAGAGGATTTTGAGTCCGATAAGTCTTTCTAAATGAAATTGTTGCAAAACAAAGTATCTTCTAAAGTAACTGAAGAATAGAAATGACTTATGTTAAAATATATATGCAACAGTTTTCCAAGTTGTATTCCTGAGCTGAAAGTCTCCTGCTGTGGAGAGGGAAGCTTGCAGGTGAATGCAGGTGCTGGGGACAGCCTGACCCGATGGGGCAGGGCATGAAAGAATACTGGCTGCCGTGCCAAGGGTAATGCCCCGCTGGCTCCGGCGGCCGGAGGGTGGGGGTGCTGTCTCACCCATTCCATGAGGGCTCTGCGCCACCCTGAATTATTGCAGTACAGACCGCAAACAGCTCTATTCTTCAGAGGATTGACAAACCTCTGATTAATCTTCATGTGTGTTTGGGGCTGCGTTTAAGAAAGGGCTTTAGTTTCAGGAGAGCATTTAGGTAGAAGTTTAACGCTTTGCTTCAAGTTCATGATAAAGGCCTGTCCTTGGTGGGATAGGAAGAAAGGCTTGTGATTTCCTGAGCTGAAGCCCTATGGATGAAGAGAAGATTTTAACTGTCCCACGTAAATGAGAAATCAGGTTCAGTGACAGCTCTCTGGCCTTGACATGAGGCACATCTTCACTCAAAGCTAATTTGGATAGCACCAGTCTCTGCCAGGTTTGGTAGATTTGTCTTGGTTTACATGAACATTCAGCTCAAACTCTACTGAGTTTTCTCTCTACTGAGGGCATCATAATTTTGAACCCTGAGCTCTGACTTCATGCAGCACCATCCTGAAACCACTCTGCCTTTGAAAGAGAGACACCTGTGATTCCTGGAACGTGGAGATGCAGGTGCTGCTACAGGCTGGTGGATTTACTTCCTGGAAAATCCCTTGAAGCAGTGGAGTAGGGAAAATGAAAGATACTTTTTTACTGTACAGAGAGGGGGTAGAGCAGTAAAAACAAAAATCTTTTTCTCAAGGGCTGTGATTCAAGTTTGGTGATGAACCCTGGACTCAGATGCTCCTTAACATGGAGAGGATTTGTCTGTATGGCGTAGGCAGTACACCAAGCAGGAAATGGACAGTCTCTCCTCTGCTGAGGAATGGAATGGAATGGATGGAATGATCATCTAGTCCTGCTGCTTTACTACTTAATGGCCGTCGGGAAGTTAAAGCGTCTTATTGAGGGCCTCTTAAAGACTGACAGGCTTGGGGCATCAGTCACCTCTCTAGGAAGCCTGTTCCAGTGTTGGACCATCATCTTAGTAAAGAAATGCTTCCTAATGTCCAGTCTGATCCTCCTGTTGTGCAGCTTTGAACCATTTCCACGTGTTCTCTCACTGGATCCCAGGGATAAGAGAGCAGTTGCCCCTCAGCCTCCTCTCCAAACTAGACAAGCCCAAGGTCCTGTCCATTCCTCATAATATATTCCTTTCAGCCCTTTCACTGGCTTTGTTGCTCTCCTCTGGATGCATTCACTTTCACATCCTTCTTAAACTGTGGAGCCCAGAACTGCACACAGCACTCCCAGTGAGCCTGCTCAATGCTGAATAGAGTGGGACAATCACCCTTCCTGCCCAGCTGGTGATGCTGTGTTTNGTACGGCCACGCTACAAAAGCAGCCCACACTCAGACAGGACATTGTTAGCTGTGTAAACCCAGATATTGGAAAAGGCAGCATCTCAGAGTTTGTTGGTGGTTACTGCAGATATTTGCTTTTTCTTGCAATGGGTTGGTTCCCTTACAAGGGAAACACAACCTAAAAAACCCCATATATTATTATGTTTCTTCACAACTTAGCGATAAGGAAAATCAGCACCGACTGGGCAGGCTGAGGACTTGCACAGGTGCTTTGGGGTGTCCAGTGGCATGATGTCTGCTGTAACCACTGCCTCTGCCACAAGCTACCCCACTAATTAGAGTTAGGCCCTTTATTTTCATTTATATGAAAATGGAGTAGCTTACTAGGGTGATCCAAATGCACTCCCTACTTAGTTTTTGGTTTCTGGATGTGATTTTGCTGATGAGGGCTTCATAGCAAAGTGAAGGGAAAAGGCACAAAGAGCTGGGCTGATCAGTGCAAGATAATAGATAAGCAAATTTCTGTCCTTCAGCTAAAGGTAGGCTATTGGATTTTTTGTCTAGTTAATTCTTACGAAACTAAGAAGAATCTGCCCAGTGTTTGATTCAGCCCTTGCTCTAGGCTTTTATCATTCCGACATGAATGACACTTGCTATCCCATTGAGATCCATCTCACTGCTGAGAGCTCTAAGCTTTTTGTCTTAGTCTGTGATTAATATGTGAAGAGTATTAAACCTTTGCTTGTATGATTTGCATTGCAGGTGGGCCTTTTAGGAAGAACAGGTTCAGGAAAAAGCACTTTACTTTTTGCATTTTTAAGACTGCTGGATACGGAAGGGGATATCCAGATTGATGGAATCTCCTGGAACACGGTCAGCGTGCAGCAATGGAGAAAAGCATTTGGAGTGATTCCTCAGGTAATGAGATTATTGTATAGTTTTGTGAAGATTTGGTTTGTTCCCTGATAGTTTCCCATCTGAGAAAGGTGGTTATTGTCTTAGAAAGCTGGTGAGTGTATTTGTAATCTAAAAAACACAGTTGTTGCAGTTACTACATGAGGCACTTTAGAATAGTGAGAGAGACTCTGGGACAGCCAGACAGTTTAACATAAAAATGCCCTAAGTTTTACAGCTTTGGTCACTGTTAAAAGACACTGAAATGTTCATGCTGGAAGAAAAATGGCCTTGATTTTGCAAACACAAGGAGGACTCAGAATTCAATTTTTCTACGTGATGATCAGTTTTGAGTTGTGATAGCTTCCCTTTCAAATATGTTATTCCATAGTAGTCCAAGTGCCATTTATTTAGAGTAGGCATGCAAAGCAGGCACAGCTCTCTTTTCTCTGTGCATTTCATGCTCTGAAACTTCCTAGAGGCAGCAATTTTTTAGAAATTTTACCTTGTCAAAACAGACCCTTTCTTCCCTGCCGTGTTACACCCTCAACAAACCAAACCTACCAGAGCAGTGTTGAGTCCACAGGTTGGATTCATTTCTTACCTAAGCTCTACCAGTCACACACTGCCTGTTGAGCTGAGGCTTGCTTGGCAAGCTGCCATTTGATCATTGACCTCTTGTCCATTTCTGTCCTCACTTCAACGTTTTCACATCTATCTATTCTTTTAAACTTTTATTTCTTTATTACAGCTGGCTCAGTTCTGCAGAGTGATTGCTGGTTGCGAGTATGAAAAAATGTGCCCCATTTAGATCAAGGCAGCTGTGCAGTGAATTGCATGGGCAGCTGCTTGTGTTTAGTTAGGAGGACAGGTATGTTATACAGCTGTCCTCTGAAGCATGGCTGTATAGGATGAAGGATGCTTTTACCAGTATAAGCTATGTCTGCACTGGAAAATTTTCCTATACAGCCAAGTATAAATTTCTGTATTGGAAGGAGCTTCCTTATCTCTTCCATAGTCATACCTTTGCTCTCAGCCTTTTGCCCTTTGGGATGTGGTTGCCCAGCAAGATTTCTGCTTTCCATCTCCAGCATGGACTGAGAAGAAATCTGAATGCTTGGTAGCAAGTAGTCTCATTGTCCCAGTGAAAAATATAAGGAACAATTATCATAGCTGAGCACTCACTATAGAGTCACTAATGGTATAGAAAACATCATTCTGCAGCCATCAGCAAAATGCAAGAGACATTCATTACATGAGCAGTGTAACTTGCCCTCCTGCTAGTGAGGTGCATTGTTAGTTCATTGTTAAAATTACACATTTAGTTCACATTTGCAAGTCCCTGATACATGGATCAGTGCCAAATAATCCCAGCCCTCCATTCTCTGGAAGGTCATGAGAGTTGCCAGCCTTTTTGCATGCTTCAGCTCACAGCACTTGTCCCAAAGCCTTGGCAAAGAACTGCACATTATGCCTCAAAAGTTCCCACATTCAGAACAAAATGAAGTTTTCAGCAGCACTTTCCCAGCAGGAAAGAGAAATTGCATATGCCACCCTGCCTTTCCCAGCAGAACAAAGGAAGCCTTTTGTTCTTTGCCATTCACCTACAGCTTCAGAATGGAAAAAAAGTTGCCTTTCCTTTCCTGGGAGGCTCTCCTACAGCAACACCTGGATGTTCACTGTCTCCAGGAGAGGCTTTGCCAACAAAAGGAGAATGGAGCGCTACCTGAGGCATGCTTCCTCCTGAAAACTTTCCAACACTCTCCTTCTCTTCCTTAACCCTAAGTTTCCCAATTTAGTAGAAAAGAAGTGCTTTTCCTCTGTGGAAAGCTCACTAATGTGCAACCACACGGCACACACAGCATCCTAAGACACTGCTGTCCGCTCCATGCAGGCTGTGCTGGAGCGACCTGCAGGGTGGTCAGGGATCACACTGGGTGGAAGCAAAGGTAAACCCCTTGTTTCTTTCAGTATCTCAGATCTGGCTGTCAGTGCCTTGTAGTGGTGTGAAGGGTTAAATCATATAAAATATATTTCCTGAAGCACCCACAAGGACGTGCCTGCCTGGAGCTTCTCACATGGCTGCGCTGCTGAAGCACAGCCTGCCCAACACTGCTTCTACAGGCTGTTTGTCATTCTCCTACAAAACAATTGCCCCACTGACACCAGGCTGTACCTTTGCACCCATCGTCCCTTCTTCCTGGACAGGCCTTTCTGATGGTTATTCTGTAGGTTTTGCCCACCACATTTCCAGACTGAGGATTTCCTGCTGCATTTGGTTTCAACACACTAAGGCTTTCTTGCATGGGTTCTCATGCAGATTGCATCCTGAAGTATTTAATGGAGTCAGATTGAGAACATGCCTTCAGAAATTTGTCTTTGAATGGAGAACAGGAGACCTGCAGCTGATTTCCAGTTAAAATAAGTGATGAGAAACCTGAGACCCATGAGGTGCTGCTAGCTCCAAGGAAGGGGATGCCTTCTGATGTTTTCTTGAGTGTTATTCCATGCATCCTAGTGGATCTCACAGTTTTCTACTCCATATAGAGTTAAAATCAAACTTAACATGGAGAACAAGTTTTCTACAGTTTGCAGGACTTCCACCTGACAAAAAAAAAATCAAATTTGAATTGCTCCTTTATTTTACTGAAGAAATGAAATCTTGCAACTTTTATCTTTGTAGTTCCAGTTTTTCAGCAGCTATCACATTCTGTTCATTGTATCTGTCTGTCTCTCAAATATTTTAATGTCAATGTAAAGTCCCTAAAGGACGCTTATAAAAACAAATCCTCTAACTTTGCACCTAGTACTAAAGCATTCACATAGTAACTTGATTTCACGTTGATATTGCTGCTATAACGCAGACAAGGCAGAGGAGGCTACATGGGGATTAATGCCCTTCAGAAGGGTTGATTTGCAATATTTGGGGTGGTCAGAACATAAACACGACCATATTTATGTTTCTGAATGTTTTGCTTGTGGGTGGATGTCAGGTCTGAGAAACACTTTGTTGTATAATCACACCCATTATCATCCTGTGGGAATTTGAACAAGTGACCGAGAAGGAAATTATTCCAGATTTGCTGCCAGTCTACCCAGCCATCCATTCACCCTTCCAATGCTCTCCTTATTTCTACTTCTTACATATTTATGAACTATATAAATCCTTCATAATGACTTTTGGGTGTTTTTGTTTCACTTTAGACTTCTAGTTTTTAAGAATGTGGAGAGATTTGTTTCTGCTTCTCTTCACGTAGACTCCAAACTGCCCAGGTGACTGACATGGAATCTACTTAAGTGAACCCTATATGGTTTCTAAAGAGCTGGGAGGAAGGAGGTGTTGAAATGGAGAGAGAAGTACCAGAATTCAGGACAATGAAATATTTACTTTGTGGGGATGAAAAACCAACCCTGCTTTTGGGAATAGCTTGCTTTTAGTGGCCTGCTTCTTGAAAGAACAGTTACTAGAAATAGCAGCAGCTTCAGAAGAAAGTTGCACCCTTTATTGCTCTGCCTGGTGCACTTCAGCAGGAATGTTATTCAGCCCTATCTCTTTAAAACTGGTTTGTTCAGTTAACTATTCTTTACCACTGAGAAATGAAAACACCTATTCCATTAGTTAAATGTATGGGGCTCACAGTGTGAACAAACCCACGTCTGACACTCTTTCCACAGCATTGTTTTTTCCACCGCACCCACTACTTGGAAGAACCTAATCCTGCTGCAAATATGTCACCCCACTCATGCCACCTAACCAGTGCAGGGCATGGGAAAAGGACTGTGCTCTGCTTCACCGAAGCTTTCAGTTATTTACAATAACAATTATAAGGGTCTACTCCTTCCCTGTTGTCTCTACAAAAAGTACTTCAGTGATTAATTTTTAGCTGTGTTTGGTTCTGCAGCTAGGTCGGTGTGTTGTTGGCCATGTGTTGAAGGTACTATTACACTTAAATCCATCCCACTGAGTGCACAGCACCACAGTGCAGCTGCTTTTCTCCTCTGGTTTCTTGATTTAGTTATTTCCTTTTCTTTTACACCAAATAAGTTGGCAATGGCATACACACCTTAATCAAACCAATTAATTAATGTAATTTATTTTCCTCTGCAATGTTCACACTTAATCATAATTAAATGAATAATGTAAATGTGTGTATGAATCACTTTGAAATCTGATGAAAGAATGCCAAGTTCCCAGGTTGGGTCAGATGGAAATTGTGGCAGACAGGCCAAAGTCTGGGAAAGCACTTGCTAAGTGTATTCTCTCAGTTATTTTCTCCTGGTACAGCTAGTCCTTCACTGCTTTTCGTAGTGTTTGACTACCAAGACTTACGTGGCTGTGAATCACTGGCATTTCAACACATTTTCTCTAAATAAATACTTTGTTTAGAAAGACGGAAGAAAATAATTGTCTCAAATTTTTCCTCCTGGTATTTGTTGCATAGGTACAAGGAAAGAGCAAGCAAATGGTAATATTTCTCAACAAGGCACTTAAATTCTTTGAGAGCAAGTTCTCCCTGCTACAAACAGCAGGGGTACCTTACAGCGTAGAAAAAAACGGATTCTTAAGAAATGTTGTACAGTCTCAGTGTCTCTTGAAGAATCTAATTTCCATCAGAATCTGGCACACCCACCCCGCGTAAAAAGAGATTAAACAAATATTTAATTTTGTTTGAGTCACTACTTCTTGAGCTACAAAACGTGTATCTAAGGTATGACCGCCTAAATCTGCTTGCCTGAACTGATGGGGAAGGCAGAATGGAGTAGCAAACTTCAGCTCGAGAAGGGCGTGTTCTCAGGGCCAGGAAATGTGCATCCTCCTCATCTCCTGTAGCGGAAAGCAGGCGCGGGACGGAGCAGGGAGCGAGCACGGCCCGCAGTGTCCAGCGGGGAAACCTCAGAGGGAAAGAAGATTTTTTGGGATAGGACTGAGACACAGTGAAATGCCAGGGAACAGAATGATGCTGAGATGTGTATTTGGGTACAATTTATTAAAAAAAGAAATTCATTGACGAAAAACAATTTAGGACAACACCCCTGAATTTTGGCAAATAAGCAAATAGTTTTTTTCTCTCTAAACAGAATTGTGGAAACGCACACTTTGGTTTGACAATTTTTGTTTGTATGTTTGAATATGTTTCACGTAGTCAAGAATCAAAAATAGTTTAAAAATGTTTATTTCAAAATGACAATACAGGAAATGTTTTATTCTGAAAACTGATGAAATTTGGGGGTTGATGGTTTTCAGACAAGTTTGGCAGAGATTTTATTAAAGTAATAGCCAAAACCTTAATATATAAAGGTTTTCAAAATCACTTTTTTTGGAAAGATATTATAAAAAAAATTTAATAACTTGCAGTTAGCTCTATCTGGTAATTGCAGAAGGTCATTCTTTTCTCTGTATGCTTCACAATTTCCAATGCTTTATACAATGTTTCAGGTTATCTATCTACCTGTGTCTGTATGCCTTTTTTCTTGCAGAAAGTGTTCATATTTTCTGGAACTTTTCGGATGAATTTGGATCCTTATGGGCAGTGGAATGATGAAGAAATATGGAAAGTTGCAGAGGAGGTAGAGCTGTTCAGTGTTATTTGTCTCCCTCTGGTGATGTGGTTACAGCAGGGTGCAGTGTAGGTCAAATGATTGTCATATTTCACATGTATGTAGAATCTTAGGAAACAAGTGCAGGGGAAGGGTTATGCTGTGCTACAAACCATATTTATTATGTTTTATATAAATAGTTATTTCAATTCTCAGGCCAATGTGAAGCCAGCTGAAAGGAGCGCTCTCTGACAAGGCGTTCAGGCTTTTGTACTGCTTGTGTCATGGAGCTTCCTCTGTCATGGAAAATAAGAGTCATGGAATGTTAGATTTTCAAACCTGAAGGTTGTCTTCTAATATGTTGTTGAGGTTTCAGCAACATTTTTTTTTTCCCCAATTCCCAAGCTTAGAGCCAGATTCTGTTTCCGTGTTGCACTGGTCCCCACACACTGCAGTTGTCAGGTGCCAGCTCTTGGCTCTGACAGAGCTTCATGAGTTGCAGAGGTGTCCGTAATGCCCAGGAAAAGTCAGGTGAGCATTACAGGAGGAAAAGGCCCGCAGCCTAGAAAGTGGATACCTTTTTCCAAGGTACAGATGACCTAATTAGTACAGACCTAACCATGAATTGGTGCCATTTTCCTTGTTCATTGCAAGTCTCAAGTATCAAAAAGTGCTTACAGGTGTGGGACTTAATCTGAAAGCTTCCTCCTTTCCCGCCCAGGAGGTTAACTCTGCCTCTGCTTGTTTTCTTGGGTTTTTCTAATTTCTTCCCTACACTTGGAAAAGAAGAAAGTAGACAGGTTCTGTGAGTAATTTACTGTCACATAAAAATATCATGACATTTTTGTTTAGATGGTGTGACAGCAGCTTTTCTGACAGTCCTAGTAGAGGCAACAGCATGCTCAGTGCTGTTTCTCTACTTCTCTAAGGCTCAGGAAAAAATTGAGTGTGGATCAATATCCCCTTTCTTGAAGTAGATAAGCTCTCCTGCTTTGGAGGATTGTTTCCAGTGTGTGTTTGAATTGAGCTTGGGATTTTAAAGAGCTAAACCCCATTTACAATGACATGAAAAAAATTTTATTTTGAAATGTTTATCATTAAGGAGTTTGGCAAATCATTATGTGATACTGAGGTTTTCATTGCACAGGCAAGAATGCAAAGCAAATAGAAAAAGAAAGAGCTGTAATGCTTTTTACTTGGAGTGATTGGATTGTTTACTAAGTTCATGCTCTTGAAGTCTGGCTCGGCAGTGGCAGTGAGTCAGTGTAACTTTGGGAGCACGGCACAGAAATGAACCGTCAGCTTACTCCAGACCCATGTTGACTGCTGAGGATTTAGAGGATCCTCCTGAGATCAGCATCACCTTTTTACGCTCCTTGCAATCAACTGCAGAGAACAAGGCCTTGCCTGATGTTTCATTTTTTATTGCCCCCGTATTTCAGCACCTGAATCTGTCAGACTTGTGTCAACTTGTGAGCCTAAATCTTATTCCTGCAGTCAGCTGTCTGAACTCCATGGATACATGGAGAGACCTTGTTCAGTTTTGAGAGGAAAGCACCTTTTCCACCCATTGAATGCAAAATTTCATGAAGGACACAATGTGTGCTCAAAAGAGAACAAGGAACAAAACACTGGCCTTAATTTGCTTACAAATTAAAGCACAGGCTCTTCAGAAACACAACCCATACACCACAGTTTCATGTTTCCATGAAAAGTGAAAACACAAAGTAGGAATTTCAATTTTTTGTTTTCCCTGGAATGCAAATTAGTTGCAGATCAGTAATATTAAAAAAAATCCAAGGGAGGTGGCCTTCATAAATTCTTAGGGCTTCATTACATTTTTATAGTGTTTTATAAAGCCATGCAACTCACATATATTTCCTAGTTTTCATATTTTGTAAAAATGTCTCTCTGAACTCTGGTGATAGAGCCAAGGACCACAGTTGGTTTGGATCTGTGGAAAATGGAAAGCTTTGCTTTAAGGCGTAAGTCTCCCAAGGAGAGTAAAGAGGAGAACTGGAAGAAACAGTCAGAAAACATCTCCTGGGCTGGACTCTGGTTTCTGGTCCAAAGGCAGCAGCTTCACTTGGCATGGGCACCCCTCTAAACGCTTTGTCACCAGTGCCAGAGGGAAACCCCTCATGCCATTAGGATAACCAAAGTGCACAAGACCTTTGGGGCAGCAAAAGGAGTGTATGGAAACACTGTCAGAGCTGTAGAGACAGCGGCCATGGTGACTGGGGTTATTTCTCTGTTGCTATAATGTAGCATATAAATTTTGGTCATTTATTTTTAAACTGCTAATACCCAAAAAGGCCTGTTTTCCTTTCAAAAATCACATTCCTTAGCATGTACAATGATGCAAATGATTGCCACAGTCAGCAGTAATTATATCTCTCCAGTTTTTTGTGTTCTTTTTTTCTTTGGCAGGTTGGGCTGAAGTCTGTAATAGAGCAATTTCCAGGCAAGCTTGATTTTGTTCTTGTGGATGGAGGCTGCGTCCTCAGCCATGGCCACAAACAGCTGATGTGCCTCGCCCGGTCAGTTCTCAGCAAAGCTAAAATCTTGCTGCTCGATGAACCAAGCGCTCACCTGGACCCTGTGTATGTTTTGTTCATTTGTTTTGCTTTCTAATACAAAATAAGAAAACCCGTGAGGCAGCACCACTTGAAAAGATCTTTTGTAACTTGTCTGGCCTGTTACTAAACCTGATTTCAGTAACGTGTGTTGGTAATCCTGTGTGGGGGATCAGGGAAGCTTGGTTACAACCTTAACTCCATAACTTTGACAGCAGAGATGCAGCTGAGGCACCGCAGAGCTGTGTGCCTGCATGGAAGCTCTACAGCACACAGCCAGGCTGTTACACATGTCAATGTAGTTATGGGCATGCACATCGCAGCCTGAATGCCAATGTTTGTTTGCCTTTCAGGACTTCCCAAGTGATCAGGAAGACCCTGAAGCACGCGTTTGCCAACTGCACGGTGATACTCTCCGAGCACAGGCTGGAGGCCATGCTGGAGTGCCAGAGATTTTTGGTGAGCATTTCTCATAGGCTCACTTACTGTTGTCTCAGTGCATTTGATGAACATGCAAAACACACCAAGTGGAAATGATGATGTTTTCTGGATTGATGGGGGTCATTCAGGGCAGTTGAGCAACCTACCCACTGGCAGAACAGCAGCAGGCTCCTGTTTGCTCTTTCACCTGAGCTATCACAGACACCTGTGTTCAGATGAGCTGGGTCAGGTTCTGGAGGAGCAAGAAGGAAAGTTTCAACCAGAAGGAAAGTAGTGTAGGTTATCCAGCTGCTGATACAGGTGCCTTGTATTTTTGATTGGCTCAGGAGATCCAGAAAAATGTCAGCATCTCACAGAGCTTTACAATTGCAAATGCAGAATCAGCTGCACTTGAGCAATGGGAGGCTGCTTAGGGAAGAGGGATTTCCTAATATGTGGTGATCAGAATTGCTGATTTCTTTCAAGAAGCCATGTAAATATTCCTTTCACGTTTAATCAAGGAGACAAGTTACTGAAGTCCTAGGGTATTTCCTTTGTTATATAAAAATGGTTAGTAAAGAAAAGACAAGTTATGTAAATTGTTCTTTAAAATGAGGTTCCTCCCTCTGTATTTTCTTCACTCTTCTATGAGAGGGTATCTAAATTTTATTAGCAAAATGAAACATGGATTTTGATGTCTATTTGATTTGGTGCATTAGCACAGCAGGAGGAACACCATCTGGAGTTAAAGCAGGCTAGGCAGTAGGCAGGTTGCACATCCTTTTGGATGTGCTGCTCCTCTGTGTGTGCTGGACTCAGCCTCGCCCCCAGCCCCTGTGGCAGCAGAGCCCTAGCAGGCAGGCAGCCTCTGCCCTGGAAAGGCTTCCCACCCTCCAGATCGCGTTTAAGCAACAGAGATGCTGAAAGTTCTCTCCTGTCAGACCTGTGCCCTTACCAGGGATGTGCTGGCACTGCAGTGCCGGCAAAGGAGCCTGATTTTTCCTTGTCTCCTGCCTGACAGGGGAGACTGGCACAGCCTTATAGGGCAAACCTGTTGTCTCCTTCAAACAGAGGTGAGCAGCGCTTCCTTGTTTGGTGAGAAGAAAGCAAAGAGAGCCTGGCACCTTGCTGGCAGCCTTCTCCCTCTGCTTGCGATAGAACAGTTAACACTTTCTTAACCGGGCAGTTTAGCAGTGCCAGGGAAATGCCACGGTGCTGGGAGACTTCAACAAAGGGACTCAGAGGTGAAACCAAGTCACAGGGACAAACCAGCCAGTCCAGCGGGACTTTGTAATTTCGGCAATAGGCACCTTTTCCACATGTTCAAATTTTAATGGATGTTTTTGTAGCTGTAATTAGAAACTGCAAACTAGAAATTAGAAATTGTAAATCAGGCTTTTTCTGTTAGAAGATGTTTGTCATGTCTTCATGTCTCTTCCCTGTTCCATTAGTTGCATTAGCTGAATTCTGTCAGCACCCCCCCTGCTCATCTAACGGAGTTGTTTCTCCAGGTAATCGAGGACAATAAGTTGAGGCAGTACGAATCCATTCAGAAGCTGCTGAACGAGAAGAGCTCCTTCAGGCAGGCCATCAGTCATGCTGAGCGCCTTAAGCTACTCCCAGCACACCACAGAAACTCCAGCAAACGCAAACCCCAACCCCAAATCACTGCCTTGCAGGAGGAGACGGAGGAAGAAGTCCAGGAGACAAGGCTGTGAGATGCTGTGTAGAGACCCTCTTTGTGGAGTGAAGGGTCAGCAGTGCCCCACGATGACAGGACCAGCACTTCTGAACCTGCCTCAGCCATGCACAAATTCAGCCTTGCAGGAGGTGTTCACTGCAGCGACCGCATGTGCACGTGGGAATTACTTCCCTTCTGCGGTTAATCATGTACAAGTTAGTACATTCTTTGAGGTTTTGCCACTTATAGTGGAGAAACCAGATTTCCTTTGGAAAGCTGCTCTGATTGGATACAAACGAGATGGCAAGCAGAAGTAACCTGCCTAGCCTGACATAATTGTTTCAGAAAACTTTTAGAAATGTTCTTGCGGGGGTGAGAGGACTAGACAGCAGGAAGAATGTGAAAAAAATAATCAAACCTGGGTGGAAAATAGAAAAATCAGTATGTAAAAAACTTCTTTGGATTCACTTCCTGCAGATGAATTAAGGGACAATATCAGCAAGGCACACAGAAAACTTCCTCCTCTTTGTTTTCCATGCAGCAACTGTAATTTCAGCTTAGCAGGAAAGGCCAAATGCCACGTGCACGGTGAAAATGAAGGAAGAGAGGATATTGACTTGGAAGCCAATCAACATCTGTCATGTCTCCACAGTTAAGGGAGAATTGGTATTTCCTCTTAAAACCTAGGAGGCTGTTAACATAGCCCTGCACACGCTCACAGTTGGATGAGTGCAGACTGACATCAGTGCCTAGCAAAAGGTAGGACTCCTGGCAGTGGACCTGTAATAGTCTGCATCCCTCCAGCATCTTTACATGCTTTTTACTTTGGCCTAACAAAAAAAAAGAGGAAACCTCTCAGAAGTAGACTTTAACAATGAAATTAATTTTTATACTCTTCTGGTTTGCAGTTTTATTATGGAACTGAATGTTCTCTAGGATATTTTATTTATTTTAATATTGTTGCAAAGTTTTGCTAAGGAAATTATGTATTTTAAGAGTGATTACGTACTATAAAGAAAAATATATTTGTACAAAAAGTTTTATATTTGGATTGTTGCAGGGAGATTTTGCGACTAGACTTTGATGTCTCATTATGCTAGAGCTGTTGAAAACGAGGGCAGCCCCAGAGTTTGGCCAGGTACTGTCCAATGCTGTCTTTGTGCACTAAAGTATTCTAGTGATACAGGTGTTTTAGATTATTATTTTCTTTGAATAAATTTTTAAAAAGAGAAACCGCCTGTATGACGCATTACAACATTCCCCTTCCCCTCCCCGCAATGGGGCAGGCGCTGTGGGCGGGTTCTGCTCTTGCCCTTCAGCCGCTGCTGCCGATCAAGCAGATGGGCAGAGTTTAGGAGCTGCTTTCTGCTCCCGGCAGGGGCCGCGGGCGGCACTAGGTGGTGCTGCGGGGCCCGGGCGCTGCTGTGCGCGGCCCTGCGCCCCTCTCACCGCCCGGGCCCCGCGGCTGCCAGGGCCAGCGCAGGCACGGCTTGGGCTAAACCCTTCCAGGCACCCTGCAGGAGCGGCTGGAGCTGCCTCCGGCTGGGCGCTGCTGCTGCTCAGGGTGCGCTGGCTCCGCTGAGCCCGCGGGCACGGGAGCGCGCTCCGGAGCTGCTCACCCTGCATCACTCTGGTTTCCCTCTTGCTCTGTCCCCCATTATGTACTTTCTGGCCTTCATTACACATTTCCTCTGCAAATATTTGTTGGTTTTTTTTTTTTTTCCCTGCCCTGCCCCTCATACTGTACTTTCATGGTTGTCTATCTTCTAGCCCTTACCTGGGTCTCTTTCCTTTCTTTCTGCGGGGACACCTCCTTGCGCTGCCCGATTTTCTCCACAAAGCAATGCCTCTTGCTGAGAGAGCGTTCTGGATACCCCATTTTGCCATGTCACCCCATATCCCCTCAAACTGTTCACCTCACACTGTTTGTCCCTTTTCTCACATAGTCAGCTCTCCGTTTGTACAAGTCTTCACAGAGGATGTGGCCAAGCCTGGCTGGGAGGCCAGGGCAGCTGCAGTGCGGCCAAGGCCGCAGAGGCATGCCAAGGGTCACTCTTTTTCAGGATGTTACTCAGAGTTACAGCAGACACATCGAGTGGGGGAGTTTATTATCTAAATAAACAAGATGATCAGAAAGATCAGCAGAAAAGAACCACTGTGTCATTAGAACCAGCACACGCTTCAGAGCTTGCGCAACTAATTGTTCATGTTTTGTGTCATCGTCGGAGTTAGAAGCTGGTAGGTAAGCTGGACTCAGCAGACAAAGACACATTTCAGGAAACAAAAAGATAAATACAGCAGGAGCATGTAGTAGATGGGATATATGGAAGCTGCTGATACAAACACTCAGAAGCAGGACTTTGAAGGGAACAATAAATCAGCCGACTGATTGCCCCCACCTGGGCCACAACACTCACCGACACAGCTTCTGCCATCAGTGCCCAGCTACCACCATCACACTGCCTGTCCCAAAGAGCCCAGGCAAGATGCTGCCCTCTGAGGGCAACAGAGAGAAGTGTGCTATTTCTTTCAGTCCCAAACCACTGCTTCAGCTCCTTTGGAGTTCAGGCTAGAACAGGAGGCAAGTTAGTACCAGCCTCCATGAGGAGGACACAGCCTCTCCTTCCCAACAAAGGTCGAGAAGAGCACGTTACCTTCTAGAGTAAGTGTTCTTGTACTTGCTGTCAGGGGGTGACAGCTCCCAGGGATGTTTGCCTGAAACTAAGCTGGGAAGTTGCACATGCTGTTCGTGATGGAAAATGGAGCACAAGAGGAAAGGGAAAAAAATTAAAAAGAAGAAAATGAGGCCATAAACAGTGGGAGAACAAACAACAACCTTCATAAACACAGGCTGAGCATGATTTAAGAGAATTTTTCTTCTCACGTGGTTTGCTTTGCATGCATTCGATAAAACAAAACAGATATAAAAAATACTCCTACCAGAGCACTTTGTCATTAAAACCACCTATATGGAAATGTGGGTTTGTACAACATACAGCCAAAGAGAAGAGCATGATGACTTTAATACTACATGTGGAGATTTAATTTTGCAGCCTGCTAAGAAGAAACCAAAAAGACAAAGATGGAAACAACTTCTGTAGCTGTCCTTAAGTACAGTGGAGAAGGGTGGCCACACTACTAGTACAGCACTAAGAAACTCTTGGGAGAGCAAAGGCCAAGCAAGGATAGCCTAAACAAACTTGAACTATGCACACTTACCCATTTTCATAAATCTTACATACAAAATAACTACACAAAGCAGCTTGATAATCGTCATTAGCGGGAACTGCTCGGTATCTCAGTGGGGTCAAACAAGCCTGCTATTCCAACAAACAACTTTGCTTTCACAGTTGCTTAACTGGTGTCTTACCAGCTGTGCTTTACTCATTAAATATCTATTTCCAAAGTCTTTCTTAAAATCCACCTCCTCCAGTTCCACAAGCCTCAAATCCCTCAGGCTGTTATATCAGAGCTGCTAAACACCTGATGGCCTCTACACTTCTTGAACTCAATCTACCCTGTTTAAGCAATAGGCTCAAGTTGCTTCTTAATAACTTAAGGCATTTTATAGCATTTCCCTATATTAATTCTAAATTAGTGTTAATTGCTGGAGGTAATTTCAGAACTACATAATTTGTTGCATTTTATTTATCTAAAAAGTGTTCTGGTGATTATTTTTTCCTCATTCTGCTATTATAGATTTGGTATTTTAGGTCTATAATTACTTGGCTATGATTTAACATTTGGAAAAAAACCCACACCACTTTAGAACTGATATATAATTGTTCATTAATGGACCATTAGTTGCTGCCTAAAAACATCTTGCAAATTAAGCAATGCAATGCGATCCAGTAATACATTTCCTTTACAAACCCCCATGTTCTCCAAAACCAATTTCCTGTTCCTAGGATAAACAATATTTATACTAAGTTCATTCCCCAGGGCTCACTTCAACCTCAAAATACAACCCTTGTAAAATGCAGCCAGAGGTTTCTGAGTGATGCTACAGCCCGGTACAACCATACCTTGTGCTCCCTTAAAGTCACTTCAGGTTTCTGAAGAACAGCCCACTTTGTAATTCTCAAGTCTCTTAACTACGGTTTGACCACCATAAACATCACTTTAGCCAGAGTTACAACCAAGAAAGTGATCCTTCATCCTTTCTCCAAGCACTTTCCACCACCAGAGGCTGTTTTGCTTCTCCAGTTTTATTGGAAAGCTGGAGGGTTTTTGATGTATCTTGTAAATCACTTGAGCTGTATTACAGGAAGAGACTTGCCTCAGGTCTGCTGGTTTTGCTGTTGCTGATGAATGTTGCTGTCTTTGTTGAATGATGGAGTAGGTTTCTTCATGCTTTTGAGTTCATGCTCAGCAACCAAAGAACAAAGGCAAATATTGTCTGATGGATTCAGACATTCACTTAAGGAAAATAGTGCATGTTCTTGTCAAGAAGTAAGAACCATAGGACAGATGCTGAATGCTTTTATTTTCAGGACTGGCTTGAAGTGGAGAGCTGGAATGTTTAGTACTTACCAAAGCTGATGGATGAGAAGTATCTTTCATGTTTCTCTGGTTGAAGACATTGAGATGTGTATAAAGAAAGTAGTGTAGTCAGATGAGGGCTAAATTAAAAGTCTTTCACTGCCCCAGTGGCCTGCTGGATGGATTCAACCTTAGAACCTTCCCTATACTTTCTGAGATACTCCTCCATAGAGACAGGGTCTCTCTCTCTTCACTTAACTCTTTTAAAGTTACGGGGTAATAGCTGGGAGCAGATGCAGCATGGATGGGTGTGGCCCACCACAGCACACTCCAATCCTCTCTGCTTGAGACACAGGAAGGAAGGAAGAGAAAGGATTTTGCTCATTACTAACCCAAAGTGAGAGTAGCTGGTATGACAAGTCACACATGAGGAGTGCTGTTTGCAGCATGACAGGAAGAACTGAAGACACAGTGAAACCCTGAGCTCATGAACAGAGCCTGGCCTTGCTTCAGCACAACCTATCACAAACCAAGTGATAAGCCAGCAGAGAGGTCAGCATGTCCACAAGCAAACTGTGTTATGGTTATGTGGTGTTCACTCTTTGAGGACAGGAACTGCTGTGGCCTAACAAGAGAGATAAGCACTTAGTGCAGAAGAGAAGAACCAATCAGGAGATCTGCAAGATACTGTGAGATTAAAGCTGCATGGAGATCACAGACTATGCTGAACTGACAGACAAACAAAATGACAGCAGACAGAAGTCAAACAGGTAAAAGATGCAGATGGAGAGTTTAGGGCAGCAGGCTGAAAAGGAAGGATAATGAGGGCATTGAAAGGCAATGCAAAATTTAGCAAGAGATCCAACTTTCACGCATGATCAAAGCTACTCTGTCCTCTGCAGATTTTCACACAGTACAGTACTGATTAATTTCATTCTCACAGACAATATGCAGTTTTAAAATATGTCTCAAAACATGCTTTAGGACACTGCCCAGTATCTTCCCACACAGAAGCACATTGCTGACTCTTGATCTAAATGAGGTCTGACATTTCCAAGGTGTATTTTAAATGCAGAACAAACCTAGCTTAGAAGCATGTCAGGATTTTTCTTTTCTTATAGATCTTAAAAAAAATTGTTATTACAAATTCTGACGTTGAAATTTGTGTGATCCCTACAAACAGTGTCTTCCACTTGGTTCCTCCTTGCTGTGAAATCCATACCTGAGCTTCTCACACAAGCTACCACACCGCTGCACACTGCTTCAGCGCATCAGGGATGCTACTTGCTGAGACTCAGTGCTCTGACTTGCAATGCTTTGCAGCTGACTCATTCTGCTAAGAACCACCAGCAAAAGCCGCATTCATTTTTCAGCACAAAAATGAATAAAAAAATAAAAGTAAAAATCAGTCTCAAAAGAAATTATCTGTATTTGGTTACACATTATTATCACACACCAAACTGAAGTCTTAGTGAAACAGCAATTGCCTAAAAACAAGGCACTTTCTAAATATATTGTGCAGGAAATGATTTCAGAAATAAGCTTCTAATATTCAATATTTATAGAGCCAACACACACACAAACTAAGAGACAGAAAGACAATATGCCGTACAAAAATTTTATTGACATGAGTCTGGGATGACTGTTTTACATACAAAGGCAAAGCATTAGGAAACAGTTAATCCTTTCCTCCTCTGGGCTTAATTTGAGAAAAATGCTCCTTTGGAAATTAGAGGCACAACCATATCACTGTCCACGTTCTCCAAACCATCTCCCAGTAACCCAGCAGAAGGCAGCTAAGTCTGATCTCAAGAAAAATCTGCACTTTCCCCTGCCTAATAGGTGAGCTGTCTGGACAGCACACATCTCCATGTTCCTACAATTCACAAGGATGTAACTGCAACTACTGTAGAAAGAGGCTGGGGAAATACGCCCTGCATAGAAACTGTCCCTCATTGGAACATGATCTACCTCAGTGGTGGAGAGAAAAATGACAAAAAGTTAATTTTAACTGCAACTCAAGTATCATTTTACAGCAATTACATCTTAAATCCACAACAGAAATTGATAATTACATAGTAACCCATTGATACTACATTATCTTGGATAATACTGTAGTTAAGCTTTTGCTCAAATTCCTTTTCAGTAAATCTGTTTCTGTAAAACACTGTTATTTCTCGGATGCTTTTAAAACACTAATGAAGCATATAAAAGTTTTTACAGTATACAAGAAAAACTAAGTTAATAAATGCTCACATTTTCTTCCATTCTATCAAAGAGCAAGAGTCTGAGAAAAATAACTTTTGTTGCATTTTAATTTCTCAATCTCTTTCCTTTTTTAAAAGATGAAAGTTATAAAGGAAATTCGTTACATTTTAGATGAAGAGAAGCTTGAGAAAAACAAAATCACAATTCAGCAGGCAGATGATGATGATGAAAACAAAGTATTTAATATGGCTTGTAGCTGAAAGTAATCGATCTGCAATTCCAAACATTTCAGTTATTGCCACATTCACTAATTTTTCATAAAGTGAGGATAAAACGTCTTTAAAATGCATGAACAATAGCTTTAAGCCATTGTTGTATATATTGTGCAACTCATCTGAAAGCAGGTTAACATGTGAACTTAATAGAATATATTTATGTACAGTATATACACAAAGAGAATCCTGTGGTAGGCACCCCTGAATATTATCATTTAAATAAGTAATTTTCATAATAAAAGAAGAAAAAACCCAACCATCTATGGAGGAGGCAAAATGCCCATTTTTGAAGTTTAAATCAATATAATTTCCAGCTGATGTACATAGAAATAAAACTGTGGTCCTGTACAAACTTTACATTACAGGGTAACAGTTTGTTTTTAAAAAATATTTACATATTTAAGTACTTGGTTCTTTGCAATAGAGATTATATGAACACAGACAATTGTAAGATAGGCAGGTTTATTTATTGGATTTTTCTATTTGTTCTTTTTTGTGCAAATTCCAAATCTCTCTTTTTGTGTTATTTATCTGCCTCTATTTGCCTTGTATTACTGCTGCTGCTTTTTTTTAGTATTCTGAGAAGGCTGGGTGATTTTACTTCTAGGAACAGGAAGAAAAGATTTAACTCTTGAAACACCCAACTCTGTCTTTGATTTACTGTTGCTGCTTTCCACAGTTCGACTGCTGCTGAGAGGACGCATTCCATCCTAGAAATAAATAAAAAAAGCATTTTGTGTATAAATAAGTATCACTGTTTAACATGAAAAACAACCAATCAACCCACCCAACCAGCTCCATGGAACTCTTGTTATTTAAAATCTTTTGCAGTTTAATGTGAGAGTTTCTTACTATTCGGTGACCAAACCATGGGTCTTTTTTGCTTCTCTGACTGAAAGGAAACATCATCAACATCTTAGAATACCAAAGTAAGGCAATACGGTTTTCGCACTGCCATTGAAAAAAAAAACTTAAACTTGATTCTCCAACGTCTCAATTTCAGGAATATTGAAAAAAAAAATAAGCTCTTTCTTCTATTGCTGTGGAAAAGTGACAACTGCGGCCAGTTAAAAGGGAAAAATGGAAATTTATAGTTACAAACAAAAAATCAGGTTCATGGCTTGAATAAAAATATTGTATTTTTTTGTACCATCAAGGCCATAAATAACAACAAAATACTCATGAAAAAAATAATACTTCAAGAACGGAACTTGAAATGTTAGTTACATTTTAATCCATAATTGTACAGGACTGAGCAGTTTTGCATCTGATGGTTATTTGTTGTTGTTTCTGACTGTTACTGTTCTGCTTGTTTAGTAAAGGGTTATTTTCCACTTCATCCACTTGTATTCATTCCTTATTTGGAACCCTAAGGGAGATAGCTAGACCCAGAGGCTTCTCCTTTAAATTGTCTTAAGACAGCGTCTCAAAGTACTTATGCTAAGAAGCTACATTCTTCAAAACTGTCCATATTCACCCTTGCAAAATCTTGACAGTGCCAAAGTCAGGTATGCTGTCACTTTTTGTTTTTCTATAGTCAAGAAGAAGGAGGTTAGTTAGGCCCTGACTAACACGGATCTTTTATGAGATAAAGGAGAAATAGAATCTTGTCTGTTAGCATCAGCTGAATTCAGATCCCCCTCTGGGCAGCAATATTGGAAAGCTCATTTTCACCATCAGCAACTACTTTCCACATAAACAGTGAGAACATGAAAACACTATTCATCATGGGCCCTTATTAGTTCTTGATTCCATCAATTTGTTTGCATCCTGGATCAAAGATCTTGCACCTCTTACCAGTTTTGCCTTTCTCCTTCACATACTTACAAGCATTTTTTCTTCCAGCCAATTAAAAAAATAGTTAATTATGGGTATGCTATCCTTTTAAGTAATTTGTCTCATTACCATTGATAAGATCTCCTCTGCTCATGCAGTATTGCTTTTGTTACCTACAGAATTCTCTTCACTTTCAGAAAAAGGATGCTTTTCTGATCTCAAAGCCTTCATTTCACCAGTTCTTGCTGATGCATCAGTTCATCATTGCTGCAATTGCCTCTAGAAGTTTGACTTCTGCTTCCAAAGGAGTGTGCTCTTCTAAATTTTCGATAGATTTGTTGTAATAATGACTAAATCTAGCAATAAAGCTTGTCCCTCTATTATGTCTCTTTCCCCTCTAGCAGAAGGTTGGGCTGTGTTCGCGTAATTTTGGACATCATTCCTTCCCCCCCTGCCAAATTTTTTGTACTCTGTATGAAATCTTTTGACCACGTTTTTCAAAAACACCCCAAGTAGCTAAGCTTGTCTACTTGCAAGTCAATATAGTAATGCCTTCTGTTGTTAGCAGGAATTTTTGAAGAGAAAAAATCACTAGAAAAAATGTACAGTAGGAACTGGTAGATCAGCTGACTTAGCCAATTATCTAGGCATCACTACTCTGTGAAGCTCTGATTTGGGATGCCTGAAAATGAGTTTAGAGAACTATTCAAAAGGAGTACACCTAATTGTGGATCTGCAAGGTCAGAGTATGGTCTTTTAGTGGAGACTGTTCTATGGATTTTAAGTAAAATTACAGAAAGTATTCTAACATTCTGAATATTTGGATATGAAGAAATATGATTGCAAGGCTGGTAACTCATCTGACCCTGAGATTGGCTCAGCTGGTCAGAGTATGGTGCTGGTAACACCAAGGTTGTGGGTTCAATCCTAGTATGGGCCATTCACTTAGAAGCTGGACTTGAAGATACTTGTGGGTCCCTTCCAATTCAGAATATTTGGTCATCTGTGAATGTCAGTTCTTTTAATGCTCAGGTGTGCAAGTTAATCCAGTTTCAGGGCTATTCCATTGTATCTGCTAAAAATGCTGTCTCTAGAAAACAATTTATTACAGTCAGATAAAACATCAGGATTGGCCTCCAAAATACCCGTATCAAGGGAACACAGAAGGCCTGGTAAAGGAACACAGACCACAGATTATGCCCTGGCTAAAATTAGCTGACCTCAGAAGGTCTCTTCATGTTCAAAAACACAAGCAGCAAAAAACAAAAGGGAACAAAATGTAACAACAGAGAAAACATAATTTTCCAAAGAATGAAAACTAAGCAGGACATAATCTCATCTTTGTATTTAGTAGGGATGCTAGCACCCACAAACAATAATATAAATTTCTGAAAAGAAGATGATACTGGACTTACTATGTCTTCCAGTAATATTCAGCTTATCTTCCCATTCTGAAACTACTCTGAAGTTACTGAGGTTTGTTTACATAAATAATATAGTAAGATGACAGTACATTTCAACAAATAGGTCAAAAATAGTAACTGAATGCCCTTTAAAAAATGCTATTCTTCACAAACTTTGGTAATATCATATCTTTTCAATATTTCTGCCCCCGAGAGCTTTGACATCAGAGCAACCAGCAATTTCACATCACGGATTTTAAAAATTGTGCTTTTGCAAACTTACTGAATGACATTAATTGAGAGGAAACAACAAATCCAGTTTTTATTTCTCTTCATATCTGATGGAAATAACTTACAATGTCAATGTAATGTCAAAAATACTTGGCCTAGGGAGATGGCTTTATGTAAAAAGCCAAAACTGAAAGCAAATACATCCACTGTTTTAATAAATCTTTAGCTTCTGTTAAGACACACAAAAGAAACTTGGCATGGTAGTCTAGCAAGTTTCCTAAGAATTATGACAGTTTTTTTCTTGTAATAAACAGAACTAATTCTTAGGATCCAATCAGAAATTCAGATTTGGAGAAACTCAAGACCCCTCTCCTATCCTATTGTAAAACTCATTTCACCTACCTTTTGTGCTGTTGTTTTATTTGGGTTAGTACCACTTGCTGAAAATACAGGAATGTTCTGAGAGTTACTGAACATCAATAACTCATCCTTAGAATCTGCAATCTAAACAAAGATAAGAAAATGGTAATGGTAATTTTTTAGTTATTCATAGAGATTATGTTTCAATTTGCCAAATTTTGGAGGCTTGATTTTATTTTCACTGTTTCTGTACAATGCAATGCCTAAATATCCAAAGAACAATTAAAATATCTCTTCTGTGCTCTTGAGTGCATTTTTAGAAGATGGAAGATAGTGATTTTATATTAACTATTATCAGAGGAAGCTTAAACATTCATTTCCAGAGCAGGAGCTTAAGTGCAGTTCCCCACTGAATTTTACCCAGCCCCCAGGAACATCAGAGAAAGGAATGAGTCTTTTCTCTTCCTCCTGCCATGTTTCTTCCCTACTATTTCTCCTCCCCTTTTCCTATTTTTGCTGACCAGAAAATAATAGATAAAGCCTGCTCGAGATGCTGTCCTCACTGAAAACTAGGTATTTTATCCTGGGTCAAGCTGATCCAATTCAATTCTGCAACTGCAAAAGTACTCAATCCTAACCCAGTGGAGGCAGCAGGAACATATTTGAATGAAAGGTCAAATTAAAGAGCAGAAGTACTTACTCTGTTGGCAGCCTGAAATTACATCACACAAAGCAAGCATGCAACAGCACCCTTACTTCTGCAAGGCTCTACTAGGCAGCTGGGGAATTAACAACAGAAATTCCAGCCAAGGATGGTTCCACCCACGGTGAGGAAACTGAACAAAAGACATGACATCTATCTCCTTCCTTATCTAACCCGTATTTCCTCGAATTGTCATCAACAAGCAATTAAACTTTGTATGTTATTAAACACAGTTCTAGGTTGGTTACCATTTCTTTAAGTACATCCCATTCTTTTAAGGATAGCTACAGTAAATCCTTGCTAATTGACTAGTGATTAGCTTGCCAGCTTGGTGCATATGACTCATGCATGTACTGTAAATACGTTAAGAAAAACAACCCAAACCAAAACACTATAATAAAGAGTTTCAATAAATAGGTTGAAAAATCTTCCCCAACACAATATTTCTTTTTCTAATAAAAACTTCGTTGTCTTCTGAGAATAATCAGAATACTTAATAAAGCAAAACTAATGGAACTGCTGTTCAGGGAAATCCTAGAGGATGTCATGCACAGCCTAACTGGACAATAGCTTAAGACTGACTCTATCTGTGTTTCAAAAGATATGGAACAGCTGCTCCACTGTGAACACAGCCTGCTGTCACAGCCATCCACTTCCGCTGTGCTAGGAGGAAAGATGAAAAAGAACAAATAGCTTCGGCCACAGGGAAAGCTGCATGGTATTGGGATAAAAGGAAAAATGAGAGAGATCCACAGCTTCACACTCTGCCTCAACAGGCCACCCATAACCATCCACAACCCATTCCAACATAGAATTTAGCTCAAAACTGTGAGCCCTGCAAGCATCCTTCACACTCTTTTGCCACTTAAAGAACTAGGCCAATCCATCCTCTCTTGCTTGAGGCAGTGAACTGCATTTTGCCTACAGAGCAGAGGAGCTTTGAGCCAGCTCTGTGAAGCCTGATGGGATTATGTTAAATAAACCAAATGTTCAATGCATATTAGGGAAAATTTTCTATGTCTTTAAGACTACAGAACAGTTTCCCAGTGAGAGCAATGATAGCATGAAACATAACAAGGGAACAGGAATGCAGGGATGGCTGTTCTCAGCAAAGTGGTCACAGCACCAGCCTGACAGAGTTCAAGAAGCGTTTGGACAGTGCTCTCGGGCACACGTTGTGACTCTTGGTGTGATCCTGTCCAGAGCCAGGTGTTGGATTCAATGATCCTTGTGTGTCCCTTCTATCTCAGGCTATTCTATGATTCTGTGAACTTAGAAATTTCATCCTCCACTGCAAAAATCTCTACAGGAAAAATTGGTGAAGGTTTAATTTAAAATAGTATATGTTAAACCAGAACACCCTCAAATGTATAATTTATTAGTTGACTTTGGCTTATTCCCAAATAATTTAATAATTTTCTTCAGTTCAAGCAGGGCTTGTAAACTAAAAATTTATTTTAAACACATAACAAACAACTGAATATGGTAATGTAGTTAATTATTTAAAAGCCATGTGTTTACCTTGCTTATATCAGGCTCAGATTTGCTGGAACACATGCTTTGAAGTTCCTGCACAAGATCTACTTCATCATCAGAACCAACAGACAGCCTTTGCTCCAGATTTAATGTTCTCAAATGATCCTTCTCTGAAGATCTGGTTAAAAAACCCAAACAATCAATCAGAAAGAACATTTAAATTAAGCTATTATACAGAATTTAAAAATAAATACTATAAACACCTCAAAAATTTTTTCCAAATGACCTTTACTACCACAAACAAAAACAAAATAACGTCTGATGAACTGATAGCAGTAGTTGTCAATAATTATCTCATAATAGATCTTTCTATATAAATTATTCTCTCTGTTCTGAAAATCTAACAAAGGATTACTCTGTCCAATTCTAGCTCAAAGACTCCCCTTTTTCAAGATGCAGTGATCAATTTTATTCCACTCTCCGTTTTGGAAATAATTCCAAACACTTAAAAAAACCTCTGGCATACTGGAAGCATAAATATTCTATTTTCTCTGTGCCTGTGAGTAAGGTAGAACCAAGGTTTCAGACTGAAGTAAAGTCTCAAATGCAGTTCCCTCTAGCTAATTCAGCCACTTTCTCAGGGAAACTCTGTATCATTTGGACTAAAGTGCATGTACTGTACCATCTTGAACTGCCATTCAGCAAGCTGGAATAGCCAGAGGAGTTTTTAAAATATAATGCCAGTTGATAAAAGCATACAGTCAACTTTTCAAGGCAGTGTAAGTGTTACATAATATTCTTAAGTCATAGACTGTTCTGTTACATAAAAAGACATGTAGTGCTGCAAGGCTTGAAATAAAGAAATGGATTCTAAAATTGTATCAAAGTATATAAATTTTATTTCCTCTCAGAAATTAAAATCAAAAATACTTCCCTTCTTCAGATATGGGACCAAAACATTACCAAAAACACTATTAATCTATTCATAATAGTGTGCTGCTTTACAACAGAATGCTATCATCTCTATTTTTTGAAGTTTCACAAACAGCAGAAATTAAAACTTACTTTGTGGTGAGAGAAGCTCTTTTCTTACAGTTTGGCTGCAACACAGTCTTAGATTTTATACCTGCACAAAAGAGAGATTGACTTGGTAGTGTGTTAGCATGTGCGTTGATTTCTTTATTCTAACATCTGTGACAAACAGGGAAAATGTGTTCCCATTTACTAACTAATTATGTCAATAGAGTCGGTCAAAGATCAGTATGCAGCCCTTGAAAGTGGCCAGTGTAGCATTAGGAACTGCAAAAATGGCAAATAAAGGATGAGTTGCCTAAGCTGTTGTGAAAGAGAGAACATGAGGTTTCTGTGTTAGGCATTTGAACCACCCTTACTTATTCTCCCTGAGAGAAATTACTTGTCAACAAGAAAATATTTAAGTTTGCTTCATGAAGGTAAAATTAAACAATTTACCTTTACTTGGAAACAGGAACACCATTTGATTCTGATAGTCCAAAACAAAAGACTACTAAAATTAATTGACCATTCAATTTTTAACAGATATTAACTGGATTCCAAGAACATTCTCAGGTACAAGATACAACATCAACCATCCCACTTCGGGTTATGTTCATTATTTCTTAAATCCTCTCAGTGGGATTAGATAAGTTCACAATTCAAACAGAGAACTGTATCAGGACATTAGAGTTGCAGTCAGAAAAATTAGACTTCTTTTTAAACAAGAGCTGAAGAAATGAATAGCTCATTTCAGTGCTGCAAAGCAGCAGGCATCAAGTATTTTGGTCTTTTGTATACGAGGTAATTGAGGCTAGAATCTTACTGTTCCTAAAGTGTATGTGTGTATATGTGTGTGTCAGCCTTCTCTCTCTTCCTAAATCTTCCCTCTGAAGTAGTTACCTTCATTTTTAGAAAGCAAGTACTTTGATTTTCTTCCCTGGAAGTTTTTCCGTTTGATATTGTATTTAGTTACAATACTATTAAGTATTCCTTCTAGAAATGTGTGCCCTTTAGAAGAATTATGTTGCTTTTGAATATATCCAGGCATTATCTCTGTGTAATAAACTGCTTGTTTTATGACTTATGATCTTGAGGTGGAAAGAATTTTCAAAAGTGTCAGCCGCTAATATAACTTCCACATTTATACACATGCACAGACCCAGTCATACAAAGCCTTCTTTATCAAGCAACACACTGAAGATGATGCGGAAACTTCTTGAAAACATTACAGTACCTGTGACTACACAAAATTCTTTACATTTATTTTTTGCAATTAAAGTGAAAATCAAATCAAAATCTTCAATTTAAACCCAAAGATCTCTTTCTTCCACTGCAGGGCTTCTATATTATTCTACTCAATTTTTCTATTAAGACTGAACAAGGGATGCATGCTCTGGGGAGGAATGTATTCATTTATTTTTCCCTGGATTCACTCAGTAGTAATTATTGTAGTGAAGTTGTAAAGTAAGTGTAAGGAAACTCAAAAAAGTATGTATACTGTAAATCTGGAGCAAATCTAAGGAGTACCAACAAAGTAATGAAGCTTTCTCTCATCTGGTGTTGGGGAAGAGACTGATACAGTGTCATTCCACACAGTCAGAGGTGGAACCACTGCTCGTAATTCCACCATCTGAGCCAATGCCTACCTCATTATCAGACAACAGAAAGGGCATTAGAACAACCGAACTTAGTTAGGACACCTCACAGTCACAAAGAAGTAATTTTTGGGGGAAAAAAGTAAACGGTTTTTTACTGGTGAACATAAATATAAGTGTTATTTAATTGAAAAATTTTAATTCATGATGTAGGAGGAATATTTGATTTGCATCTACACAGTTTAAGCCCCCCCAAACTTTCAGAACTGAAAATAAAAAGCTTTATTTACCTTCAGTATTTGTCTCCTGCTTATTCCATGACTGGGAGGACAAATGGCCTGACTTTTTGCGAGGACTCGTGCTCACTTTTCTCCAAGAAGCATTCTCACCTCTTTTCTTACTACAATTTTTGTAGCTCGAAGCCACAGATAAAGGAAAATTTCCTCCCTTAAAATCTGCTATATAATTATCTAGCTCTGAAAAAAAAGTAAAACAGTGTTAAGAATTGATTGTTGGAAATGGTTCTTCTTGGAGTACCTTATACAACTACTTAGTTTAATGACTGTAAATCCTTTTAACCCCACCATCTCCCTTCATAACTACAGTTACGTTTGTTGTAAGTTTTAAAAACAGAAGGAAGCAGTTAAAAGCCCCAGTACAGCAACGCACAACTACTTGGCTTTCAGACAGTTCATGGTTACCTGGTCTGGGTAGAGGGCAGCCATGCAAAACAGCTTTATTTAGCAATATACTGAGAGCAGCTTTAACAACAGCCTGTTGCCCTTGGCTAGGATTTTTTTTGGCTAACGCTTGTCCTGGTACAGATGGTCTTTTCACAGAGGCTCTGGAGAGTATGGCTTCTTGTACTCTGGGAGCTATCACAGCATTCCATAGCTTGGACATCCACCTGTGGTACAAAACCAACCCTTTAAATTCAAAAACAATTATCAAAACCTGTGATTTTATACTTTGGTAACATATCAGATTTTGTATTTTCAGGAAGCACCCCATTTCAGAAAGGGACTGATTTTATTAAAGGTAGGGTTTACTTGTTTGTTTTGTATTAAACTATTTGATCTAAACTTCTTTAGGTTGCTGTGACAAACTTAGCACCTGATGCTTTTCCTCCTTCAGATAAGCACTATATAACATCCTTTTCATTTTAAGGCTAAAAAAAGTCCCAGAAAGATGCGTGTTCATGTATATATAATTTTTTTTTTTAAGTGCATGGAGATATTTCCATGTTTGCAGGTGTTAATTCCTAGCCTATTAGCTGCCAGCATGGGAAAAAGGAGGTATTCACTTATGGTTCTACCCCTTCCAGTATTCTTCCACTTCCAAACTTGTCCAGTTTACAAGACATTTCTATTCATACAGCTGCCTTGCTCTCACTCTCCTTTTGTTTATTTGATCTATGGTGAACTGTGTTTCCAGGATGCTGTGGATTTTCCAGATCATCTGGTTTAGAGACTGGGTCTGATTTTGATTAAAAAATTTGATAAAAAGGGACATGGGTCTTCTGGGACTTTTGTTTTTCTAAGAGAGAAGAACACCAAAGAAGTGAAAAATTTGTGTTAGGGAAAAATAAATGCTATTTCTTATAACTTTTGAGTTCTCTGGAGATAAAGGCTAGAAATTTCAGACTTAGGGCTCAGTTCACATCTACAACAGACACTGAGACAATCTTTTTTAGATCAACTCCAACTCTTTTTGTTTATTCTTATACCCTCTTACAGGAGGAAGATGCTAAGATTGAGTCAGATGGTTTATATTAAAGGTCTGTAAGAAATTATAGGCTTTCATGCTGTGTTCAGCTTTGCAGAAATCCATTCAGAAAAAGTGAAGACTAAAATGTCTGTTTGACTTAAATGGACCATTTTGCTGGATACTTTGATACACTGAAGCCATCTTATTACCTAAAATATCATGATGATTTTTGGGGTTTTTTTTCCATTTTTTTAAAAGTTAGAACATGTAAATTATTTGAAAGATGTATTTTTGGTCAGTTGTGCAGCATAAGATTGAGCTTTTATGATATATAAATGCTCAAAGTGCTTGTATAAGCTTGATAAAGTTACATTACTTAGAAAAATAATCAGTACAGTTGTTAAAATACAATGTAAAATGTGTATTGGAGATGTTCCTTGAAGCTCCCTTAGCATAATGTTGTAGATATTACTCCATATAGTTACAGTCTGCTTCTGCTAGCTAAGCTACCAAAATAAACAATTGCTTGTATTTCAGTTATAAAGAACTCTCTTTCAATTTCTGCCTAGGGGAGCTTCCAACGTTTTGCAATACTGCCAGTATAAATGGTCAGAAATGAACACTGCAAAGATAAAATTAACTGAGGCCATTCTAATCTAACAGTTAACAACTGATGGGCATGCTCTCTAAATAAAATTCCAGCATGGTATTTAAATTCAGTTTTAAGTTTGTGCTCATCTTTATCAAGTCTCCTATTCTTTGATATAGGTGATACTTAGGAAAGGTATAACACACTCCTGCCCCTGAAAATGGGCTGCAAAGTGGAAGTAGTTCCTGTTGGAACACCATCTTCAATTCCCTAAATCTAAACCAGGAAAAAACGTAATTAGAATTTTCTTCACTTATTCACTCTACTAACCAAAAGAAGTGAAGCTACATGAAACATGCAGCAGGAAACAATTTCCTGTCACACATTCTCTTTGGCTCCCCTGCTGCTGCTTCTTCCTCTTGTCTCATGCTAACACTGAGCCCAGAGTGAACCCAGTTTGTAGATAGCTGTCTGCTGTCCTAATGAATTGGACTGACTCAGAGAAGCTCTACTAAATGCAAAAAGCAGCAAAATAGCACAGTGGAGGGGAGGGGCAAGAGGACGGGAGTGGTTAATTAGATTGAAATAACAGCAACCAGTGAGCTGCTAATTAAAAGCTATTTATTACATGACCACACTCTTAGCCATCATGCTGCCAAACTAAAGGTGTTCAGTAAGAGCTCACTGGAGCTGTGATTTTTAAGTGTTTATTAGTGGACAAAAACTACATTAAAATGGGAAGTCAGATGGCATATGGCTACAATAAAAGACATTTTAGGGTTGTACTCAAAATAAAGCAGTGAAACCAGTCAAAGTTACACTAATCTAAACTCAGAAATATATAACTAAGATATCTAAAGAATAGTTTTTCTGGCCTCTATTAATGCCACTGCAATAAATAAATGATTAAAACATTTTCGAGGACATGATCCAAAAGGAAGACGGGAGATAGATGCATGGCAAGCTTTAGTCTTTCTTTGTTTCCCAGGACCCATAAAATTTCAAGTCAATGTTACATCCACATTTAGACTTTGATAATTACTCTGAAGATCATCTAATCTGTACTTTTAGAGAATAAAAAGAAAAATGAACAAGCAAAATGTATAAAGATCTGCAGACAGAACATGAAATGGAACAGCCTCTGCACATGCTAAGCAAAGGCCCCTGGAAGAAGGGTTGGCAGAAACTAGTACAAGAAAAAAAGGTCAGAGAAGGAACAGAAGTGGTGACCTGCCTGGTGAGAGAAGTTATGGCACACCCCCAGAAACCAATGTTATACTCTGAATTCTGAATAAGTTTAAATCTTAATTAGGGGCTCATTACCTTTCTGATACAGCAAACGACATCTTAGTGTGAAATTAATATAATTTAAAATTCTATAACTATTTCTTTTATCATTTGCTACCATTTAGAGTTGGAATGTGATCAGATATTTATGCAATCGTAGGCAAGAAAAGCCAAAATTTCCATAATTTTTTAATATTACTGGCCAGCTAGCCATATGTATATGTATATACCTGCCTTGCTTACTAAGATAATACATCTCTAAACTGTATGTATGTTTTAGAATTTTGCCACATATGTAAAAGAGTGAGAAATCATTCTCAGAACTTCCTTTATGTACAACTTCAGAAGGAGACTTTACCAACTTTTGAAGTTCAGAATTCTTGAATCTTTTAACCTCTTTGTCAGAAAATAAAGGAAAGATGGCAAGAAGACTGACTTTTGCACAGTATTAGACACCTATTTCCCACTCGTGTCCTTCGGAAATGCCCTTCTAGTAATTCAATGGCCAACAGAAGTTTAAAGCTTTCAGCAGCTTCTACTGAAATACTTTTTTAAGGTTATTGAGTCAGCAGGGTTTTGGGAGAAACACGACTACTACATCTGTGGTAAGTATCTAGTTGGCACTGAACAGCATCTAACAGGAAACTGAAATCTTACTTGACTGTTGCTTGGCTGTGCCCTGGAACCACAGGACAAGAGAAGAAATGCTTTGGCCCCATAAGTGCTTCAGGTGCTCCTAGACGTGATAAGCAAGAGTTCAGTTGGTGCCAAACAGCAAGAATCCAGTCTATGATCTTGCACACAGGATCACATGGAGGAGGTACTTTGCCTCTGAACTGCAGGGAGAAAAGATGTTTGACCCAGCATAAGACGAGAGCTGCAAACACTTTCCTTGAAACCTCAGGAAGGCTTGGGGTTTTTTACTGCATGTGTTCTTCTTAAAAGATCAGGAACAGTCAAAAACAGGTCAAACCTTTTTATAGAATATATTGACATCTTGCTGTATTAAAACTTTTTTTCCCAACTACACTTCAAAAGATATATCCTTATCAATAAACTGACATGCCTTTACTTTCTTGTGAGAAACTGAGACAGAAATTTTGGCAGCAGTGCTTCTTCTACAGTGTTTAAGATTAGAATTACAAGAGATACCTACCATACACAATGCAATGTATATGATACGAATAAGACACATGAAAAAATGCCCAATAGCACTGAACAGGAATATCTGATCCAGACATATGCTCAGTGGATTTCCATATTGATTTTAGCTCTAGTAGTAGTGAAGGAAAGATGTCTTCCTCTAAGACTTGTGTTTTTAGTATGCCTTGTTAAGGGCAAATTATTTAGTGCCAGAAAAATCTCCTGTTTCCTCTGACTACAAATTACAGTCTTCATCATCCTAATCCTAGGATTATCCTCTGTAACAGTTTAAATTAAAGGAAGCATTAAAAGATGCACTGGGGATAGTAATTGACAGCACTGAAGCCAGAGCCTCTTGACAGTCTGTAGGTGAATTTAATGTAGAAAAACATTTAAACTGTTCCCATACATCCTAATAGTTCAAACTAACGGGAAAAGAGCTTTTCATCTGAAAATATGAATATTAAGGAACAAACAAGGTATCCTAATACAGAGCAATGATCTTTGAAATAGTCTATGATTCTAACAATAAATGTGCTTCTACTTTGCTTTAGATTTTTCTAACAGATTAATCTTTCTTCTATTTTTGACTTTGGAATCCCCTATTTAAAGTCCCGTAGCAACTGGCATTTGAGTTTACATATGGCACGTGTATGTATTTCAAAAAACGTGCTACAACACTGGGCATTTCAATATTTAATTAGGGAAGATACAGGAAGACACATAGCTTTTTTCTCCAAATAGCCACCATCTGCATATATGCTTGCGAGAAAATAAACTTAATGAGATTACTACCCAAATTCTGTTCAACTTCAGTCAGAGGTAGGAGCCTACCACATTGTCAAATTCTAACCTATAAGACTAAGGATTTCTTTCAAGCCTAAAAAAATAGTCTGAAAATGACATCTGTTATGTGATGCTGCAAGTTCTTGTAGCCAAACCGGTTTGGCAGAGTAAGTCTGATGCAGCCTTTGACTATGAGCAAGTCATAACTGAAAAAACATGATCTGGGAAAAGTAGTCTATTAAGAGTTTCATAGATTTCACACGATTCTTTTTTTCTATTCTGTATCCCTGCTCTAGCAATTAAAGAATACTTAGGAATGGGAATGTTTCTAAATTTCCTCATTATCCTGGCCAAAACGTTCAATTACCACACACTTCCTCTTCAGGATCTCTTTGAATCAGTAAGCTTTTATAGATGAGAACTGTGGCAAAGGGTACAGGAGATGACATCCCCAAGGATAACCTAGATATATCCAGCTGAACACTCAGAGCTGACAGTAGGTCTGTTGTCCCACAACAGGACTCTTTATTACTGACAGTTTTTTCTATTCCCAGAACAATCTCCCCTTTTAAGCCTGTTCAAAACTGCTACCAAGATTATTTTCCTTTGCAGCTGTTTTGATTAAACTCCTTCTGCCAATGTCTAACACTGTCTGACTGTTGGTAATAGCTGCTATCACTCTCAAATGGTATTCCAAGTAACTTTTGAAAGTCCACAATTCTTTTTTGCCTACATTTTTCTTTTCATCTCCCATCTTCACTTATTTATTAATATTTAAACAGATTTCCTATCTTTATTCTCTTTTGGCTTTTGTTCCGGCTTCAAACACCTATTAGCTCAAAACAACTTTTCTAATTATATAATTTGCCACTCTTTTGATTTGAAAATCATGGAAATTTTTTTTTTTGCTTAAAACTTAGACAAAACACACATATGACAAAACACACACATGACAAAACACACATATGACTATCTTATTTTAGATATTGAGAATAAATTCTTTGAAAAAGAGACTGTACGTTTGTTGAACTGATTTTTACTATCATTCTCAGGTAGAAGTTGAAAAAATTACTGAAGGATGCAGTGGACAGGCAAGTAGCCACAGTATCATTATTTGCAGCCAACCAATGTGTTTATGCCAATCAGCCATCGCCATACACCTTTCTATGAGGCCAAGCACAACATTTCCAGATGCACAGCCTGTATCTTCCCAGAAACGAATGCTTTTTTTCTTGAAACAACTTCAGTTATCTGCTCTGCTTTCGGCATTACCACCATACATATTTCACAGACTTGGTGATGAATGTAACTGCTGAAGCTGATTCGAGTTCTTACCTTGTTTATTACTTTTCTCCTTAAAATCCTCTGAAGCAAGCCTCGCATTGGCTCCCCATCCCACCTAAGCTGAACCCAACGGAAATGCTGCTGAACCAGCAGGTCAGAGCCATGAAGATGGCACTTTGCGATGGTCCCCAGTAAAAAGCAGTTCTCATGAAAGTAAAAAGCACCAGGAACTCCATTTGCTAAAAAGCAACCATAAAACACTTAACTGAAATACTCAAAGCCTTGACATTATTTCATATAAAAGCAAGAAGCAACGACATAATTAGAAAGGAAAAAAACCCACACAAAACACCATAAATTAGCTTAAAAATATGCTATCTTTGTTAAAGACAACTGTTCACAAGAAAATATAAAAACGGAACAAATTACATTTTTCTCCTATTCCCTGTTTGGCGTATATTACAATAAAACTGCACTGTAGTAAAATAATTTCTGCAACCCAAGTTCTATAAATACCTCTTTGAATAGTGCAGGGATTTTCTGAGCTCCGATTCTCAAGAGGTGCTAGAAAATCTCCGAGTAATTCAGATAAAGAAGCTCTCTCCAGATTTTCTAAAATCACAATTATTGTCTTGTTTACAGGAGGCTGTTTCACTGGGATCAGACAAGCTGAAACGGAAAAATCCCATTAATGTCTACTTAGGAAAATTTACTTCTATTTATGTAAACAGAATTTACTGCTACTAGTGCAGCAAAGGATTTGTAAATATTTTTTTTCCTTTTTAACTTGTTTACAGGAGCAGTCAGACTGGATAATTAGTTTAAAATTGAAAGCATAAAATCAAACAATAGAAAGAATATCATACTGTATATCAAGAAAAAAATTGAAAGCTATGATTAAAATAAATTCCTGAAATGGCTATAACTGGATCTTCATAGATAGGAAAGATTTCAGTACACTGAATATAAATACAACAGAAAAGACAGCAAAGACCTCTTTAAACACTTCTCTCATTTGCTGTAATACATCTTAAACTTTTAACATTTACTCTTAATACCATGTAGTGATAAAAGGTTTAAGAATAGTCCATGTCTATAAGAAACTTTATCATTCTATGAGATGGTAGCAAACAAATAGGCAATTTTCTCTTCAAAACTTCCTTCAATATCTTTACTCAAACAATCAGAGCTAGTATGGGGCAAACCCAATAGCACCTGAACCTAACAGGCATTAAAATGACATCTATACATTTTTTAACATTTTAAATATTTTTCCTGATTTTAACGTCTCATTGCTTAAAAAAGACACAGCTTTGCAAGTGTTCTTGTAACACTAAATCCCAGGTGAATGCTTCTGTAATATATATATAAAACAAAACACTTGATTATATTGTGCACTGCATTGTTTCACAACCTTTTGAAGGTGGTACTAACAACAATGGTCATTAAGGAAATTGAAACGTAATAAGGAAAAACTTACAGCAACTGACTGTATCTGATCATTGCTGTTTATTTGCAATTTCCTGACTATTACTGCACTGTTTCACTAAGAGGCTGCAGCTTGAGAGGAGGGAGGACAGGTACCCCCTCTGTGTCTGATGGACTCATTTAGAGGAGAAGTGCTCTCTTAGGAAAGGAGATGCAGCAGAACAATGGGGAAAGAAGCCGGCAGAAAAATGAGAGACCCAACAAGCAGCACCATGCTGAAATGCAAAACCAGACTATTAAAAAGAGTGTGTTGCTGACAGAGTAAAGCATCCAAAAGAAGCAGCTTTCCTAAGAGACAGTGGCCAGTAAGCAAACCAAACTGTGAGTGACATTCTTGCCTCCAGGCCAAACACCAAAGCCTGGCTGACTTCCGACTAAATGGTCTCTTCTCTCCCACCAATGTGATGGCACTGAAAGTCACATGTGGGAGTAATCACTGGCACAAACTACCCTGCGAACTGTGACCGGGATTTCCCGAGAAAAAACTGCCATAGACTGAAGTTACACAAGGCAGTATGAGAACAAACAGAACAGAGCACTGCACGGCATTGCAGAACCTGACAGGATGGCTCTGCTTTTGTTCATGAGCACAGACAGTAGACCTTCAGCTCTGATTCAGTAGATCTGAACCAGAGCAATCAACTTTTAAAGGATCACAAACAAAGGGAAAAAAGAATGAGACAGAAATAAATGTTTAAAACTTCTAATTTTACTTAAATTGTGTGAACTTTTGACAGAGCTCCTTATTGGGAGCACTGTCACATTCAGCTCTCCCTCAGTTTAGACTTGTATCATTTGGCCCCAAGCACCTGAAAAACGATGGGTTCCATTAAAACATGCCATCCACTATGCAAAATGTTTTTCTATATTTCTTTACTTTGCACCATTAAAAATTTTCCTACAGACCACCAATATTAATCTTGCTGAAATAACCTTACCATTACTTATGAACAGTTCCGCAAGTTGCTCCTTGGAGAAACCAGCATCCACTTCAACCTTAACAATCTCACATGTAGATCCTGCAGCCACTTGCTTTTGCTGTGTTGAAAATTTATATATTTGGTGAAATAGTGAAAACTCTGTTTTATGGACTAATTTACGTGATATGTTTGTGGAAATACCTTCATGCAGGCCGCTATCTGATATGCTATATAATCTTGCAAACTTCCTTCTGGACCATGGAAAATGACATTACGGTATTGTTCAACCTACAGACAGATAAATATAAATATTTATTTCATAAATAAATTATTCTTGGAAGTTCAGACTTGGATTTTTTTTTTTAACCTACATGACACAATCAGTGCCTGAAAGACAAAATTCTCTGATTTGCACTACGGGAGTTGATAATCCTTACTATACTAGTTTCAAAGTAGACAATATTTGCATACATCTCGGAAATATATTAATGTATTTATATCCTAACTTGTAAAACTACATAGCAAGGTATTTTGTTATAACAAACTTTAAAACTTAAAACATTCATTTGGGAAGAGTAAGTTTGGTAATCACAAATATTTTCTTGATCTTGAATTAAAATATATACATCAGAATGATGCCAAAATCATCAGTTTAAGTCACTGCTAAGTTAAGGATGAGGATTTAGACTGAGGACTTTATTTGCAATAGAAATGGGATCATGTTATCAGTACGGCAGAACAAAAATTTTTTTATCTTAACTCTATTTTACGACTAAAATGTCAGTAAGGGAATACACTCATGTATCTATGCAATATTGCAGCAGAAACCTGTGGCATGTTCTCCTGACAACATAAAATACTATCCAAGGACACAGCAGAAATTAAGCAGGTTCTAAACTAATTCTGATTTGATGCAATGTTAAAAGAAATGATCTATTAAAGTTATCTCATATTATTCAAATATCCTTATATTTTGAGGTATTGAATAAACTGTGTTACAGGAGATTTCTACATAAGCTAGTAATAAAATTCAAGTCTCGAATAATTGCTTACATGAATGTTATTCTAATTTACCTTCTCCTCAAAAAGTGGAGTGAAATAACTTTGGAAAGCAGTAAGATATCACAAAGCTTTTAATATATTCTTAAGCAGTTCAGTTAATCAGAGAGCAGCTATTTAAAGAAGAAAGTTAATGCCCTCACAAGACTAAAGTTAAAGGGTAAATTTAGAGGGAACTTTATTTTAAAATAACAGCCTTCATCTCATTTCATTTTTTTAGAAGCCTTGATGTTCTTTCACAGAGCAAAAACCTGATTTTAGTCAACACTATTACAGAAGTATTTTGACAAACAATTAGCATGGAGAGAGAAGCTAGCTTAGTACTGACCAGGCGGAGGTAATTCTGAAGTGTCTGAAGATGGATCATGGATGCATAAGTCACACTGTTTAGACAGCCTTCTTGAGGTCCTTAAAATGAGACATACAAATAGCTTTCCTAAATCTCTCATGTTTACATCCACGTATGACGGATACATACAATTTTCATGCAGTATTCTACAATGACCTTTTAGAATTATAGGCTATGCAAATTAAAATGCTGAATAAATGAAAGGCATTTATCTAGCACCATAGATTCACAGGTATCCATGACATAAGCAACATATATACTACTATATGACTGAAAAAGGCAGTAGGACTTTTATGTGCCAGCATATTTCCTAAATGTTGCAGACACTTTAAAATCTAGGGAAACAATTAAATGGATATTATATTTCTGAGAATCAAGCAACACTGAAGAACAAAACCAGTAGCAAATTACTCTCAAATTATGTATTTCAAATGGAGTGTCTTAACATTCAAAACTGAAAAACTGACTTGAAAATTACCAAACAAAAACACTGTGATGTGCTCAGCTCTATTGTTCTTCAAAAAGTCCCATGGTGGCTGGGAAAAAGTCTGACCTGTTGACCATGAAATGTTTCCTGTTAAAAAGAAAAAATAAAAGAGAGAGATATTCCTTGTATGTATATAAAGCGTCCTACACTCAAGCATATTCACTTGCTTACAAAGACTATGTGCATACACTGACAAATTTGACAAACAAACCAGTCCCATGTATGAGATGTACTAAATCATGCTATTATTTGACATACGACTGAAGATACTAGTGTTTTCTGCCAGTTGAGACATAAGATAAACAGCTAGCCTGTCTTTGTATCTTTACACATAAAATAGAGTAAAATAGAATAATTTGCCCAGTCTAATGTGACTAGGGTTCAGTTTTGCTGAGTACAAGGATTTTCAGAAACCTACATAACTGTTACTAAGACCATCACATCTGGCCAATTTTTCATAATTTTAAAGATTTCTCTTTTGTACTTTGCTAAGTGAATTTACATAAAACACCAGTTCTGTTTACCTATGCCAGTGATTTACAGTCTGTATGTACCGAATATTCTGGACGCAAAGAAGCAATGCAAGCTTTGAATTGTTTTTGTAGAATCACAGAATATCCTGAGTTGGAAGGGACTCACAAGGATCACCAACTCCTGGCTCTGCACAGGACATTCCAAGAGTCACACCATGTGCCTGAGAGCATTGTCCAAATTCTTCTTGAACTCTGTCAGGCTGGTGCTGTGACCACTTCCCGAGGAGCCTGCTCCAGTGCCCAATCACCCTCTGGGTGAAGAACCTTTTTCTAATATCCTAATTAAACCTCCCTGACACAACTTCAGGCCATTCCTTCAGGTCCTGTCAATGTTCATTACAGAGAAGAAATCAGTGTCTGCCCTTCCTCTTCCCCTCATGAGGAACTTGTAGACCACAATGAGGTCTCCCCTCAGTCTCCTCCAGGCTGAACAGACAAACTGCCCTAAACCACTCCTCATCCGGCTTCCCCTCAAGGCCCTTCACCATCCTCATGTCTCTTCTTTGGACACTCCCTAATTGCTTTTTTTTATATTGTGGCATCCAAAACTGCACACGGCACTCAGGGTGAGAATTTAGTTTCACCTGAGATAGTGATTTCTCCTCCGGAGTACTAGAAGTACTAAAAGACTAATTAACATAGGGCCTCATGACGCCCAAGATTATATTAAACTGCATAATTAATTGTGCCATACACACAGCTAAAAGTAAGGAGTGCTTTCATGCCAGCACTGTTCAAAGTTTCATATCTAGTATTGGTCTTTCTTAGTCTAAGCTTTAAAAGATGCAGTAATTCAAAGATATTTTTATCTTACTTAGAAGATTTCACAAATTCGAGAACATCCCCAGGTTTTGCTTTTTTCATTAACACCAATATTGATACCTAGTTTGACAGAAAATATACTGCTTGCACTGAGGCCAATGTTGGATTCTGCAGCACTATTAAATGACAGGTCTTCTAGGCTCCTCCATCCATCAGAAGCGATTGCTTGGAAATGGTTTGTCACTGCCTGACTCACTGCTTTTGAAAAATCATCCCATGACGTCTGCTTGCGGATATTTAAAGCACATATTGTATCAAATTCCTCTGTACCACAATGGACTGGTTCAATGCCACTGACTGAAATCCTTACAGGTACATTAAGAGCATCTGTTGAAAAACAAAACACCAACAATGAGAAAAACTGTAAAACTCAGTTTAAAATAACCCTATTGTTATAAACCAAGAGCATCTAATATTACAAAGGAAAGCTACAAAATAACTCCTGCTACAGAGAAGCAAATGGTAAAAAACAGCACAGATCACCACCACAAAATCAGAGCAGAGATGAAAATACCAAGGTATCTATCATTTTTTACAAAAAAAGTTCAATATTATTATGCTTAAATAACAGGAAGCAAGACAAAATTTACTTGATCTTATATTTCCTCAATCTTATATTTCCTCTTTACAGACTAATTACTTATAAATTAAGACAGATGGCAGACAATGTCTTAATTTTTCAGTTTATTCTGTTTGTGCACATTTTTATTATCAATGTAGAAAATAATTTTCTGGCACTAGTGCACAAGTGGAAAACACAGCTGAGCCAAACATCTCTAAATAAAAAGCTAAGAGCTAAGACAGAAAATGCACTTGAAAGGGTGTATTTGATTTGCTACAGAGTAAGTGGACAAAATGTTAAAAAAGGAAATTGACATGCACATTCTAGAAACTATGAAGTATTTTAAATCTTGCTCTATGGAATACAACTCAACAGAAACAGCAGTCTCTGGGGATCATTTAGATGAGTAAGAATGAAAAGGAAACTATCTTCTAATTTTCATGCCAAACAATACCTTTCAGAAATTATCCCTGAAATTAAAAAAGTACACCATAAAAAAACCCCCCATATCAGCTTATTATGAAGTCTTGCAACATGATCTTTGTTTCCCTTTTGTGTCCAGAAGTGAGATCTTCAGCTGATACAAACCAATGAAGTTTTTCTGATGTCAGAAAAGCTCAGATTTAAACCCACTAGCCTACCATAGGGAAGAGATTACTCAGAGGCACCCTTCAGATGTGGAATTGTGAGAAATGTATCAAAGCCTTGCCCTTCTGATGGCTGGACCTCAGGGAAACGCGCACAGACTGCAAGGAGTACAGAGGGTTCTCCACAAGGAAACAGGCCCCTAGGACAGAGGTTTGGTATATGCCTAAATTTCACTGCTTGTGGCCTCTATGGCATAGCTGGCAATCCTGGCCCCCTGTCTTTCAGATCTGTCAGAGCACATCCTCCTGTCCTACAGTGGAAACCTCACTGGAGTGTGAGGAAGGCAGAGGATGGTACATACACACCTTACTCAAAAACGCAGTCTTGGCTTAAGGCATACAGAAGAAGAGAAGGGGAGGCCAAAGATTCTGACCTGATAAAAGCTGTTGGATCCACGACAAGCATGACCAGAGACACAGGGTACTAAGACTGATGGAAATAATACAAGCATTAATTTAACAGGCTATAGAGTCAGCCATCAGAAATTTGCTTCAGTCTGATAAAGAAGATGACCATGGGAGGAGTTTCTAATTGAAAGTGAGGTGTGTTCCAATCTGAGCCTGCAGTAAAATGCTAAGAACCGGGATTTAAAATAGCTGAAGAGGAAAATCAGAAGCAGCACACAGAAAACTTCCTTAATTTGTTGATAATCAGTGAACTCAACTACCCACATCCCTATATCCCACAAGACAAAGACCAAAGAAAAGTGAAAAAATAGAAAGCATACAAATCTACAAATGCCATAATTCTAACCATACAGAGAAATATAGATCTATTTCTCTGTATATATAGATATAACTATAGCTAGATTTATACGATGATACAAAATACACAAAACTAGTGAGAGGATGAATCAAGTTCTGTCTCAAGAAATACACAGATCAGCCTGCTCTACTGAATTTCGTGAAAACTTACAGAGAAGAAAGAAGATTACAGGTTTCAACAGAAGAGCAATCTTCTTACAGAAGTTACTGATGCTGGACAAAAGAAGTTCTTTGATGTTGTCTTTAAGACATATTTAAAGAATCAAACAAACAATCCCCTCACTGATAAACAAGTGACAAACTATGCTCTAAAAAGAGATTCAGATATGACTAGATGACCATTTTACCCTGAGGAAATTTGACAGCTACCTATCACTAAGTGAATATTTCTGCAAGAATTTGAAGAAAAGAGGAGGGCAATAGCTTTTGAAAAAGTAATTACTAATATTAAATTCAGAAATTTTAAGAGAATATGGATGTTTGCACATGTACAATATGTACCATCTTTTTGAATGGTTTAAAAACAAAGACATGAGGAATTTAATGACCTCCAACAAAATTTTATCATATGCTTTTGCAAAATTTGGAGAATAGAAACTCGCTAAATCAAGGTAATTTAATACTGTGGTGCCAAAAAAAGTGACGACTACCCTCTTCATATTTCTCATTTTTGCCCCACAAGTTCTTTACTAAAAACATTTTAATGTAGTGCTGATAGCATTTACTTACTTAAGTTTTCTAGGAGATGTTTGCAATCATCAGTAGCAACATCATGCAATGTTCGATTACACTTATCTTTTCTCTCAGCCTCTAGTCCACCATGGCTACAAAGGATTTCTAGACAGTTCTGCAAAGGTAGGAACTGTATTATTTACTTGTTCGTTTGCTGCATTAAAGTGTTCTACCAATATGCAGTTAGATTCCTAATTGAAATTCTCACACATGCATTTCCAAAGACAATCAGCTACAGAGTTTCTATAGATAAAATGATGTTTCTCACAGAGTTGAAAACCAGGAGTAAAAATATTTCATAGCAGACTTGAAAGTCTCAAATAGTGATTACAAAAAAGCAGAACGCAGAGCCAGGGTTCTACAGTCTCTAAGCAGCAAATGCTGATCAGCTAAATTAAGAAATTCTTACATCTGGCCACTAGTCTAGGTATTGATAAGGAGACAGAAAACCAGCTATTTATCCCAGTTTGAACATCTTCACCTCATTGTTCAAGCAACACTAAATAAGCAATTCTAAAGCTCAATACAGACTAATAAATAAATCTATTTAGGTAACAATCCATAAAACCAGTTTTCACTTTGCAATTCACCAAGTAGGAGTTTCCATCATGACTGACATCTGAGTGGGACACAGAAAAAGAGTAGTTTTAAAATCACCTTGCAAGCCTCTTCTTTGGAAGAATTTCTGCAAGCAGAAATCTGAAATTCTGCAAGCATAGTAAGAATGCAGTGATACAAATACGTATTTTTATTAAGTCAGGGCACAAACATCTTGTGGATGCCAACAACATGATGCCCTCTAAAAAACATCATATACTCAATAAAAGGAAAAATCACTAAAATTAGGAAAATGCTATTAGCATATACATTCGGATTGGTAGAATCATACTGTAACATGAAAAAATATTCACTATATAGATCCTCCCAAATTAGTGTTGGATAAAAAAGTTCTCCTAAAGCTGCATTCAAATCTTGATTGATCAGCAATCAGAAAAAGGATCAAGTCCTTGTTTCTAATGACCATCATTCTGCAACAATACAGGCAGCCTTCACAAAAGTTTTGCCATCTCAGATGTGCTGTTAAAGACACATCCATATTGGAAAAAAAAGAAACCAACAGAAATTATACTAGTTAATACTGTATTGCTAATATCTGGGGTTAACCACAGCAGGAAAAGCAAACCTTAAAAACACAGAAAAGCAGCTATTGAGTATTTTGATGCAGAAAAGTGGCTATTTGCAGGTTTGCATAGTGTTACCTATTTTGTAGCTGTTCTACAGAAACTTTTGCCAGTGTATCTGACACACTGAGACCCTTCATAAATATAACACTCATTCAAGGTATATCTGCCTGTGAGGTGAAATTTTACCAGGCTGTAGTTATAGCACCTGTAAGTACTTAAAAAAAATTATTACCTCACTAAGCTTGCCAGAAAGAAATCAAGCAGAAAAAAAGCACATATTTTCTTGCCAGGTTAGTTTGTTAACACTATCTCTCAAATGGGAGTAATGAATAGCAGAACAGCAGAGGGCTGAGGACTGAACTGTGAGGCTGAAAATGGGAAGTAAAGCAGGAAGAAGTGGGACAGAATGAAGAAATCAAGCTTATTTCCTTAGTAAAATGAGGATTTTTGTTGTCTCTGCTGCCTATGAAATAACAGCTAAGATGTCCTAGCAGAATTACTCTGTAAAGAATGGCACCTACCCATTTCAAAACAAAAGGATGCAAGTGTCAGCATTGCTTATATGCAGCTATCATGCACTGGAATGAATGACATGCAGTGTACATAACAGATTAGAGAATGAAGTTGAAGTGTTAACAGCACTTGGAGATGGCTATTAAGCTTTTTTAGCTTTGAAATATCCCAAACATATCTCAAGTCAATAAATGCATTAAATCAAATACAATTTTATAAAGTCTCTGCAACATCAAAACCAGGAATCTGATTGCCAGCTCTATATTGCCTTCATCACCTAAGAGACTCCCCTCAACCCCAAATGGAGATGTTATTAAACAGTCAACTTGGAATGTGCTTAGAAACTCAAACCCTCGAGTTATTAATGGAAGACATACATGAAGACTTCCAGTATCAGAACTTTCAGAGAGATGACCTAGTCAAAGCAGGTTTTAGACAGCAAATGAAACCTAAATTCAAAGTTCCTGAGGATTATACTACTGCAGAAAGAGCTAACATATTGCATATTATCTAGGTATTTGCAGACTATAGCAAATACCCTAAACTCCAACTAAATTCATGTAAGTGGAAACTGGAATGAAAGTCTGCACCTGTCTAAGAGACATTGGTAATGGAATACTGACTCTTTGTAATGCAAAATGCTGAGTAAGCAGTGGTTGTCCCTAAAGAAAACCTGTAACTTAATAAACTGAATCTTAAATCTCTGTCTATTTTGAACATATCATAGTAAATTTATCAGGAAAAAAAGCAAGTATAAGGACAGGCATTGAACTAGGCATGTAAACAGAAGCTGATTCTTGAAGTCTTGGACTGAATTTTCTTAAAATTCACTCTCTTCTGTGTTTAGCACCCTCTATTTTCTTCCTGGGTAAAAAATTCACAGTAAAATCTGACTGACAGCTACCATATAAAAAGAAGGCCTTTAAACAGTCAGTGTTAGAAGTGTATAGCTTCTGATGTCAAAACCTTCAAGTAATATTAAATTTCCAGAAATCTTCCTGTTTGTCATCAGTAGGACCTGTCAGGTTATCCTCCATGTCATCAGTTATCCCAATCTCACAAAAATGTTTCACTGCCTGGTAAAAAGGCTGCCCAAAATACTAAATTAAACAATGTATGTCTGCACAAATCTGGTTCTCAAATTTCTTCTTCTCCCCTCCTTCACAGAGGAAAAATTGTTCATAGTTAAAACACTCCTACCTCTAACTGGAAACTATGTCCATTTAATATCTATAAACACAAGACATCAAATGAATTGGCATTCAGGGTGGGATTCACCTCACCTTAACTTTGAAAATCTGGATCTCAAGTAATGATGTTTCCTCTTTTTACTAATGTCCCATAAGAAGCAGACATTTAAATATGACAATTCACTCCATACGACACCTGGATTCTGGGACAAATTGTCCACTGGAGGTCTATCTCTGTTAAATCAAGTTGGCCTATAAACTAGATAACAAACTTAGACCTGACATCTAAGCTGTAATTCTTCAAAGATGTAAGAAAAGGATTTATCTTGCCTAAATTCTATCAGGTTACCGTAACTTGTTCACATAGACTAACCTTAAAGCCTTTTGATGCTGCTATATGGGCAGCAGTCCAACCCTCTTTGTCAGCATGGTTGATGAGATCTGCAGAAACAACAGGCTTTATTCTACTGCTATAGTCATCTTCTCTCTTCTCCAAATCAAAGAAGTCTAAATTAGACTCTGCATCCATCAAACAGTTCCCACTGTTCGGCTCTCCATAGTACATGAGGAGCTTGAGACTTTCAACATTACCAGAATCCACTGCTGCATGAATTGGTGACCAGCCATCCTAAAAAAAACCAAAATCAAAAAGCAGACTGCCACCATACACATAGAAAAATGTTTGCAGACTTATATCAGCAAAGAATCTGAATGGAAGGCTCTGTCTAGAAATTAAGACAAGCAAGAGTGACACAATAATCCTCTGGGAAAACAGAGTTGCTTATATGTGTTTTGGGCGGAAGAGAGGGAAGAAAATGTAACAGAAAAAAATTTTACAGCTTTCTCCAAGAACAGCCCAACAGATAAAGCCTTCAAAATTTTTAGAAGAGTCTATGTGATACACGGTTTACATGCTGTTAGTAAACTGCTTCCTTCCTGTGCCTCAAACAAAAATGATTCCAACTATCAATATTGTTTCATGTTGCATTAATACATTTATTAGTCATCTTCACAGTTTAGACATCACAACTTTCTCTCATTCCAAGTCAAATTTACTTTCCAGATGCAAAATAAATGAATGATAAAAAATTTAGTGCAATAATTACAGGAGGAGTAGAACATTCTGTGAGGCTACTACTCTGCTGTATTTTGGGACAGCCTGTAATCCACATTTATTGTCATGAGAATCTATTGATATCAGACTCTTAAGAAAAACTTTAGAAAAGCACCTGAAAAAGGCAATCCGTAGGCACTTATTTTGAGACAGTCCTCCTCTCTTTCTCCTCTAGATACAGCTTTTTTTTGGCCATATTCTGCCATTTGCGATATATGAAACTTTACAATACTGGAACGAAAGTTTTGGGGTGTTGTCCTTTCAAGGACAACAATAAAGCACCCTAACATAAAATGTGGAAGCAAAATCCTTATCTCCACTTCTCCATCTTAAAAATAAGCCAAATGAGAAAAGTTCCATTTTACAAATCCAGAGCTGGAAAAAAGTTGCAGCAAATTGCAGGTGAAACCTGAAATACGTAAAATGGTATGAAATTCACATCATTTAGAAGATTTTAGAGAACATACAGTTTAAAAAAACCCCAGAAAGTATGACGAAAAAACCAAAATACTAATTTCAAATTATATGGTTTATTCCAGCTTTAAAGAAAAGTTTAAGTAAATATTTTAATTTCAATATTCAGTACTATACAAGGTACTTGAACTATACAAAGTATTTAAACTTACACTGGTTTTTACTGTTCGATCTGCTCCACCTTCCAACAATAGCTTAACACAATCGTTATTTCCATTTTTACAGGCCAGGTACAAAGGTGTCTGTCCTCTTTCAGCAGCATGGTTAATATCAGCCTGATACATAATTAATAATTCTGCACATCTACAGCAAACAATAAAGCAATAAAAATGTCTTATGTTAGACATCCAACACCTCTTTATAACTTAAAACATTTAAATATTTTAAATAAAGTATTGATTTTACAGATACAGATCTACCTGTGAGCAACCCGTATACACAAGTACAAAGTATAATTCTGTACATAGGTATAAAGACAGGTTACTTTAAACATGTAAATCTTAAACTACCGTAACTGCATTTAAAAACTGTGAATGTAAAACACTGAATTTCTCAAGACTGATAAAAACTTGATGACAGCTGCTTAAGAAAAACATTCAGCTGAGCAAAAAAAGAAACATTTCTGACTAGTGATATTTAAAATAGATTTAAAAATAAAAGAGAAAAAATACAACTAAGGACTAGGACTAGCTTTACCAGCAAAAGGGACATTCATCTAGGGAAGTAACCTGGTGGGGACAGCAAAACAGCTATGGCAGTACCTACCATTCAGAGCCCTGAATGGAAGCCACTCCAGAAGAATGGTTTGGCTGTACTGCTAGCAGCTACTGGGTTATGGAGCATGGAAGATCACATGGAGTGCTGAAGAGCGTTTCACTTGGGGCTGGCATTTAGATCCAAGCTCCTGTATTTCCTCACAGCCCTGTAGCAGTAGGTCCAGGTTTTTTCCCAGCTCTTGTGCCAGGGTTGGCTACCTTTCCCTCCCCTAACCTAGCTTTTCAACAACACTTAAGACCTTGGAAAAATCTTAATGCCGGTCAATTCACTCTGCAGTTCAAACAAGCACTGTTAACAAAGATAAGTTCCCAGTTCTCCAGCTCATTATTTATCAGTTCTTAAAAAATAGAAAGCATATCAACAATAAAGCCTCAAAGCGGTTAATGCAATGCCAAATAACTGCTGACTAGGAGACCATACTGTAACAAAACACACTATGACAAAATATTTAAAACAATATAAGGTATATATAAGAATATAAGTATATAAGAAATTACATACTAAAAAATCACAAGTATTTAAGAAAATTACCTTTTGAAAAGTTTTTATCCAGTCAGAAAATCAGTTAAGTTCAAAGTAAAATGCACAATTTTAGAGAAGAGTAAAACAGACAGTATTGATATGAATTACTTAGCTATGCTTTCCAAAAATGCTTAACTGAACAGAAAAAAAATACGAATAAAAATAATGTTCTGCCTTAATAAATGTTAGACATACATCCTAACCATGCAGTCACTAAAGCCATCTTAAGAAGGGCTCATAACAAGATACTTCCATACAGCAATTCAAGATTGAGTTTTAAGTCTGCTAGGTTAGAAATATCTCATTTGATATTTTACATTGTATTTGGTTAATCTCGAAAAGCTACATTGACTTTACACCTCAAGTTCAGGGAAAGTCATCCTGGCCTGGACCACACGGGAAATGATTCTGGAAGTTTCTCCTAAGACCAGTTTCTGATCTGGTGATTTTACCGGACTAGCCTCAAAAAACTAGAATTTTTTTTCTGACTACATAACTAGGGTTAGAGCAACAGTACTGTCTTGGCTCAGGAAGAAGGTTAATGAAGATGTCACAGAGGACTGGTTAGCAAGTCTATGACAGACACCCACTGTGCAACTGAGAGCAGCTTAGTGCTGCCATTAACTCCACATTAGGAGACAGACAATACTGTTGCCCCAAATTCTACCTATTAGTACAGATTTTTTTTCTGTGCCTGAACTTTGAAGCAACCAACAAATCAAAAAGCCTGAACCATTTGTAGTCTCTCTGACATTTTTGGCTAGCCTTGTCATTATCCTACGCTCAATTTTACAATTCAGTTCATGTTCAGTATCTAAAATAGTAAAAGCAAAAAAAAGTGTTTAGGGATATCATGTTACATAAGTAACTCTAAGGCAAAAAGAATATAAAGTCTGCAATGTCACAACACAGCAGATGATACATAGCAAAGTGTTGTGAGGGTAAGCCAGGGAAATAAATAACTTCCTATTTGAATGAAGTGTTAAGATATTTATTTTAGTGAGAGAATATGAAGAGTGTATTCTGGCTTTGTCCTGTCAAGCCACAGATGTTTTTTACAGATTTTATACAAAACACTGAAACACTTAACTAGACACATATTTCTGTGCTCAAAACACCTAGTGGGCATCTACTACCTCTGGAGTAAGACTTCCAGTAAAAAATGACCATTAGTTGATGAGTTTGTAATCCCTAAGAAGTGTCAAGCATCTCTGAAGATTCTTATATACTTATGGAAGACTGGGAGAACAACAGAGATCCCACTCTTCCTCATTGTTGGGTCAGGGCCTATCATAGTGTAACATGCAAAGACTGATTCCTATGTGTTACTGTATCAGAGTAAAATCCTTAAAAATAACAAAATGTAAACATCAAAAGAATCAGAAAGATAAAAAAAAAAGCAAATATATGCAAAACAAAGGTAAATTCTGTAATGAGAAGTCTTAGTAACTCTGTTTAAAGCCTTTGGAATTTGTAAAATAATTTTCTCTGGAAAAGGATGCTCTGGAAACAGTTATTTAATAGTTGCTTCCAACTTTGAGTTCTATTTTCTATGATTCTATTACATAAATTATTCAAACTACATTTTGAAGAATGTTTTTAGTAATATTATTTGACTTGTACATAATTTTCTCTTTTTCAAAGTCAGAAAAAAACCTTCAAAAAAACTTGTTTTGTTGTGTAAGGTATTTGATTCTATATCACTAAGGAGAAAACTCAGATGTTCTTTTGCCTCTGAATCCGATATTCATAGTTTTCTATGCTTGAAAAAAATCAGTGCAAAAATATTTTCCTTCTTCCTTTCTCTGTTAATCCCATACTATGGCGGGTAACTCAAAGAAAATTAAGAAATTCAGAGGTATGATGCCCATGTAGACCAGCACCACATTGTAACTGCTAAGAATACATGCTCAGCAACCTTAAGAGCTGAAATTGGAAACAAAACAAATAGAAAATATTAAAATCAAAATGGTATAAGAATATGAATTTAAGTGGCTGCTTTCAATAAATTATAATTAAATACATTTATACATAAAAATGCAACAGTAATGTAATGAAAAATGTATGTAATGTAAAGAGAATATAAAATTGAGTAACAGCTGACAGGCAAAATCTTAAAGGCTTCACTTACTTGACACGTCCCTGAGCAACTGCTGAACACAAGGGTGTAAAGCCATTTTTATCAGCAGCGTCAACTTGTGCTTCTGCAGTCAGCAGCAATCTCACACAATCTATAAATGGAGCAAAACTACAGAATGAGTCAACAAGATCAAGCAGTTAAAACTACCAGAGGCTAAAGTCTGCTCAAGGGGCAACAATCAGCCAGTCTTTTGGACTACACATCACACCTTAGGGGATGGAGATAAAAGCTCAGGAGGAAGTTTGCAGAAGAGAGATGAGAATTGCCTCCCGGGGGCATCACCACCCTTTTGCAAAAAGGGCTTGAGTTGGGTTCTGCTGGGATTCACATACATGCCCACTGCAGGCAACTCCCCCAGCATTAGCTATTTTACCTCCAAAGTGGGGAATCTGAATTATCCAGGAGTCCCTAAAGGCATCACTGCCTACCAGCAGTTGTGACAAATATGACAGCCACAGGGGAGATGTTCACAAGCCACACAGACCTCAAGCAACACGCCAGCCAGTCTTATTTTAGGACACTTTGACTTGTGATTGCAATGACAAATAAAATTAGCTGACAAACTCAAACCTCCCCAAACCATTCCCATTCATATATTTCCAAAATGACATGCTAAAAATAGTACCAGCCTGATTCCATCATCCCTACAGCTAATTTAAGATAATTAATTACATAGTAATTAGACTGCTTTTCATCCATAAATTGGAATATCATTTGATGCAATTAACTTTGAAGAAAACAGTTGATCTGTTCCCCATTCTTGAAACTGGCTCCAGACCAAAATAAAACAAGTCTTTTGTAATTGAAACTACTACTTGGAAAATAAGCTCAGCTACAACACCAATTACAAACTCCTGACCTGATTTCTGAGCAAGTTTAATGCATGCTGTTCCAGCACTCAGTAAAATCCTGAAGCCAAGTTTTGCTAGTGAAGTTTAACTCTAGACATCAGAAACGTATATTAAGAACTACTTGGATAACAGAAAAATATATTAGAACTACTCAGAAGTCTGACTAGTCTAAATCATTCTTCAATGTATATACTCCTGTTACAATTTTTTCAAATACTAATACAGATGTTGTGGAGTTGACTGAATGAATAATTTAACATTATGAAACAAGATTTTAAAACACTCTAAATTATTATTTTGTAAATTAGGATTCTTTAATTTTGAAATAAGTAATCTGATGTGAAATTATTTTTTGTTGTTGTTGTTGTTATAAAGTTGGTTGTCATGGTAAGTTACCAGGACTTGACCTGTAATTTTTTTTAAGTCATTAAAAAAATTTAACTGTTAACTAACAGTTAACCATTAACTAACTTACCAAGTCCTTCCAATCGTAAGATTGTACCACTTAAAATAAAATAGTATTTCCATTCACTTTTTAACACAACAATACTCTGCTAAGAATAACCTATCTTTTTTTCTTCTTTCCATTGTCAATCCCAGTCCTATACTGAATTATTAACTTGAAAGTACAGATTCCTGCTTGACATCCTAAAATACTTGTAGTTTATGAGGGATGTTAAAAAAACCTTTCATCTAGGAGTTTCAAGTTTTGGCTAGAATTTGGCTAGAATACTCTGCTGTTTGATCATAAAGCATATGTTAGCCATGCAGAAGCCATGAACACACAGAACAAGACTACCTGTCTAGAAAGGCATGGTTAATTCACACTTCTTGATTGGCAGATCATTCAGGTGGTAGCTAATGTCTGTGAAAATACTGTTTCTGATGAAGCTTATCTCTGTGAAAACACTGCTTCTGAAAATAGCTTTTTAATCTTAGGGATAAGTGTGACCACGAGGAAATACAGCTACTTTCATAAGGCAGAACACGTGAGCTAGTAAGCTCTACACGACCTGCTCTGGTGGCATATCAAGTAGAAGAGCAATTATCTCCAAGAAGCCTGGGTCTTCTGGATGGACTTTTTACTGGGATTTGGAGAAGGGTAATTTGGGTCAGTCCAGGCTCATTCACTCCGGTTCTGCCATAAAAGTAATCAGCAGTGGGGAATACTGGGTGGAAGGGCAGGCTCTAGACAGACATTGGTGCCACTAAGTTAGAAGTTTTGGTCATAGCAAAAGCAAAACATGGAAGCAAATTAAGACAAACACCTGGAGATTTTACTGCTCTCCACCACAGCTGGGTAGTTAGTTCTTCCAGAGTGTTGGCAAACATCATGCAGATATATCCGGTGGCTTGACAAAGCTGACTCCACGTAGCTGTATGTCTCTGCACCTCACTCTTTTCTACTTCCCACATCATTCCAGTTTTTTCCTATCAATCAGGGTACCACAGCCTCCAAATACTCAGGATAGAAGAGAATCAATTACATCATAAACGCATATGATTAGCACATAGCTGAGTCCAAAGGATATTATTTTCTCCACATCTCTCAGATTCAGGAACCCTTACTAACGCGGTGCTGCCGCTCACCCGACCCCCTCGGGGGGTGCCTCGTTCTGCCGGGCGGGCAGATGTTTCATTCTGTCCTTCTCAACCTCTTCGTGGCAGAGAATGGTCACGATTTGCAACATCATACAGCTATGTAGATCTATTAGCTAAGAAAACTACTGTTATTAAGCACACAATAGATCTGAAGCGGCTCCTTCTTTGCTAATGGTCAAATCAAGACAGTCTGACAAGACAACTTGTTCAGCTGTACCTATCTAGTGGTTAAATAATGAAATTAACAGTTTCCTCATGTCCATTCAAATACAAAGAAAGTATACATTTTTTGGGTGAAATGCTCTCTGAGAGCTACAGAATTAGGGACGGTGTATGTTGGAAACAAAGCATCTGCTATTAACTTCATGTGCTGGAAAAACCCTCTGCTGCAGCTCTCAAAAGGCAACTGTTTCCGAACAGGAAAGCTACACATTTTGCAATTAGGATAGATTAAGACGCAATATTTCAGTGCTCTTTTCTTGTGTAACTCAATTTTTTTCTACAGAATGAGCTGAGAGCATATAACAGTTGCTGCCACCATGCTGGTTACAATATGCTCTACCACTCTCTAGCTATCTACACACCTCAAATACTGTATTTCCTCCCTGAAAATGTGTGGGGATCATTCACTTCCCACTCTTCCGAGAATCTCCGAAACACGGTGTTTCTGAAGGGAGGTACTCATAATGCTTGCTTTTATCAATTCTAAAGTTAATCTTTTCTTCTGGCAAAATCTTCTCCAGGAGAAATAGGAAAATCTGGTTAGTTGACTTAGAAATCTGAAAAATCCACTTAGCCACGAAGTCCACTTTAAAAATACTCTCAATAGATTAAATCATGGTGTGATCACCCGCAAGGGTAGGCTTGTGTTAAGTCTTATGGTTAGCCTGAATGATCTTAAGGGTCTTTTCCAACCTAAGTGATTGGATGATTCTACGGAAAAAAAACCCAACAAACTTACCATTGACAACACTCAACACACTGAAAAATCTGAACAATAAATTATTTTATCCTTAAAATGACACCAGTATAATTTCTTACCACCTGGCTAGTTAAGAAAAGGTATTAGAAAGGACTTTAAAAAATATTTATTTCTATACATCCTTTCTTAAGCCTATATAATTTAAGTAAATCTGTTCTTAAAAGTCTCCACTTTGAATTGCTACATATATCCATTCACTTAAGAACAAACTACAAGTAATGAAAGAGGATTACATAATGAAGTGAAGCACAAAAATCTTCCTCCAAAACTATTATAAATCTGTACATTTCAATTTTCATATAATTTATTAAGGAGACATCAACACTGCTGCTGTGTGATTCTCTCATTCAGAGTTCATATAATCCATTTAGTTGCTGAAATGTGATGATTTGTACAACAAAGTATTTTTCACATCCTGTCAACTATAAATAGAAGAGCAACACTATAGTGCCTGTAATACAGTATTTTATCTGGAAAAATAAAAGATACTAAACAATTACAGGGTGCACATGCATACGTTTGTTTTTATTATTGTGTTTTCACAATTCTGTCAAGCGTCTTTCTTATTTGAAATTTTGACAATAAAACAAGAAACCAAATTGCCTTTCCTGTCAGTAGGAGCTGCTCTGTAATTTTAAGTAAAAATCAGGACATTTGCTTCAAAGCAATTTTAGAACACAAGATGAATAAAGAAGAATTGGGTCAATTATGGTCTCCCACAAACATTAGCAATGATAAGTGGATGTAAGCCTAAAAGAATACACCAAACATCCATTTAGTGAGGGAAGAATAATAAATCCACACAATATAATTAACTTGGATTCTTAACACTGCAGATAACAAGTTGAAAAAAGGAAAAAATCATCAAAGGAAAAAAAAAGTACTTTTTCACTATTTTAAAGGTCTTGGCAACAGGAAAGAATCTCAGGTGAAAAGGCCTAGATGTTTCTACAAAAAAAAACATAGCACCTAGAAAACCAAGACAAAATACACCATTTTGAGCAAAGGGGAAATTCCTCCTTCCCTATGCCTGGTAGCAAAATTAACCTTGAGCATGTCAGAAAAATGTACACTATCTGCCTAGCTGCAGATTTCGTATCCTAACTTTAGTTTTATCTTTAAAATACTCGAGAAAAATTACAAAATAGTCTCTCTAAGTATTATCTGGAACACTGGATCAGGGTTTTCTAATTGTATCACTAACAAATATTTTATTAAATAAAACCACAAAGCAGCCTTGAAAGCAGTGGCTTTAATGGGGCTATATTCCACCTTCTACTCTGAAATAAAATTTCGACTTTACTAAAAATTAATGGACTATTTGCCATTGATATTGCTGGATTTCATCTTTAGTATCAAAACCAGCATAATAATACTACTTGCAATATAAGAATCTGGAGGTTTTTGCATAGGTAGAAAAAGCTATCGTAATGTGCAGTGGAGTTTTAAAAGAAACTTCCGTTGAGAGCCTTGTGCTAGAAGTCTGAAAATTATTGCTAGGAGTTTGTATCCATGATATTCGTATCTGTTAATAACATACTTGCTGCATTTCATAAATATATTCATAAAATATGAAGATTGACTGTTGAAAGGTTCAGAAATGCTACTTCCTCAATACGGAGGAGGGTTGGGATCATGGGGAGAGAAAAAAAACCCCTTTTAATTTTCTCAGGAGAGCCTAGATAACAAATGAAGGCTATTTCATTTAGTTCAAAAATAAAGACAATTCATTTTACTTCCCAAGTAACACACTATTCTGACACTATCTTCCATCATTTTCACTGCTGCTGCAGAAGATCAAAACCCTGATGACGACCTATTCTTTGCTGCTTACTCCCTGTAGAGGGAAGTTCTTTCTTTCAAGCTTGCATTGCTACAAAAGATCTTTAGTTTATCACAGAGTATGGGGTGAGGACATCTGGTAGCTTTTTATACGAAGGGAAAGGAGAATCCGAATGGATGGTCCTGCAGAATGCTACCAATTTTCTGTTTCAAATGCTTTCTGAGTTCCAAAATTCTGCCTCAAGAAGCACTGCTTATATATATGCTATACCATGACTTTGGTCATATAATCTACATATCTCAATTTCAATTCCACATTTTCAAGAAGAATGCATTTTACCTAATTGAATATTAAAAACTTAAGTAGTAAGCTTTCACTATTTCACATGGATGCCATAAGAGACCTTAGTATCATTTACCTGTATGTCCATTCGTAGCAGCAGAATACAAGGCAGAATAGCCATCTTCACAAGAGTAATTAATGTCCAGTCCTTCTTCATTAAGCAGCATTGATAATAAAGTGACATTTCCCTGGGCAGCAGCTTGGTGAAGAAGGGTGGGCCTGCCACCCAGGGGGACAGGACCACCACTTGTTAACAAAGGGGTTAGGGAGGAAGACCAGCCTGTGAGTTAAAGCAACAGAAGTTAAGAGACACATAAATGAAGCCCTGCATTTTCTGAGTTCTTTTAAAAACTAAAAAGTATCTTCAAAATGACTGCAATTGTTAGTTTAGCACAAGTTTTATGATGGTGCTTTGTCTATACATTAGAAGGTATTCTGAGAATAAAAACTGCATTCAAGGGTGACACTTGTTAATACAAATGAAGAGGACTTCACTACAAAAGGTCAATGTGAAACTCGTTGTGAACTGTAGCAGCAGCTGGACGTCTCAAAAAAAAATTATATTATCAAAATTACAAAACTAACAGACGTTTTAGATTTTAATTTTATCTGCAATATGCTGGGAAGATTTTTTTAAAAGTATCTACAGAAAAGTTTTCAAAACAAAGCACTTATTTTCATATATAATTTTATCCTCCTTAGTGCATACTTTAGTATTTATATATTTAGTATTTATATAACACACTTTTAGTTATAAAGATAAATCGCACAGACAGCCCTTAATGACTTAATGTGCCTTTCAGTAAGTTTGAAAAAATGTAGAAATCATTTACACAAATAATACAGAAATAAATATATTTATTATTGAACTCTCCATTAAGGTAACGTTCCTTTTACTCAATGATACTTAAACAATGTATTACAAAATGCTCCAGTGGGAATGAATAACAGGTTATATAAAATTTATGTGTGAAAGCTTTCAAGTCACTCCATTAACAAAGACTATTCAATCCAAAACTCTGAAAGCTTAGGAGTTGTGGTTAAATGTTCTGTTGACTACTTATCAGCTTTAGTAGGGACTTTGTTAAGAATATGAAGTTTGCTGCATAAGGCATGGAATATTTTGTGCATTCTTCCTTGATCAAAGACTGTAAGAGAAAATAGGAGAAAGGTTGGGTTGTTTTTTTTTCATATTTTCACTATTACCTTTAGAAAATACACATCATATTCATCTCTTGAATAAATAACTTTGTCTTCTGTGGCCACAAATAGGCTACTATATGAGGCTGAAATCTGATACAAAGCAAGTTTATGCAGCTTTTAATGCAGTTTTGCAATGCTTGAGATTGAAGAAGAGCTGCAGGGCTTTAGCTTCAGTTCCATTCAAGCTGATAAGTGCTATCCAACATCTTGAACTAGAAAAAGTGTGTGGTAGTAGCAGTACCATGTTGGGATGATCTGCTCCACATTTTGGAAAATAAAATGAAATACAGAAATTCCCAACAGAATTCTACAGAAACAATAGACTGGGTACCTTGTAAGACCTCAATGCATTTTAATTAACGTCAAGACTTACACAAGAATTCATCATCTGAGCAATACCAATGAAAAATACATAGTTTGATTCCAGTTCAAAAATAAAAAAGACACCAAAAAATGCTTAATGCTTGGAGTATTTTCATATTTGTTTCTAAATTAAGCTAAATTTGTCAATTTAAATTAAGTTTACTAGTTTAGCATCTAAAGGAAACATATTTTCAGTATTTTCCCAATATTATTAGCTTATTATTAAACCTATTTTTTTATATTCACTGTAAGAAGTCACCACTGCAGCTATGAAGTTATCTTATAAATCCAAATTGAAACCAATGATAAATTGTAAAATCAACTCCATACATCTTCTTTTAACTTCAATTCCGAAGCTACGTTCTGACTATTAATATTCTTAGTGATACTTATTTCTCCAATATTTTTAATCAGAGGATTTTGAGGGTTTCTGCGGTTTATTAAAAAACCAATTGGCAATATACAAAGTAAACTGTATCCTTTAAGTGGCAAAAAGATATATTATTTTCAACTTCCAACATTTGAGAACAGTTAACTCTTAAAATTCTTAAAATAAACTCTTAAAATAAAAGTGGTTTTATTTTTCCAGCTCTTTGTTATTCTTTGAAACTAACTGTGCTGCAGCCGTTGCTATACCTACATTAATGTTTTTAAAATAGCGCTTGCGTAGTTTTTACTATCTTCTTGTGATAGTGGATATTGCCAAGGTGGCATTACCGTTACTAAAATTGTTCATCCAAGTAACACTGGAATTTTAATAACATGAATAGTATTTTGGGCATCCTTCCCTTTTGAAAAAAGCGCAATTTTTGATGTAGCTTATTTGCTAGTTTGTTTGCTTGTTCTTAGAGGATCCTTATGAGAAATGCCAAAATGAAAGGAATTTTTTAATGCCACATCTTAATTTTCATTTCAGCTCCTTGAAAAGAAAAATATGTTGTTGCAATTCAGTGATGAAATTTATTATACTAGGTTACCATTAAACGAAAACCTTCTACTGAAAAAAGATACAAAAATAAGTAATAACATAAATACAACTTCACATTCTATTATCCATGTGAAATAGTATAATAAAATTCAATTCATCCAACAAAATGCACCAACATTAGAAGATACCGATAAATAAGGGACACCATTACAGATGCAAAAAGTTCGGAAATGTGAAGCATCTGTGAAAGCTTGTAGGGCATGCAGTGATGAAGGGCAGAGGGACAGACAAAAACAGCTTCTGGCATCAGCTTCAGAATGTGAGATGGTTAATTTCAGAGCCTAGATCAGTCTTTCGCCCCCCCGCCACACACACTTTTATCTTCAAAGCCAATTGTAAAGAGAGAATAAATCAATCATTATAGAAATGAGCAAAATAAAAAAAACCATATTTCATTGAAGAGTGACACAGAAAGCACAAAAGTAAGAAGAAAGTGAAAGCAGAAATCCCAGGGGTATGATAATCCAAACGCCTACATTTGTTTCCATTTTGAAGTCTTACAGCCACTGAACTGTAGAAATCCAAACAGAGCAGAATCATTTTGGCACCGATTCAAAGGCTGCAGAGAGTAATGAAAACACTGCCACAGATTTTGAATCAGGCCATAAATGTTCATTGTAATGTCTCTATGTGCAGTCTGCTTAACATTAATGACAAAGGTCCATGTCTTTTCCTACCAGGGATGAAAAGAGCAACATGTGGTACAACAGCCCATCTCTAAAAGAAGTTATAACACATTACTTTAGCAGAATGCATAAATGACAGGATCAGAGCTCTCATTTTATGTTTGCTCTTAATAGTTCCTCTTCCTAGAACCAAGACACTTCCTTACTGAAAAGCAGGCTCTTGATATGATCCTAAAGCAATCTGAGCTAACTAGGAAACTCTTTTAAAATTAATAAATATAATATTTTAGTGGTTAGGTTATTATCAATTCATTTGACTCCACAGTAAGAAGAAAGAAGCATGAATTTATTGACAAACAAAAAAATAAAAAAATGAAGGATTCTGTCACTGTCCTTTAATACATTAAAATTCTTTGGCACTGTTGTTAAAAATAGTAAAAAATTCTGACTGAAGCTCACTACTTACTATACAATAAAATATGAATAAGATTTAACCATGCTCTGCTTTAAATGAATGCAAAACTGAAATTCTAAACATTTTCTGAAAAGAAGTGAATAAAACATATTAAAATCAACCAGATCATTAATAAAACTAACTGATTCTGCGCCTAAAGGACATGAAAATGCAGACATGGGAAGGAGATTTCAGTAGTATTTGTAGTTTGTTACAGATTTCTCACCCCAAAAAAAGTAATAATTAAAGTAATAATTAAAAAAGAAGCTGAAAAAAAGGAATAAGTGGCATGAATTCAGGTATTACTGACCACATTATCTTAACAAAATCAGTGTTATTAAATTTGGTTTATCTTTCTATTTCCATATATATTTTAAAAAATATTTTTTTTCTTAGCATAAAATTTTGAAGGAAATATTTTTCCATACTTGCATAATATCTGTTGCTCTAAATTTATTTAGTTCTGCAGTTTGCTAGAACACTTGGCCAAAATAGATTAAATTCCCTTAAAAACATAAAGAAAATGAGATTGAAGAATAAATGTAATAAAATATAAGTATTATTTTGGGTAAAACACAAAGAACCTCCTGCATATTTTTATGCATGTTACAGATAAAGTTATTAAGGTTCTTTGAGCCTGTATGTAGCCAGTAAAGGAGATACTAAAATAACACCTCCATATTAATAAAATAAAATAGCATACAACTAAGAAGAGTTTAAGCAATATTTTTTGGCAAACTTTAGATCATGGGATATGTTTCCCTTGTGCAACTGCAAATATTCCCAAAAACCAGGGTAACTTACAAAGTACTAAGATCAAATGTTCAGAGCAAGGATTATAATGGAATTAAATCACCAAGTATTTACATGCCTCCCCAAAACAAGTGAAGACTTAGAGAAGGAAAGTAATCTTAAAAATTAAAAAAACCCGAACAATTTTGACAAAAGGTTGTATCTTTGAGTGTTTTCTCTGAGAATGGTCACACACTTCACAAGAAACACAAATTAAATATTTGGGCGCAGAATCCGATTGAAAAGAATGATTGTTCTCATAAGGAAAAAAGTAAATACCGCAAAAAAACAATTAAAGCAAAAACAATACGTAGAGTTATGAAGAAAAGCACCGGTAATTTCATTTTTAAGGTATGAAATTTATTCTTCTAAAGAATAACCAATAAGTATCTTAAATGATTACCAAATATCAGATAATTAATGTAATACTAACTGTCATATACACCTAATTCATGCTGATAGGATTTGTGGAAGACAATCTCTTGCCTACAAAAACTATTCACTTTGAAGCTGACTTTTCCAGTAATTTGTTCTATGTTCATAAAATCTTAGATTTTTTTTTAAAAGAATTTTTAAATTCTGCTATGGAGCCTAATAGCACTTGAAGGCAAATTTTGGATATTATCTGAAATACTGGGAGACTAACGATCTATCTGACATGGCAATCAGACTCATCTTGGAATATGAATTTAAGATGAGAATTCAGGACATCCATATGAAAAACAGCAAACTAAAAGGCAGTCATCAAATCCCCACGTTTCTGACTGAGGAGTAGTAGAGAAACAGAAGGATAACATTTCTGTGCTCATATTTTTATGGCACAGTTCAGAAATGAGAGAAGATTCTGACAGTATGGCGCGACAACCAAATGTTAAAAGGATGACTAGGTTACTCCTGATACATGTAGAAAGTCTTCAGTGAAGTGGAATGGGAATAAAAATTGCTTAATACCAGGAAACTGGCAATCTCCTATATACACACACTCAGTTTTGCCACACACTGTTTTTGGAATGACCTCCTCAGGACTGGTGCTTGAGTTCAACACACTTTCTAGTTAGTGGTGCAGCTACCAAGAGAAAGTGGTTGGTTACATGTTGGAAGCAGATCAGCTGTGCAGGGCTTTTATATCCTACAGATAATGATGCAGGGACTAGAGTTATGAGGGACTGAAGTATCATAACTGAACTAACTGTTGAAAGTTTGAGACAATCCAAACATTCTTCAGTGCCGATGAAGGTCTTAAGTGTTTCACAACTGTGTGTGCCCCTTTCTTTTCTGTGTGTGCCCCTTTCTTTTCACTGCAGTGCAAGTCAAGCTAAAGAGGAGCTTCTACCTAATGTTGTAGTGCTACTGATCCCAGCAGGGAAATATATTGATAAAAAGATTTATAGGAGATCTACATTCACTGAAACGTACATCAGTATTGTCTTTGTTCACTTTAAGGCCATCAAGAAGATTCTCTGAAGCTGATGGCACATTAGACACACCAGTAAGTCGCCACCACAATGCAAAATGAGCAGCAGATACACACCTCGACTCCAGACTTAAGATTATCAACAGTTAGAGTTCAAATTTCCAACAGCAAACTAGTGCCTATATTTGTTGAAGTAAACCTGTGAGATGCCATGCATGAGTATTAACAAAGCCTACAACCAAAAAAAAGAACTACAGATAAATAGAAATAAAAATGAAACATATTCTGTAGGTATGTAGTGATATATAGGAAACTGCACTGTTATACAGGCAATCACATGCCTTAATGAGCAACCATCTACTGCCATAGCAGAATACCATAGCCCCAGTTATGCCCTATTTTTTAAAAGAATCACACAGCATCAAAATACATATTCCATGGAAGATCACCGGCAGAGGTAATGTCCAAAACATCATTTCAGACTGAGAAAGCATTCTGAAGTCCAAAATACCAGCATTAACCAAAAATAAATAAAAAAGAATTTAAAGGAATTTATTTAATATTCTATAATCTGCAGCGCAGTTACTTTAAACATTAGTCCTCTTTATCTTTTAAAAAAGCCTTCAATATGGAGACTTCCTTGAGGAAGCAAACTAATTTATAACATTACTAAATCAGCGAAAGAATTCCCATACCCCTGGAATGTGGAAAAAATATAAATGAAAATTTTAGCTTTTAGGAAGCAAGAAAGAGAAAGTTACAACAAGATAAATAAAGCAAACAAGACATATAAGAAAACCAAAACATTATTTTTGAGGGAGACAGTTTGTAGCATATCAATCCCTTTACCTGATGCTGTTACCAGGAGGCTGTCTGAATCACATGGTCTACAGGATGAAGCACTAACAGGGTTTATGGAGGAGCTACAGGCAATGGTGGTGGGAATGACAAAGGAATTTTCTGAACATGCAGGTTGATTCAGTCCAGGAAAGTGGGAAGGCCAGGCACCCACCTGAGATGAGGCTATGGCTGGTATGGCACAGCCTGCAGGTGCCACAGATAAATCTATAGCAGGTTTTGGTGGCAGCTGAGGTGAGGACTTAGAAATAATTTCCTCATTTATTACCCTGATTCCTTGTGGTGAACTTGAAAGAGGTGAGGTCATGGTTTTGTTGTCAGTTTTTGCACTTGTATTAGGGGATCGATTACTATCCATTAAAACTTTAAGCTGTGGGTGTGGTGGAGAAGGAGCTTGTGAAAGCCCTGGTTTTTTAGGAGGAATAGGTGGAGGGTTTCCTCTGTCAATTCTTGATACACTTGGAGTCTTTAAAGTCATTCTACCGACTGGGGGGTAAGTGCCAACTTCCACTGAATGTGATGTCCCTGGCCGTGATGGAGTGCTACTCTGAGGGCTTGTGAATCTTGAAAGAACTTGGGTAACAGTATTCCGAGCTGCCTGTTTGGCAACTAGGTTGTCACGACTAGTAGGGGATACATCCCTTGAGGGAGGGCTTTGGGTTGTGTTTCCATTTTGGTCTTGATCATTTGTATTTGCCTGAAATCTAAATCTAGCTGCTTGGACTCGTGGATTTAGGCCTGGGTGGCCAGTAGTGTTGGCAGACGGTGAATGCAAACTGTGTATAGACGAAGTGAGCGAGGAATTCTGAGCTGTGGCAGTTGGTGTGGTAGGGGTGCAAAGGGAATTACTATTTGAAAAAGGGGAAGTGCTACTTGATAAATCAGGGGATGAGCCTGTGCTCGGTCCATTTTCTTCAATTCTGTTTTGATTCTGTGCAAGAACAGGAGTCATGGGAGGGACAAGTTCACTAGATGAAGATTGCCTGTCAATGACAGGCTTCACAAATGCTGCATTGGCACACACATTCATTTTTGTATTGCCAGACACTAGTGGGCTCACTGTAGAAGGCTTTATAGAGACAGTCAAAGGCAACTTCTTAGCGTTTTCTACGCTATCGTCCATCATTACAGTGTCTGTTTGACAGGCAACAGTTCTTGTACTTGGCTCTTCTGTTTCAACTGAAACAGAAACAAGATTCCTATCGCTATTTTTCTGAGAAAGATTAGCTTTACTTTCATTCTCCTTTCTTAATTGCTCAATCATCTTGATCATTTTATCTCTTTCTTCTCTGAGGTCACTGGTGTGTGTTTCCTCTTTATGAAGTTTGGCACGCAACTGCTCTCTCTCTGTGTCAAACTCAGACAGCTGCTTTTCCATCTGAGCTTCCATTTGTGTACTCCTTTGTTTCTCAGCTGCAAGAGACTCCTCCAGTTCAGTAGCTTTTTTCTTTTCCTCTTCTAATTTTGACATCACTTCTTCCAGTTTCTGGGCTTCCTCCACAATTCTGCCAGACAACTGCTTACACTCTTTCACTAGCATCAATACTACATGCTTATTCTTTCCACGTTCTTCTTCAAGACGAGCAGATAGCTTTTTGTGCTCCAGCTCAAGATTCTGTAACTGAGATTTTTCCATTTCCAACTGTAAGAAAACAAAGAAAATAATTCTCATTAACAATTCTCATTTCATAATAACCTATTATTAACCTGACACTGATATTTTAATGTTTGAGAGTATGACTAAAATGAACCTAGGAAGGTGATTTGTGACAGCGAACACGAGTGTAAATAATCTTATACAAGCAAAAGAAACAGAGAGCCACCTCTAAAGAGCAATTTAGAAACTAAGTAAACTCTTTTACTTTCCTCCATTGACAACAGAGATACTCCCCAAAGTGGTTAAATGCTCGTGATTCCTGAGTGATGGAGTTACCTGTTCTCCAAAAATCTGACATAAGACATAAGATAAAGTCATCTCACTACAGGAACCATACACGAGTAAGAGATGAGCTTTGCAAAAAATCTTTGAGGACAGAAATGAAGGGGTTAGTCTTCATAATTAACTCCATCATTAATATAACTGGTATACTGTATCTTGTTTCAACATTTATAAATAAGACCAACTTTTTGGCACAGGCACAAATATTTTCCTGTACTTACTAATAGTGGAAAGTCTCATTGACATCAGTAATGCATAAACTGTATTATAAGCTAGACTCAAAGAACTACCTACTAAAATACAGCTAATGGATAAGAATAATTTTTCCCCTTATTCACACAGTCGTTGCCTCTAATTCATTTTGCCTACTGTTCATGCTTTTATTCACAGACCGTCTTCTAGAAAAGTAATGGAAAAATATGTTAATTCACCATTTTATAATACACCTATGAGGATGAAATCATTTTGGGAAATGATACCTACATCTTAAACATCATGTTGGTTTCAAATACTTCAAAACCTGTTTAGCAGCTTAGGGGCTGCATTGGGGTTTTTGAGCTTTATCCCAAGTTGACACTCTGCACAATGCCTTTCATGAAACCACACCCACCCTTTCTTAAAAACAGTATCATAGAATCATAGAATGGTTTAGGTTGGAAGAGGATCTTGAAGTTCCAACCCCTCTGCCATGGGCAGGGACACCTTCCACTAAACCAGGTTGCTCAGAGGCCCAAAACCCAGTGCTAAACATCTGAAAAAAAAGGTATGGCATTATCAGTTGTTGCTAAGCAAACTGCATCAGCACCAACATCTCTTCAGTTCTGTTAATGGAAGTACAGCTGCAAATTAAATTAACAAACTATTATAATGACACTATATTTAGGAATGGTCCCAATCATAGTTTACAAATGAAAAAAAAACCCTGTTTTTTTTTCTCAATGATTTCACTGCATTTTCAAAGGATACAACAGCATTTGCATGGTTCACTAGAATTTCAAAACAAGTGGAGTATCCAACCATTTCTCTTCTTTGTTAAAATAGGTACAAAAATAATGAGAAATGTATACAACTTCTAAAGCTTGGAGATGTATAAAGATTATAGTGAAAATACTTTTTGTCAAAACTTCCTATAATTTATTATTCTGCTATTTTGTTTTCAAATGAGGTTCTGGTCCTATAAATTAAGTGTTGTGAAATTATATTACTTCCAAATAATTACAAACAGACTTTAATATATAACTGGCATGAAATCAGCTTACCATACTACTATAATACCTTATTTGTAAGCATTGCATCTAAATGAAGAATCCCTAATATAAATGTAAATCCTCTATTTGATTTCAATATACAAAAGCAGCATTATTTTCTCATTTTACATTGTCTCCTATGTCTCTCTCTCTCCCCCTCCCTCTTGTTCTTTTGGCTGCATCATCTTGAGTAGGAAAAATCTCTGAATATTTACATGGTATTTTTTCTTTTAGATGACAGATTTGGAACTAGCTGCAATTATTTACGAGTTTATGAACTAACCAGAATCTGACTTTTGCAAAATGTACTATATGCTTACATTGTATCATATCAGCAATATAAACATCTGGAAATGAGTCCAAGAAGGATTTGAAAAGGGGTAAAAAAGGATACTGAGAAAAAATATAGTGTCCCACAAAGAACTAATCAGCAAAGGCCCTTCAAAGGTGAGAGACAGTGTGCCTTGTAAGAAAATGTTGAGGAAGCTTGGCTTGCATAGTTTAGTGAAAAATAGACAGAAAGATAATCTAACAGCAACATCTTTTTGAAGGGCCCTTACAGTCATGACAACAGTCAAATTTGTCTTGGTAATGGCAGGTGGGGCTCCATAATAAATGGTCTCAGAAAAGAAAACTTGCCCTTTGAGAGGCTCAGTCTCGGAAAAAAGTTCTTCACAAGGACACCAGTGCAGAAAAGCTGCAGTATTGCCATTCCTGGGGGTTTTCATGACTAAGCAAGACAAATTCACGGATGACCAGATGTACTGATGATGATAATCTGCTTTAAGCACAAGGTTATAGACTAAATTACACCAACAGGCCCTTTCCAACCCACGCTTTCCTTTCTTTGAGCATGCATCCCAATACTAACTCCTCTGCAAACTCTCAATCAAGAAGTGTCATTTTGATGATCTGTTTCGTGTTCCCAGGAAAACTCAAAATTAATTTTCACAGCAGCTCCAATAAAAGCATGCAAAGAGAGGGAAGAGGATGGAGACTTAACACACAGCATATCACATCTGAGAATTAGATGTTTGTATATGGTAAGCCTATGACTTACAGTCCTTCGTGCACCTCCTTGATTCTTCTACATGTTGGTATATTTTTATGCCTTGTTTTTTGTGCTCAAATAAAAATTTTATTCATAGAATGCTTCTGAGGTGATTATATTCACAGATATTAGGTCCCCCTCAGAATAAGAGTTCAGTCAGAGTCTGTTTAAAGTTCAGTAGTATCCAGAGAAAAGAAACACAGCTGTACACAGACTTCATTATTTAGAGTGGGACAGTGAAGCAATTCCAAACACGAAGATAGAGGCATTACACATTTAGAGAAGGAGGAGCCACTCTTGGAGGGAGGCAGTGCAACTGGCTTGTATTTAGGTCACATTTGTCTAGGCTGATTTTCTTCTTACACTGCGTCACCCTACCTTGTTGAACAGTTTTCGAAGTCCCTCAAAACACCTTCATTACCCTCGTCAACAGAAGGATTTGAGAGAAGAACAGATGGAAAAATGTGGAACTAAGGGAAGGTAAAACACTGAATGAATGGTTTGTAAATGAATGGAGATGGTTGAGAGATACATCATCTGTTGCCACAAACCCGAGGAGTTTAAGAGTGTCCTGTACAAGTAGCATTTCTAATGGAGCTTAAAAGAGGAAGTTGTAATTCAGTAGAGAGTCACACAGCTGCTCAACAACGTGCAGTTTGTTTTCAAATCCTTAAAATTAAGACTTAAAGAAAAAAAGGCTCATGTATTCTTCTCGGAAGCAAAAGACAAAAGCATCCTCTCCTGTACAAACAGACTTACAGATACAGACTTTGGTATAAAATGACAAAAAAAGGACAAAATGTACATATTACTACACTGACATATTCTTAATGTGAGCCCATCTTAAGTGCATGTATCTGTCCATATAATAAAAGCCAGAGACAGATGAAGAACTGAGGTACAAGAGGAGACTTGTGGCCATGAACTGAAACAGGGAACTAATTCAACTGTCCTGGCAGATGTGTCAGGGTTTCTCCCAATATCCTTTTTATGTCAGAACAAGTAAGCTTGCTTGCCCTTTCCTATTTTTCTATTTACTGAAAAAGCATATGAGAAAGAAAATTAATACTTAAGTGTTCTCCTACATAAAGTCTAGTAGTACCCTTTCCTTTTTTTAATCTGCTTTCCAGAAGTCTTAACAGAGCAATGATGCTTAAACTAAACTAAACAACAGAGCTAAAGTAGCAACAAAATGTTTGCTGGTTTAATTTAAGCATGTATTTCCAGCAATTTCCAGTACTTTTGCGTGCATGTTTTTTCCCAAAGAGCCATCACTACCAAAATCAATTTAATGTCAATTGTCTTAGCATGTCTGTTGTTTGGGGGTTTTTAAGTCAATGTAAAACTGTCACCAAAAAGCTGTATCACAGCAGTAGAAGACATTCTATCCACCTTATATCCAGTGAAGATGATTAAACACATAGAGAGCATTTTTTTTCTATTTATTCAAAAATACCTTGTCTAGATTAGTCTGTTATATGACTGTTTCTTCTCTTTCCTCACAGAAACCCCTCCCCAACATATTCATATTTAGCTATGTTTTAGGAAGGTATGGCTTGCATATTGGTGAAATACATGCCAACAACCAATCATCCACTATCAAAATGACATTGTTTTATCTTCAGTCTGGCACTTTTTTCTGCAACATACTTGTTCCAAAATAATTTTCTTTTTACAGTAAATGTTCTAAATATGCAAGAAAGTGTTTTTAGAGTTATAAAGCCTTTTTACTGATTTATGAAATAGAGCCACCTAATATAAAATTCAAATAAATTATTTATTTTACTCTATTCAGGTTAGAACAAAAATAACAATAGGACTTCAAGGGTCCAATGGTATTGGTTTAAAAATATATTGTGATGATGCTATCTCAGCTCACACTGAGCTATCTACTTATATATCCACTGTACCAGCTTGTACCAGTTATATTTAATTTTTTCCATAAATAGAGCTAAATTCACAGAACAAATGAAGTGTGCATACAAAATATCACCAGAAAACCAGCATCTCACTCCATATGAAAATCAAGTGGCAATATATTAAGCTCGTAATGTTCATCAAGACAAAGATGCAAATTAAAAAAGCAACATGAAAGAACAAATCAGGAGAGGGAAAAGGAAAAAGTTAATAGCAGGATACCTTCTTTTGTCTGTTTTCAGCAGCAGCCAACTGAGCCGACATTCTTTCTTGCATTTTCCTGCAGTGAGCCATAACAGCTTCTAAAATGGACAGAGGGTTCATGCATATTGGCTTCTTTTCTTTATCACCAGCACCTGCCTCAAAGTCTCTCTGAAGAGCCAGAAACGGGTCACTCAGATTAAATCTTCCATATCGCTCCTGGATAAAAACCTCTTTGCGCCGGGCCTAACAGAAAAAAAAAAAAAAAAAAAAGGCAAACTAAAAACAGAGAAATGAAACTAAATGCATTCTCTAAAGTACATCCACACATAGAAGAAACTTAGACTACAGGGAAATTAATATACGTCATTTCAGGTTTTAAAGTATTTTCTTTAGGTATTCGTTTACAACCTCTAAAAGAAAAATATGCCTCAAAAAATCAGAAAAACACCCACAGTGCAGATAAACACCATCAGAAAGAGAAATCGTGCAAAAATAGAGAAAAACATTTCGCTGCAACTTGGTTCAAATTCGGTTTTGAAGAACAAGCAAAAAAAAAAAAAAAAAAGGAAGAACAAACCAATTCTGAGATACAAAAGAGGAGAAAGAGGCCAAATGCTTACCCAATGGGTTAACACATCATTTGGAAAGCTTGAAGTTAAAATTTTAACATACGGAAGTTCATGAATGATGACACACATTTTGGGGCATGAGAAAACAAAGAAGAACATAAGAACTATGTTAGAAAAACTCCTCAAAGACTAACTGCAAGTTACATACCTTAGTGAATGCCCAACTTTTTTCTATATATTGTAGACAAAATTAAGAAGTTCTTGTAAATGAGAATTTGTCTGGAAAAGAAACAAGTGTGCCTACATAGTCTGATGCTTGAAATACTTCTTGTTTGTTTTTCAATGTGATAGTATAAACAGAAATTGAAAATCTTCATTAAAAATACCAGGTCTTTGGAGCATAACTTCACAAAAAGCTGACAGAGTTCACTCAGACCTAAAGTCTAGTTTGGCTTACAAAGTCAGGTACTGACTGGTTGAAGAGACAAAAATAAACTGATAGAACCTAGTTATTTTTCATAAAGTGCCTTGCAAGTAACCCCTAATTAGTCTAATATTTTAATCTCTTAATTTATAACTTATAAAATAAAACAGCTGGTTCCAAGGGTAATATTATAAGACTGGGGGGAGGGGCTGTATTTGTAATTTGTGGTTCTATAAGATGAAGCTACAGGACAGTGTGTAGCTTAGGAATTCAACCTTCATGGAAAGGAAACCTTCAAAACCAAAAGCCTTACCATAAATGGATTAAATTGCTAATCAGCCAAGCAAGATGATAAATCCAAGCAGGTTAAGAATTTAAACAGAGAGGGATGCACAGTCCATATATAAATTATCAACAACTTAAAAGCCACTAAGTTTATATAAAGTGAGACATCAAAGTAAAGGTAAAAACAGATGTAGCATATCTGCTGTAAGTATAATAAGAGGACCACCAAGAGCCCTCATTGTTAAATCCAAAGAAAAAGCCAAGAAGATTAACTGACCTTAGAGGCAAAGGCAATCACTTGCGCCTTTATGGAGACAGATTGCCAACGAGTGAAATAATGTGTATTTTCCATTTTTTTCTATGACCCATGACCAGCTATCCTCTTGGCACATAATAAATACATGTAATACGAATATATTCTTTGAAATGTTCTCTAACATGCACAGCAATTGATACAGCAGGGCAAAAAGACTGTGTGCACCTGCCAAAATAGCAAGAGGACCAGGGATTTAGATTCATTAACCAAGAAAAGGATGAAACTATATAGTAGGGATGAGCTTCATCTGAATGAAAATCAAAACCAGAATTAAAGTGGCTATAGGAAAATGTGGAAGGTAAACACTGTGGAAAAACCAATAGGTCTCAAACATCACATGGTTTGGGATGACAGACTGGCTGAAGCCATAACTGCATAACCACAAGCACAGGGGAAAACAGACTGGCAACTCCCAAACCACAGACAGCAAAATCATCTAAAGATGCTTCCAATTCAAAGGGGAACTAAATGTAAAATATTAAAACAAATGCTTCTGTGTCTTTATACAAGGACTATAAATATAAAATACAATCACTGGATGATTTCATGGGATGAAAATACATGATAAAAAGAAGGTACCAGAATGAAAGACAAAGCAGAAACTTAGTAGAAAGGAGATGGTAAGTATTTTCCCAAAACTTAGGCACAAAGTGACAGAAAGACAAACGAGGCTTGAGGTTTTTTACAGGATTCCTCCAGCCTCTAAATAATACTTCTGTCCCTTTGCAATTCACTAAAGTACATCATATGGGAGAAATAGAAATGCTAGAATCAGAAATTTTTTCTCTTATATTGTCTTTCTTTACCAAATTCAAGTCATAAGAGTTAGTAGCAATATCACCATATCTGTTTTTCATGGCAGTCATTACCTGTAGAATATACAGTCTAAAATCATACTCCTTTAAAAGAGTGTGTGTAATTTGGTGGTTGTGTTAAAGCAGCATTAGCAGTGTCTCATATATAACTTAAATTGCACAGCAATATATAGAGAAAATACCATTTAAACTATTTATTTGTGAATAATTAACTGAATTAATTTTCAAACACAACATTTTCAGAAATAGCCAGAATATGCAGCTGCTATAGGAGGTCATCAGGAATACTGTATTGTGAAAGGTGTTATATGAATTTATAAACCGTCAGCTTTAGTTTTCTGCACATACTCATTTGCTCAGCAATGAACCTTTTAATGGAAAGACTGAGATTGGAAGTATTTAGAAGTATGTGTCCATGGGAAATGCTACTTTTTTCAGCCTATGTCAGTGGCACACAAAAGCATGACTTAAGATTTGAGCTAAATCCTCCAACAGGCAACTGCTAATGAAAAGTGACAGTAGGCACACATAAATCAAGACAAAATATATAAAATCAAAGATAAAAACCCTTTAAACAGTTAATTCATGAAATTCACTACAGCAACAGAGCAAAAGATTAAACTTACTTACAACAGCTTTTTAATGCCGTCAATACGAACATCACATTTATATAGAACTTTTAAATCCTTACACAAGACCTGAAACATTAAGCAAGGAGACTAAAACAAATTAAAAAACTGTTTTTTACGTTTTTTTATGGCTGATCTGTAACACTATATTAGATCAAGGATGGACTACCAAAAAAAATAGATCTGAAAAACATCTTCAATGTTTTCATTTTGATCATTTCAAAAATGATCAAAAGGTACAACACAGCTTCTCTTCAAGGAAGAGCTAAGTAGAAGTAGGACTTTTCAGTGTGAAACAGAGACGATCAGGGAGAAAGGTGCTTGAGGCCCGCAGGCTGATAGGACAAGTAGCGCTTGTCCCACGATCTAATGAGGGAATTTGAGTTGGACGCAATTTCTTTTCACTGAGAGCAGATAAGCACCAGAACATGTTGCCCAGGGAAAACAGGTAACTTCTGTCATCGGAAGATTTCCCAAGATAGAATGGATAAAGCCAACTGCAACTCAATCCATGTTTGACCTTAGTCCCACTTTAAGAAAAAGATTGGACTGAACGATCTCTCAAGGCGCCTTCACACCTACATTACCGCAGGATTAGTGATTTCTTCTAGGACTGTTTTTTTTTGTTTTTTGTTTGTTTGGTTTTAGCTGATAGATGCTGGTTATCCTGTCATGTAACAAATAACAAAAATGAGTTCTCAGTGGAAGGAAAAACAATCAAATATTGGTAGAACAAGTCCTACGACTTGTTTTGGATCACGACAATACTTTTTATGACCTGAGAAACAGAACTTTTAGTCTGGGTTATTTTCAAATGTAAAACAATCAGTATTAAACAGTCCCTAGGGATTATGCAGCTATACAACACAAGGGGAAGGTTTATTCTCAAGTTTTCTCTCCTAAGCCTGCAGCCAACAAGAATCTGAAGGATCTGAAGCCGTTAAGATAAACTGCTTCTTTTATGACTCTCTCAGGGAGCCTGTCTCCTACCACATACAGCAAGACACCTCATTCATCCTACATCAACCTTTCTCAAGTTACCTCAAGTTATCTGCAAGCTACCTCATGGAAACTTTCACTTCTTAACCTGATCTTTTTGCAGTCACTGACCCCATTTATCAACTGGCAAATGAAGATGGGCAGTGGGGTGTGCAGGGAGAGGAACAAAAGGAATGACGATATCTGGATAATAGCCTGTGGTTAAAGCTGCAAATCCAGTATAAGAACTGGTCTGTAACTACTTGTTTCCTGCATTCCACTTCAGAAGAAAACAAAAATTTATTTTCAGTGACAAAACTGAGAATTATGAAGTCTAATTAGACTTTTTCCTTTGCTATAGAAACAAGAATGTAAGGTGGCAGGGAGGTCTTCAAATAGTATACATCTTACTGTGGACCCACAGCTAAAAGCATAAAGCTAGGAAAAAGAAATACGATCAATTAATGTATATAAGAAATAAGCCAAATAATGAACCCCAAAAAATTATTCACATAAGCTATATCATTAGCTTTATATCCTTAATAATTTATGTTGGTATTAGTTGCACACATTTGTTGAAATGAGTTTTCATAATTAGCAACATAATTCACATACGGAACAGAGCTTTTAAGGTTAATACTGTATTCTTCCCCCAACGTATCTCAGAGTTTCCTCTTCATTTATCTGCCAACTTAAGAGAGTTCAGTGGGTCCAAGTCTTCCATGCAGCAACCGACGATAAACATCAAAAATAGGACTGCATGTCCTACACTGCTGGGGAACAACGGAACTGAATTAAAGCTGCCCCAGAACCCTTAAAACAAAATTTCCTTCCTTTCAAGAGCATTTGTTGCTCTGATTAATTTCCTTTTCCACATTAACGAAAATTGTTTCAACAGATGTTGACAGGTTCACATTAATATTTTCTCTTGACATATGAATTAGGGAGTGGTAAAAAGTTTTCTAAAACTAACCAGCACAGAAGAGGAGGCAGTAAAAGCTTATTTTATGTGTTATGTTAAAGATCAGGGTGAGCCCTTCACTCTAAATACAACTGAAAGGGTAACAGATTTTTTTAAAAGACGAAGATGTCTGAAAGAGAACACGTCTATAAATCTTCTTCAGTGAAATTATATAGTTTCTTTAAGTGATTTGTTGTAGCTATTCAATTAAGCAAAAGAGAATTATCAATGAGTATGGAATAATCAAAGCAGTACTTTCAGATACATCTGCAAAACACCAGACTGGAGGTTATCATGCCTTACTATGATTAGTTAAGAATGAATCCTAGCAATTTTCATACACAGTTGAGTTTGGGGGCTTTGTTAGCTGTTTTTAGTTGCCTTTTTTTTTTTTTAATGCAGATATAAATGATTGTTTTCAAGGTATCGTAAGATGCTACCTCCGTATAAAGCTGTATAGGAAAAACTAAAAATGGAAATGTAAACATCAATGACTGAGGAAATGGTGTCTTGCAGCATGATTTCTTTCAATGAAAATGTGATGCTCAATTTCTCCTTACAAATCTTAACTGCAGTCTAAATTCCTTCTTTAGCACAGTGACAGTGCATACCTCTGCAAAATCTACATGGGAGTTAAATTTTAATGAACTCCATACTATATGAAAAATACTTTACCAATACATTCAAAGTGTCTTGTTTCCATGTTAAATGTCAAGGATGATAAGACAAAAACTTGAGTGTCCAGAAGGACAGAAAAATGGGAATTCTCTGGATAAGATTGATGATCACAACAGGCCACTAGTTCAAAAAGAGTGAAAACAGTAGAATTGAGAAATTGGAGGACACAATCAGCAAGTTAAACAAAACCAGCATATAGGTTGATTATGCTCAACATAATTGTTTTGTACTATGAAGACATGCTCTTTACAGATGACTTAGCAGGACCATGAAAGAAGTCAAGTCATTTGGTAGAGGTACTAAGGAAAAAAGAAAACATACCCAGTTAGTAATTTTTAATGTGAGATACACATATTCATAAAAAGCATTCAAACCTATCTTGGAGAACTGTCTCGTAACAATCATAAGGCATGCAGATGTACCAATGAAATTTGTTACAGTACAGAAGATGGCATGAGATGTAAAGTTTTCCTAGAAAAGTTATTCCAAGCACAAAACTAATATTCAAAAGCCGCGTTATTCTCTCATTCACAACAACCCACAAAAGTTCTTAAAAAATTTGTAATTTGCAAAATATCCCTGTCTCTCAGAATCACATAGCTTTAAATCCAAGCTTTTAGAAAGCATTTTTCAAGGTAAAAATACAGCTCTGAATAAAAGACTGTATGTTGTTTTACAAGACTATCTATTCACAATATCCTCAGGACATTTTCTCTGTTTCGTGCAAGTATCCAAATATCATAGTGCTTTGCAAAAAGCAGTGCAATTTTCTTTTCTCTGCACTAAAAAGCATACTTGATAAAAGCACAAAATACCAAACAATTAATTCAAATCTCTGTGTATAGAAGGATAAACATTTAAGTAACATTTAAACAATCCTGACAAGTACTGAAGCAGAATTATACAACCAAGGTAATGATCAAGCCTGAATTTTCTTAGAGGTCTAACTCCATAAAAGGAGAGTCTCATCCAATGGCACCAGATTATTATTACCACAGTATTGATAAGTAGCACAGCCTCCTTCCTTATCCCCCTGTTACTTGACAAAAACCTCCATGAAAGGAAGAGGTACAGACAGACAGGACAGACAGACATATGCTTCCAATTCTTCATTATTAATTTTCTCCCTTAGAGTAATGAAAACTCACTATTCTGAGGTTGCAGATTTTAAAAGGAAAATGCCATATTACAAGGCTATAAGATCAGTTACTAACAGATCAGTCCCAACAAGAAAAAAAACAGTGCAGCGAATATAAAACATTCTTCACTTTGCACAATGTAAAAGGTGATATTCAGGCCTTGCGCTAAGTTTCTAAATGAAGAAGAAGAAAAAGTTCAAGTCATGAAACAACATGTGTTTTTGATGGAGAAGAGCCATCTAGATGTTCCATATAAAGATTACATTAGACCTATTTTATGACAGCTTTGTTGTCTGGTGCTTAAACACTTGAAAATTATAGGCCAATATTTTGTCAGGAAATATCACTGTTTGATGCTCTGATTATCTAACCGCCCAGACATTTATTTCTGAAAATAATACAGATTTTCATACTGATAATGAGTGTCAGCTGATAGAAGAGACTTGAGCTCTCTGGTTACTTTAAATAACCATTTGTCATCTAGACTTCTTTGCACGTTCAAATTTACAGTTGAAATTCATGCAAATCAATTCATAATTCTTTGCATGGAAATCTGTCAGCCATTCTTCTGAAGTGCTGAAGGAAATCTGACTTCATCTCTAACCACAGTAGAGCACTTTAACCTTCATGCTTAGCAGTTAAAAAAAAAAGCTTCTTCAGCTCAGTAACAAAACATACCAAAGACATAACAGTAAAACTTTTACTAAATCAATCAGTGTTTCTGTCTGAGATTTACATTTTCATATTTTCAAGTTATCAGAATCTCAAGATACCATCCCACGTTACTGCATGGAATTAAATTATTACCAAGCTTTACATATTTTAATGAAAAAGTATGCAAATTATGTATTTACAATGCCATCATCAGGCAGAGTCATCACGGGTTCACAAAGGGAAAGGGCTGTTTAACTAGTTCCATATCCTTCTGTGTAAAGTCAACCACCTTGTGGATGAAGGGAAGGCAGCGGATGTAGTTTTCCTGGATTTTATTAACGCTTTTGATCCTGTCCCTCACAGCATCCTTCTGGACAAGTTCTCCAGAACTCTGTGGAATAAGCAGGTTCAGAGAGCATTGGGTGAAGAACTGGCTGAAGGCTTGTAGTGAATGGGGCTACATCTGGCTGGTGATGGTCACTAGCGGGATTCCTCAGGGCTCAATCCTAGGGACAGTTCTCTTCCACATGTTCATCAATGATCTCAATGCAGGAGTCAAATGCACCATTAGCAAGGTTGCTGATGATACCAAACTGGGAAATGCTATTGATTCTCTTGAGGACACGAGGCCTAGACAGTTTGGAGCATTGGTCAGTGATTGATTGGATGCAATTTAACAAGTCCAAATGTCAGATTCTGCACCTGGGATGGAGCAATGCCAGGCACCAGTATAAACTGGGAGAGGAGTGGCTGGAGAGCAGCCCTGCAGAGAGGGATCTGGGGGTGCTGGCTGACAGCAGGATCAACGTGAGTCAGCTGTGTGTGCCTGGGCAGCCAAGAGGGCAAACCCCAGCCTGGGGTGATCAAACACAGCATCACCAGCTGGGCAAGAGGGGTGATTGTCCCACTCTATTCAGCATTGAGCAGGCTCACTGGGAGTGCTGTGTGCAGTTCTGGGCTCCACAGTTTAAGAAGGATGTGAAAGTGAATGCATCCAGAGGAGGGCAACGAAGCTGGGGAAACGGCTCGAGGGAATGTCCTGTGAGGAGAGGTCAAGGACTCTGGGCTTATCAGGTCTGGAGAAAAGGAGGCTGAGGAGTGACCTCACTGCTCTGTACAGCTTCCCGAGGAGGGGAAGGGGAGAGGGAGGGGCAATTCTCTCTCCCTGGGATCCAGTGAGAGGATACACAGGAATGGTTCAAAGCTGCACCAGGGGAGGATCAGACCGGACATTAGGAAGTATTTCTTCAACAAGATGATGGTCCAACACTGGAACAGGCTTCCTAGAGAGGTGACTGATGCCCCAAGCCTTGTCAGTGTTTGAGAGGCATTTGGACAATGCCCTTGAAAACTTTAACTTCTGATCAGCACTGAAGTGGTCAGGCAGCTGGACTAGATGATCATTGTTCAAATCCCTTCCAATTGTAATAGTCTCTCCTATTCACAATATGGATTTATTTGAGGTAGATTAAGAGAATTTAGTGTTTTGAAATTATTTTCAATATTCACTCGAAGGTAAATTGTGAGAGCAATATGTATTACCTCCAAGAATAATTTAATTCTTGCTACTACCCCTACTGAAGAAGATGAATGAACAAATACATTTTACTAAATTATTTTGATTGATAGAAAGGAACATTTTAAAGTAAACAACACTCATCTGCATTGGATTTTACATTTTTGATTTTATGCTGTTTGTTAAAACTTCAAAGCAGTTTTCCAGCTAGAACTCCTTTTACAGATACCATTAGAGTTAGTCAACTAAGGCCCTAACAAGAATATGAATTTTCTTACTCAGCTGCCTGGTTTTATGGCACTACCTATTTTTGAAATGCTTAGCGTTTTGTTAGATTTTGCAGAAACTGGGTGAAAGATTAAACAGATGTTGGTACAAACATATACATAGAAAATGAGCTTTCATGTCTTAGGAAGTTACAGTAAAAATTAAATACAGTAGGGCTTTCCAACACCAAAGGAACACCTACAACCAAGTTCATGTTGCCATTCACATACTGTCTTACTGACTCAGCCAGCATGAACACAGAATCTGTTGATTTAGAGCTCACTTAACCTCAGAGAAAGCTCATTGATATCGTAGTCAATTTTAATTAACCAAAAATATATCCACTGTTGGTATTAGCAGTTCTTTTAGACATTTTTCTTTTTTAATTCATTAGTGATTTTTCCCAGCATTCAAAAAAAGTTGTTCTAAATCCATGCAATGAGGTATATTAAAAAATCTACTATGGTAAGAATTTGAAGGTTTTTGTTCACATTAAATAATGCATACCATAGGAGCAAGCATGCATTTTCAATGTATCATTTACCACCTAATGAAATCTACATAAGCAAATAAACACGTTTTTACAATCAACAGAAATCCTAACTGAATGGGGCTTTAAAATTTTAGATGAAAAATAACCTACAAATGATGTAACTTTATGAGAGAATTATCACAAAAAGCAGTATTCAATATTTACAATTCTATTCTTGACAGCTATTACTACCACATCAATTCATCATATGAGGGTCAATGCACTTTAAAAAAATCCTCTAGAAACCTGACAGCCACAGCAACCACTTTTTGTCTGGAGAAAAAATAACAACAAATGAATGCTGCATTTGAGATCACAGTTGTGGGAGGCCAGACCTGTGCTTTGATTATGTGGCCACATCACCTCCACATTAGGAACAAATTATCCCCTTATTACAGGCAGACAGTTTATTTGGGTAATTGAGACAGATGGAGGCAGCAGCTATAGTTAAGTGTCCCTCCATTTTTAACTATATGGACTCTCAATAGCAGTTAATCAGCAAGTTATTTCTCATTAATGAAATAATTTTCATTATTTAAATGTTAATCTGAATCTAATTTTAATTGCAGCACAACCATGACCATGAAGCTACTAAAATACAGAAATTACAGATTCATAAAAAGAGAAATCGTGTTAGTCACTTGGTATAGTTATTATACAAAATCAGAGTGCTAATGAGAAAAATTTACACAAAGATCATTTGAGGTGCATCCTGATGCTCTTCTCCACAGTAAATTAACTTCTGACTTGGAGAATAAACCTGGAAATTTGACTCTAAGCATCATGAAGGTCTACTTTTCTAAGTCTGTTGGTTTTCACAGGGCTGAACTTGTCCAGCAACTGAAATTGCTCTGATTGATAATTACAGTAACCATTTCAAGCAGGAATCAGTTGTGCACATTATAAAGGAACAACAATGTATTCTGGAAATACGGAAGTAAACATGACATCTGCATATTTCTTACAAATGCAGTTTGAATTTGAAGTTTTGGTTTTGTTTCAAAAGCAGTCTTCAAGGTATCTAAAATTTATATAAAATCCAATGGAAACTCTACAGCACATTATGAAAGAAAGACACAATAAAAAGCGTTAATTTATACATGACGCTGGGTTTGATTCTTTCTAATTTATCACGTGACACAAATTCCACTACCTTAATAAAAATCAACACTTTAACTTTACAAATTAAACTTTTCTTCCCATCCCAGCCCCCAGGATGACCATTTAATTTAACAAGATTTCTTCACATAATCTCAAACTGCTGGCCTTTCCCACTTTTAATTTTTTATTTTTTTGTTTACACAGAATAGAGAGAATGGAAGCTCTGCACTCTGAACAATACCCAGTGGACAGACTTAATTCCCTAGTTCAATCTTTTCAAAGGAGAGCAAACTCTGGAGCTTTTCTTCTTTACTCTCACTAGAGTGCAACCTTTTGAACTTAAGCTTTAAATAAACAGAGAAAATTATGCAAGGTCTTAAAATAGCTTAACAAGGAGTTAATATGCATCTTCTCTGATGGCTACTAGCACCAAGAGAAATTAAATTGAAAGTCATAAGATAAAAATTTATTTTATGACACAATGAATATATTGTAAATGAACAGCCAGAAGACACATATCTGAAGCAAATACAATTTGGAAATCCAGGGGCATTGTCGCCCTGTTTAAAAAGCATTATTACAGCAGCACTAAGTGGTACAGGGCACAATTTTGGAGTTTTCTTTCTTTCACTGACACCTCAAACTGCATATAACTTTACAGCTATTTTTTAAATAAGAGAAAAAATAAACCCAGAAGTCACAAACCCACAACACATTCAGAAGATTATTACTTTAGATTTCTATGACTTATTAAGTAGTAGGGTTTGCCACATATATATATGACTGAGGCTCAATTCACAAAACCAAAGATGTCATAAGTGCTTTATGCTTAGTCCATCAGAACCCCCACAAGCAAATTACTCTTTTAAAACATGTCAGGAAGCACTAAACTGCAATCCTGAAAAGCAACTTTTTAAAGTAAGTTAAAAGAATTATTTTAAAACAAGATTTTAAAAGTGATTTAAGGCAAAACTCCGTAATACATATATATATATATATATATAAAAATTATAAACATGGCATAGGAAAAAAAAAACAAAATTCAAAACCAGTAAGACACAAGTTCCAGCTCCATACTTTATTCAAAAATACTGTTCCTGCTTCCTAGCTCTTATCCCTTAACTCTCTGTCAAGAATCTCTGTTTCATTCCACAAGGGAATACTGTGGAAAGCGTAGACTGTGATTATATTACCTGCATATCAAGAAAAAGAAACATTTGGCACTGTGAGAACCATGGTCCTGTAACACTCAGCCTGAGAAAAAAAACCTAGCTATGAATTTTGAAGGTAGGTGTGGGGTTTTTTACATAACTGGCTTTACAGACAGAGAAAAAACACTCAGATCTGCCACAGATCTTCACTAAAGAACATGATATGGAGTCACACAAAATCAGTGAAGTGGAAAACAAGAGAGGTCAGTGTAAGAACTGATGCAACAGGAAAAGGACAGACTAATACAGATGAAAAACTTCATGTGAGGTGCAGATTAAGAGTAGTACCATGTGAGTCAGTCTTTAACTATTTTCAGTATTATCAGCTCTTATCAGCTCTCTTGTGATCAGTCAAGACTGACTCCCTTTAGTGCCAAAACTTTCCAGGAGAGTTATTTACAATAGATATATAAGTGCTATTCATTGCACAAATGTTAGAAATGCTCAGTGAAACCCTGCAAAATTAGTACAGATAAGGGCACAGAGATTTAGAAATTATGTAACTAAACTTAATTGATTATAAAGAAAAATCCGAGGTGACAACCACAAGAATGAACAGAGAACTTTCTAAGAGAAGATTAAAAGATCCAGTTCTGCAGTCTTGCAAAGACCAAGAACATATAAAAACCGCTTAATGAGTGTATATACCACACTGACTTTAAACTGATAGGAAGATCACTTAAGAGAAAGGACAACATACACATTCTCTCGTATAGCGCTGGAAATTACCAAGCTTTGACCTATCATAGAAATTGGGCTTTGAAACAGCCCTGAACTACTACTAGGATTACAGAAACCCCACAACAATCCAACTCCCCAACACACAAAACACACTCACAAACTTTTCCTAATTTTGAAACAGACCATCATCTCTTTTTGAAATTATGTTAGTCTTTTCCCTTACATGAAAACCATTTCCTTCTTGCTTTAATGATATGCAAACTATGTATCCCCATTTGTTGCAGCAAATCAAAGTATCAAATCTGACACAATTCCACTGGAATTCTCTTGTTAGACACTTTTATAAAAGACTTATATTTGGCTAGCTAGTTGTTTATTTTTGTGCACTGCTTGGAGAATCCAGCTGCTAATACTGCTGACTTGTGGCTTCCCAACTAAGAAGCCAGAAGATCCAAAAGTATCATACTAGAATATATCAGCCTATAGTTTTTCAGCAGGTATGACTTCCAAGTTTCTCAGTACTAGTACAGCTAACCAGGCAAGCTGCCAGAAAGATTTGAATTACACATAGAGTTTGTTTAGAGAAACTAGAAATTGAGTTGCAGGAGAAAAAAAACAAAACAAACCCAAAAACAACCAAAAAAATCCCACCCCCCCAACTATTTGAATACCTTATGTGAAATTGAGCTACTTCTTATATTTATCTGTATTAATCATCAAAACCCACTGTATACATACCACTCATTTCAGCAGGTGCATGTGAATTTGATATAGACTTTTTTTCTCCTGGGGCTGCACTACGCTGAATATTTAATGTTTACTATCATTAAATGCTTACTGCACTTTTGGTTTTTTACCCTTTTTTTTCCAGGTTGCTCAATTTCAATATATACGGTTTTTTATATGTAGTGTAGTAGCTTGTTCCTGAATATTTATTAGAAAAAAATTGACTGAATATTCTATTTGCATTCCTTCAAAGTTAGAAGAGTCAAAAAAAGAGATTCTGGATGTGCTGTGCACACTATTTCCACTTTTACAAAACTTTAACTGGCAGACAGTGAAAATGAGTCCAGGAAAATGAGCCGTGAAATTGTGAAACAGCTAGATGAAAAGGCAGTACATTTCAACACATGCATATAATTTAAGGCCAAACACAAAATAACTTCAAAGTGCAGTAATACTCCAGAAAAATATTGCTCTTACTGTCTTATTTTCATTACAAAATGAAAATTACATCTTATAAGAGAGGTTTATACCTATAAACTCTTCAGTTATTAATTCAAGTACGTCAGTGACAGCTACTTTAAAGATCCATTTGCAACAGGTGATCTGAAGCCATCACAAAACAACTTAAATTGAATAAAAATGCATTTACAATTGTTACTGTGACATTTCAAGTGGAAAATGTTCCTACACTACTTGATAATCATTATACATACTACTAAAAACTAGCACTAGGTATATTTTATTATACTAAGGTTTTGCTTTACAATACTTTCAATACCTTAAAGAGCACACTTTCCCCTTATTCAACTATGAAGTTATAAATATTTTTAAACCATAGAAGACTGTTTTCCCCCCAAACCTGCAGTCTGTTTGGCAGCTCTGTTAAATTTTATTTAGTTCCAGATCAATATTGAAATCAATATGGTCATAAAAAATCATATTTTAATTAAAGTAGTTTTGTTTGTACATTTCCAATCAACTGAGTTGCCTTTCAGACTGCAATCTTCTGAAGCAGAAAACTAACCTTCACATGTGCCTAACACAGTAAAAAGCTAACCAAGTACACACAAGTGCTGTTAAGAGCTTATATCTCATATTTCACCTTTTATTTAAAAAAAGGCAAACAAACAAAAAAGCCACAAAAATATTTCCCTAAGTGGACGTGACCACCTCATTTTTGTCCCTACTTCCATCTCACTGAAAATGAAAGCACTGAATAGAGTGTATGACTAAATATAGCCCATTAGAACAAACTACAAATTGACTGTATTTTCCTTTGAAGTTATTCCTTCCTCTCACAAATAACAAGACTTTAGAATATAAAAGAATTTAAGGAGGAAGCAATTTCACAGGTTTTTCACTTATTTCTTTGAAATTTTGTTGGCATTTTAAACTAAAATTACGTAGAATTACCAAATGGCTAAAATTAAACAAGAACATATTTTGTGATTACTGAGATTTAGTCAACACAAAACTTTAAAAATCACAATTTACTCTTCCACTAACAATATTCTATCTACAGTATAAAGCAAGTGGCAAAAGAGAATTTCAAAAAAAGCCAAAAAGCAGATCACAACAACCGAGTAACTTACCCGCAAGGCTTCAATCACAAGGTCTCGTGCTTCTAGTTCTCCTTCCATTACACTCAAAAGCATTCGCAGTTCTGGCTTGCTCAGGTTATCCACATCAAACTCTCTCGTCTGTAAAAAACAAAACACTCATGAACACACTGACTACAACAGTTACTGTAATTCTGAGACACAGATTTGTCAGCATCCATCTATAGTTGTCAAAAGTTGGTGTCTTTATTTGTACTATATAAAATTAAAATTAACAGCAAATAGTCTGATTATTTTTATTTACAGCGAAGAAATGAAAGCCCTCTGATACTATATTGTTTCAAATTGTTGCAAGGGATCAGTCCTGCAAAGTCGTGTGAATGATGAAAGTGAAACGGTAAAGTGGCTAACTTTGTGACTTTGTTCCCTTGTGCAGCTTCACAGAGGCTGAAACAATTCAACAGATGTGAAATAGCACTACAGGGAGGAAGGCAAGAGAGGGGAAAAGGATCTTAATCACGGCACACCTAATGCACCTGTGCAAACAACTACCAAGTTATCACCATACACTGGGCTGAATGCGAATTTCTGAAGAACAATTTGTGAAAAGACATGACATCTTATGTGTATGCTTTATTTGCAGTCTCGTTTGGCTGGAGGGAACCGTTCGGGTTTAAGAGGCACTAACAAACAACAGTTCATAGCAACAGTAGCTTTCCACTCCACAGTCACCAAGATTAGTGTAGGTCTGACTGCCACCCTGAGCAAGACAGGAGAATGAGTTTATACAGACGAACAAAATCATTGAGCACATACTCAGTGTATACTGGGAATATCAGTACGGCTTCTGTAAAACCAAATTCACATCACAACCTGCTACAGTTCTGCAACAATGTCAACAGGCACATGGTAAAGTGGATCCACTGGACACTAATGTACTTGAATTTTCTAGAACTTTTGGACAAGGTTCTGTATCCAATATTATACAGAAACTCCTATCCAAGTATATAGGAATAAAAGACACTTCATGGATAGGAAACAAACATCATGGGTAACAACCACTCTCCAAGATGGAAACAGGTAAGCAGGGGGCACCTCTGGGACCAGCCTTATTCAAGTTCTTCATCAATAACCTGGAAAAAGGATAGAGAAGTGGCAGAGACAGCTATTTAATGTGGAAGTTGGCACATAATTCTTCACTTAGAGGTGAACAACCTCATTTTACCACTATATAAACCCTTGGTAAACCCACATGCAAGTACTGCATAAACTCTTCATCTAAAAAGAGTAGAATTGGCTAACTAAAAGAATTAAGAGGAAAGGAGTAAGTACTGTATGAGGAAAGACTATAAGGCTGGAAGTCTTGATTTTAGAGGTATGGTGAGGGAAATGTTACAATATTCACAAAATCACAAAGGTAGATAAGATTAATACAAATCTGTTGTTCACCATCCACAATGCTAACACAAGTAGACACTTTGTGAACTTAGAAAGAGATTACTTTCAGGGAGAGAAAACAATTTTTATTCCATGTGCCAGATTCTGCTGCCCAGATTGATTTTCAATATGCTATTACTCCCTGTAAGGTAAACAACAGACTCCTAGCTATGATGTAGATGTGTTTACTAGAAAGCCCTGCAATGCAAACACTCAGCTATCTCCAGTATGAAGTAATCTGTTGCCAAATTAGGTGAGCAGTGTATGTGGATATACTTTCTATTTTCCCTGAAGCATGTAAAATCTAAACAATTAGCTACTCAGGAGCTTAACTTCAGTACAGAAAAATCCAATAAAAATTAAGGCAAGTGCCATTTCTACTTTCTCAAGGCAAGAGGATGGCAGAACAGTTGTTCTTCCCTCAGGCTAGAAGGCCATAGATGTAAAATACTCAAAAGCTCTATCTGTGTTAGTACTACTGTGTTACACTTTTCCTTTGCAGTTAAAATACAGAGGTGTACAAATGGCTAGTGAGAACTGTGTGCCAGAACTTTAGCTATTTACCCTCAAGGTATTGAGTGGATTGAGTTCCTCATTTAGGTGAGTAACACAGATCAACCAGCACATGGCACAGGATTGCGTCCAGACGGATCTTGAGCATCTCCAGTGAGAGAGACTCCACAGCCCCTCTGGGCAATTCGTTCCAGTGCTCAGTCACCAGCATAGTAAAGCAGCTCTTCCTCATATTCAGGTGGAACTTCCTGTGCATCAGGTTCTGCCCATTGCCTCTTCTACTGCTTGGCACCACTCAGCAGAGCCTGGGCTCCATCCCCTTGGCACCCTCCCTTCAGATACTGATAGACATGGATGAGGTCCACTCTCAGTCGTCTCTTCTGGAGGCTGAAAAGTTCCCTCAGCTTGCCCCCATAAGAAATGCTCCAGTCCTCCTATTTCCATTAAGCTTAACTGTTCTGAAGATGGAGCCATCCATTCTAACCAGAACTTTAGCCTGAAAACAGTTATCTTCTATTTTTGCTGCCTGGGTCAGCTATTCCTCTAATCCGAAAAACACCTCTTACTCTCCATGCCAATGAATCAACCGGTTTCTCTGAAGGCTTTTTTCCAACACATGCTGCAGCAGCCTCTCAGGGTGCTCCTCGCAATTTTATACAATGCTCACTGACCTAAGGACACATATACAATGAAAAGTCACTAAACTTACATAGCTCCTCATGTAATCTAGTGTCAGTAGAGTAGATTTTACCTTACAAGCTGCAGCAGTTCTCACTTTTGGCACTTCTAATTACTAAATTTAATTCAGTCAGATACAAGGACCCACTTATCCACCATCCCTCCTCTGTGAACCACTTCATAAAGCCTAACACCTCAAGGATAAGAATTGGTTTCTTCATACAACTTCTTTTATAATAGAGAAAAAAGTCTCAATTTTTCAGATGGAAAACTAATGCAGGGATATTTTTTTTTTCCAAAAATAGAAAGCAAGTAGTATAAAACATAATATTCAGTAATGGTCTTTTAAGTTGCCATTCAATGGTTTATCCACTACATTATCTTCCCATTCTAAAATATACTTGTCTCTTCTGACAAAACAAAACAAAACAAAATAAAACAAAACAAAAGGCACTCACGGCTTCTGATAGCCAAGGACAAAGTTAAGAGGGGCATTCACAAAAGTACAGTACATAAAACGTGATCCTAATCTTTTGCCCGTCAGTAAACTCAGTCAGTCAGGAGGTATAACACAAGGCAGATCTTTGTCAAAAGACTGTACATCATAAGTGAAACATCTAATATCTGCAGTCTTTCCTGAGACATAAATGGAAACATTCTTCCATTCTTAACAAACCAGAGACATTCTTCACCATATGTGACGCAGTGATGAAATTTTTAACTAAGCATCTGATTAGGGAATTACATAAATTTTGTTCAAGTATACACTTTGCACTAGAACATAAGAAAAGACAGCAAAAACTAGCAGTTAAGTGTGCTCTCTGGTTATTCATGGTTAGATATAAATAAACACAAAGAAACTTCAACAGGAAGACATTCCAACAAGATTTTCAACTTAGTTCTTACATTTTTAATTTTAAAAACATGAAATAAGAGCTAGCAAAACCACTTCACAACTAAACAATTCTAGCACATGAGATAAAAACCCAGTTACCCAAGCATCCTGTCTCCAAAAGCAGCCAATAAGGGATGCCTTGAAATCAGCACTAGAACAAAACAAGCCCATAATGATACTTCCCCGAAATACTCTCCCAATCTCCAGCAATTTTAAGCTTGTTCACCTTCTGAGCCAGAAATTGTCATTTTGTATGTAGCAGCCTTCAGCTGACATATCTGTTGTGAACCTGCCCCCTTGCTTTTTGAATCTTTATGTAATTTTAGCATCCAGAACATTCCACAGCACAACTACACATTTTGTGTAGAATCACCACCTTTGCCGTCAGTTACTTTTGTCTGATGCCTTCTCATTTTTAAGTATGAAACCGTCCACAAACAACCAGAAGAGACACACAAACAGAAAAAGTGCTTTTTAGGATGAAAGAGACCACCATCATTTTTCTGGTCCTGTTTATGAATAATTTTATGCTCACTGAGGCTTTTTTCCCCCCAACTTTATTTGAAAAATTCTGAAATCGGAATGACTACTTTTTTCCAGTACTTTAATGTCATCTTCAACTTGTTCACTATGGATAAGCAACATCGAATCCATTCACACAGGATAAGAGTGTGCATGGCAGTCACTGAAGACGCTACCACATCTCCCCATATAAATCTCTGAATCAGAACTTATGGAGCTGCAACACAGCTTACTCTAACTGGACCAAAACACATAGTTTAAACATCTAAAATATTCCCAAGCATAGTAGTAAAAATGTCTTTAAGATTTGAATAGATAAAGCATATGATGAAATAAAACCATCCTCCCTCTTAAACACTTCTGGGGATCAAGATGTCAGCCATGGCAGGCTTGCCGCAAGTTCTTATTCAGAAAAAGCACTGTTTGGCCAAGTCACAGAAAAAACTGTTGGTTAGCTCTAGAGGAGTAATCTTCCTAACATCTTCCAGTGGAGCAACAAGTCTCAGATCTCCAGAAAATAAAGACTGCATTAGTAGCTCATGGCTTATGTGCCATCTGGGGTTTCACTAGAATATCTGTGGTAGAGTGCCAAGCTGTAAAAATTTAAGCATCAACTTAACAACTATGTAACCAAGCCACCCATTGTATTGGTTTTATAACAGAGATACGGGAGTATGTTGCCCTAGAAGACATTTTGTATATACAACCAAAACACAAGAGAACTTTTTCTTCTACCTCTTTCAGATTTTAAAATGTTTGGTTTATTTGATCTATAAGAATAAAGTACCGGAAAATGACTACTTCAGTTCTCTCTGTCTCTAAAACTCCACTTTACTTTTCCAGATCAGTTTTGTAAGGGGTGTATGTTGCCTGGAAGCAAGTGCACTGACAATAGAGCAAACTGCTAATTAGCTAAAACTCATTCAACTACCTGCATATGCATCACAAAAATAGTACAGGCAAAATAATACCAGCATTGCTGAAGACTAAAATAAGCTCTGCCAAACCAAAAGGAAGAAAAATTCATCAATTCTAAACAAGAGAAGGACTACTCAGAACAGCACTGATCAAACTGGAGAAGCATTTTCTAGCCTCCACTGGAAAAGATAGAAAGAAGATGAAATTGGAAGGTCACCATGAGGCACAGGAACAGAATGGAGTCTTTCTCACATGCAAAGCAATTTAGAGCAGAAGTGGTAAAAGTCTTTACAGTTAAATGCATCACACCACTCTCAAAAAAAAAAATATTGTGAGGGATTGGCAATGCCAACAGTTTGGTTTTGCTGATATAGCCCAGTGGATAGTACCTGCAACTTCAGGAACTAAAAGTGCTGTTCACTGTGCTATCGCAGCAACTGTTAAAAACTCTGCTGTCTTCAGCAGAAGCCGGAATAGATAGGTAAATTATCAAAGCCACAACTTAGTACTTTCCCTAAACAGAACACAGGCAAAAAACAAATTAGCTGTGAATTAATCACAAATGACCATAGAAAACAAGTTCCTTCTTGCTCAGAAAACTTTTTAAAAGATGGAGCTAGGTAATAACCCAGGACTAGGGTTAGAAACCTGTGGAGCATAACTGAGGTGTGAAGTGGAAGGGCGGGAATGGGGTGGAGAAAAGTATAAAAATGGTGTATAAGAAGACACATAGAGAAAAGCTGTCAAAAGTAAAAAATAGTATTTTCAGGGTGGAAGGAAAAGGTACCTTTCTACATTTATTACATATTCTAACTTGAGTTCCAATCAATACACAGCAGAATCCTCTTGATGATTCACAAAGCAGACTTCCCAGATAAGGTTCTAAAAATAAAAAAGGTTTGCTATTACTTATTAGGCTACACAAAATAAACTTCTAGTATACTGATGGCCTCACATCTTCCAGACCCATGAAACAATTGCACTAGAGAAACACAACCATGATTTGTATGTTTTACAACGCCAAGTATGTTTCCCAGATACAACTCATCTGATCAAGTATAAATATCTATTTTCACTAATTCTCTTTAGTTTCCTATAGAGAAGTACTTAGTATGATTTGAAATGTCCCAGGGATCAGAGCTAGCTTTTTTGGGACACGCAGATTTGATACAGAAGTTAGGAGAATCATCCATGCCAACTGGACTAGTAGCAGAAGTCCAGCTGGGATACCCCAGAGTATCACGTATGGGCCACTAAAGGTGAAAACATAAAGGTGTGTGTCTGGGGTTTCACTAGAATACCTGTGGTAGAGTGCCAAGCCATAAAAATTTAAGTGCATGTAAGTGAGGTACCTAATGGTACCAGCTATGCAAGCCAGGCACCCGACGTCCCTTTATTTTCAATGGAGAACTAATCAGCCCAGTCAAACAGACAAAAAAGCTATTCAGCTAACCACTACCAGAACCATTTGCCCATGGCTCCACTGACTGTAATAGGATATCAAGCACTGTGCATTCACAAAGGCACCGAAATTTAAGTGTCTTGAACCCCACTCATACCTCTACCCATACCTTCAAGAGTCAGCTGCCTAAGTCACTTCACTCCAAACCAGTGAAGCTCACAAACCTGTTTCTAAAACAGGTTATTCCTTCTAGCCACTTACTTCACCCCACCAACTATGGAAGGAAGTGGGTATGCGGTCAAATGAATCATAGCCCTTTTCTAATAAAGAAAACTGCAAACAGAGAGACTGCTAAATGAAGTGCTTGTAATATCCACATAGTATTCATGAATACTTTAGGGAAAACCACAGTTTATTGCTTTGCCTGTGGGAGGCTTGTTCTTTAGTCTGAAACTAGGGTAAGAATCTGTGATCCCATGCTTCACTAGAAATTATCTGATGCAAAAATACATGTCCATTTCCCACCACATCCAAGATGAACTTAAGAATATATAACCTTTAGGAATGTTCTTAGTAAGAGAAACAGGTATAAAGGCAGAGAAACATCTTTCAAGGAAAAGCAATCTCGTTGAATTTGCTCCCCAACTAATATGGAGTTTTTTGCTGAAGAGAATATCATCTGATGTTAACATTCAAGACTCATAAAATTTCATAGTCATACCTAAGGGATCATGAGGGTACTGTATATGCATTTAATTATAACATCTATTAGCTCAATGACTTTTATTGGATTGCTCACCACAAGAAGTTACCCACTTATTCTGCCCTCCTGAAGCACAGCTTCCCAGCTTTCTGGGTTTTTCAAAAGGTTTTCTTTAAAAGGTGTGGGGGAGGTTTTGGTTAGCTGCTGTGGGCTTTCTTGGCTTCAGCTAACAGCAAAACTTTTAACAGTTTCAACATTAACCATAAATATACATCAGAGCTGGGAAATTTATTTTGGAAACAGCAACAAAAAAACCCTCTAACAACCAGCCCCCAATCCCTCCAAAGTTACTAAGACACTGACCTTTATACACACCCAGATATTGTCACAGCTGTTAAAACATCTTTGCAATCTATTAAAAGCCATGAAGGTACTTTATAATTTTTTATTTCAGTGCAAGCTAGGTTTCTATACAGATTGCAGCCCACAAATCTTCTATGACCATGTTTAAATTCTTAGATTTAATGATCAACTTCTGTTCAGCAAGCTGCTTTCAAATAAGTCACTTCTAAGGCAAGAAGTATATGATTAGATACAGATATGGGTACACACTGTTGAAGCTATCTCTGTTTTCCAGAATTTTACACCTTACTTTGTGCTACAAGAGAACCAAAACCCAATGTCCAAGAAAGCTTTAACTTGCATATCATTCATACATACCAGTATGTCTTCCCTAAGCCTACTTGACAGCTTCTGGTTTACATGTTCAAGGCTTATACAGGTGTTTTAAATAAATTGTTCCTTTTCTTGGGTAGGAGTAGGTGCACAACCAGACTGCAAACTGCTGTCTTCCTGAGATCTTTCCTTCCTGTCCCAATTTCCATCTGTATTCCTATCTTGGTATATATCCCCTCTGAGGCCAAAGCAATGCATACACAAATGAAGTCAAAGCAGCTGGGAAAACAACAGAATTACTGCATCCGTCAGCTTTACACCTCTCATGCTACCTTCACATACCTGGCTCAGAATTTGCACCTCTGCACTCCACCTCTAATGACAGACAGTGTGACAGTCCACATTTGGAAGAGAAAGGAACGTCTACAAAGTGGACCACATTCAGTGGCTTTGTTTTCTCATCCCCAAAGATCTTCACAACACAGGAAGAGAGGATGTGCTGCAGGTTGTGGAGTAGAAGGTAGTATAGAAAAGGCAGTGCTGTAGTTTGGAGAAGGGGGAGGAGAGCAAGAAAGGAGGTTTGAAGCGTCACTGCAAGATGGACCGAGACCAATCTCTCACCACAAAGAAGCCGGAGAACTAGAACAGACAGAACTGTGCTGTCTCTGCATGTCACTTACATGCTGAAACACAATGGCATCACACAGCTCACTAGAAGAAAATAACTTCTTGGAATGATAATGCTACACCGAAAGCTTGTATTCAGATGAAAACAGGGTTGCTAAAGTTCTTTCATAAGTGACCATTTTCCAGGATGTAATCTCTTGTAAAAGATATAGTCTTTGCTTTTCAAGGCTATGGTCTCATTTTCTGCTACTTGCAGTAGTTTTCAGATAAGAACCTTTCCAACTGATCTAAATCAGCCTATATAATTGATACGATCAAGCCATAATTTAGCATTTCACTATATTGACCAGAATGTTCTACTATGAACATTCTTACAGATCAATAGATAGTGGTAGGAATAGAAGCTAGGAATAAAACACCCTACAATATCACCACAAAGTATCACGGAATTCCTCTCAGTTTATATATTTTTTTTTTTTAGTATTGATAGTTTTTCATGTAGTGTAACTTTTTTGTACTGTTACATGACCCACAGCAACCCAGAGTGATCCTCTGGGGTATGCACACATTCTTAATGCAATTTTGCAGCAACATTTTTACTCACTTTAGTGGAGTCAAGATTCCACTCTATCAATATCCACTATATGTACAGCTTCACAGACAGTAGAAGGTACTATCTTTGAGGGAAAAATAACATTTATGCTTTTGATCACTGGTCAAGCAAAATCAAACCCAAAAATTTTACTGAATAATTTCAACAGACTTCATGTTTGATATAACAGGCTTTTCATAGGCTCTGTTAAATCTACACTGAAGCTCAAGTGTGTGACAAGCCAACCCTCTCTGCACAGCAGGCTGATGTTCAATGTTTCAACAAAAAGATTGTCAAATTGGATTATTTCTTGCTATTATATAATCATTATTGGTAGACATTAGGCAGATGGAAGTCATTCAAAGATGTTTTAAAACATGCACATATGTTTTCTCTCAATTCTAGTCCAAACTGCACCAACACAATTTCAGTGACTTCAGTGCAATCATGCTGAGCAGGTATGAAAAAGGACCAGAACCACTCTCCTGCCATTTTTCCCTGTCATCCTTACCACGACAAAAATACCAATATTTTGTGGGAAAGAAGTGATGGGTTTTCCAAATGCTGTGCTTTATCCAAGGAAACTCAGAATAACAAGATTATCGGCTTTGTTCCTAAATGTAACACGCTATAGAACAGTCTAGGCTTTTTCAGTCAAATTCCCTGGTGAATGTAAAAAAAGGGAGGGAAGCACTTCCCTTCCTTTTCTACAGTGCTTCTAAAAAGAGCAGAAAAAGTCTTTATTTTCCAGTGATGCTATTGATAGTTTATCAAGACACAAGAACAGTATTTACTATCAAGAAACGCTATTGTACTGTCTTCTGTCACACACCTTCTGCTTACAGCATGAAACTTACACATTAACACATTACTATTACAAACACTGTTCTCACAGCTTTTTACTGCACAATTTTTGCAAACAGGATTCTGAGAACTAAAAAAAAAAATAAATTAAAAACCAGAACAAAAGTAAAACCCAAAAAACCCCTAACCTAAAACTGTACTGAAAACAGTACTTTGTTATAAGTTGAAGTTTAGTGCGACTTATAAGATAGTCATCTGAATGATTATGGTCATCCAAGAAGTAAGCAAGATGATCCAATTCATAATTCTGTATCTCCAGTTTAAAGACAGAAAATAAAAGTTGTTCATACTAACCCTTCAAAAGAATTATTTAAGTATTGTAAACGTATTTTTAAAATATATTTTCATTGCACAGAGGTTTTCTTTTTATTTTCCTATAAAAGAGATAAAATTAATCAACAATAAAATATTTATATTGGTAAGGAAAAAACCAGAAAAATTAATGACTGAAGGCAAATTAAAAAGGAAAGCAATAATTTAAAAAATGTTTTGTTATTGCTCAAGTAGAGCTATTATTTTTGTTAGGGAGAAACACACGGTTTACATCCTAGCATCTCTTCACTTTTAGAAACATATTTTAAAATGAGTGTGCAGTGGAGAGCTAGCCCTCCTACCTTTCACAATGAGAACACCAAATTGCATGAGTGGCTTATACTCAACTGCCTAACAGGGTAATATTGAAGTGCTACTTGATTACAGGCTACTTGTTTGATATTTTAAAACTGAAAATTAAGGCAGTATTAACATGAGTATGCTAAAGAATTTAGTATAAATAATTTTGGTCAAAACCTGGGCTTTAAAGTATTTAAGCTTGCTTTTATTAATTCTTACCTTAATATTCATTTATGCCATGGTTATATCGTTGTTTTAAAAGACAGTGATGCTATAAATATGCCCTGCATAACGTTTACTTTTTTAAAGGAAAACTGAATTTCCACAACACTGCAGATTTTAAGACACACAAGGACAAGGTTTCAGATAAGAACTAGTGCCTGTTTGGAAGTAAACAAAACAATGAAAAACAAAATGCTAGCAATAACCTAAATTTCAGAGAACCTAGCGTCCCCTCCCTTCGGGAGTCAACGCCTTCGGGAACGATCCCAACCAGAACGGGCACCAGCGCGGTTTTACTGCCCTGAACTTCGCATGTCGCCACGAGACAGAGCAGCTACAGCCTGACTCTGGACCTGCGGCTGCCGGCCAGGTGACTACCTAGGGCTGGTTCGCCCCGGCAAGTCCCCAGCCAGGCTGCACCACGCCAGGTCTGGGATGCACCGGGAGAGGGAGAGCCGCCGGGCTGCAGAGGCGCAGGTTATCACAGGTTATATCACAGGTCTGCCAGAGCACGGGCGAGGAGCCGCGGCCCAGCAGAGGCGCAGACCGCCCGAGAAGACGAGCCCTGCAGCCCCGCCTGGGGTCGTGTGGAGCAGGAGAGAGGAGCCCAGCGCTGGCCCAGGGGAGCGCAGCCTCCCCCGACACCGCTCTAGCCATCGGCTGGCACCGCACCGCATCCCTCCGCCTCCCTCCCAGCCGCCTCACCCACCCGCAGACAGGACACGCCGGCAGGGAGGGGGCTCTGCTCGGCTTTGGAGGATATTTTAAGCGGGGAGCCAGATCCTGCCCCTGGGGCGCGGGCCCTGGGAGCCGAGACGCCTCCATACACCCGGCGCTTGGGAAGGGGACTTGGGGCGGGGGAAAAGGACGGTGCCTCTGCGCCGAAAACGCCTCACGAGAGGCAGGCGAAAGGCAAGCGCCTTGCGGGCCCGGCAAAGGGTTAAAGAGCAACATTTCCCCCCGCCCCGGTCTGACAGGTCCCGCCGCCCTAACCGCTGTCAGCACCTCAGCCCTCCCGGAGAGCCGGGGCGCAGCCCCCTCGCTGTGCGAAGCAGCGGGGAAAGGGGAGTGGGTGCGGGAGAGCCGAGACGGGGAGCGGAGCCCCCTTCGTGCCCCTCACGGGCGCCGCACGCCGTCCCCGCGCCGGAGCAGCGGGAAGGAACAATGGGGGCGAGAACCCACCGCCCTCGCGGAGGGAAGAGGGAGAGCCGCAAGGAGGGAGACCCCGCGCCTCTCTCTGTTCTTGCCCGGGGCGGGACGGGGCTCGGCGGCGGCGAGTCCCGCAGCGAACCCCGTCCCGCCCCGGGGGAGAAGGAGGGCGGAGGGACGGAGCAGCGGAGGCAGGTCTCCAGGCACCGCTTCGTCCCAACCCCG